>VFFE01006221.1:7825-118063 GCA_008921705.1 Burhinus oedicnemus
AAGGGGGGATAAAAAAAAAAAAAAAAAAAAAAAAAATTCGGCTTTGCTGCGTTTCACACTTGGGAGGCGTCAGAAGTAGCTCCCGGGTCGAGCCGCTGCGGTGCTAGAGTTTGATTCATCACCGCGACTGTGAACATCAGTATTTTGGGTTGTGTGGGAGTTTTTTGGGTTTGTTTGTTTGTTTGTTTGCTTGCTTTTTTAAGAAATACATCACCCGATCTCCTCAGGGAAGCGGCTGCCGGAGCCAGCGGCAGTTGTTCGCCTCCTGCCCCGAGCGAGGGTCGGTCGGGTCCCGCCGCAGACCCCGCTGGCGGGGCTGCCCCGGCGCGGCGCATCGCCCAGGTGGTTCGGTAGCCCAGGGGATGCGCGTCCTTGCTTACAGCTTGCCCCCTTTTATTCAGGTTGGCCATCGCTCTCTGCCTGTTACAGTTTGCTCTTCTACAGCCAAACCGAAGCTGGTTTACATGCAGGGAGAGAGAAAGACGAAAGGAAAGAGCGAGAAAGGAGGCAGTAAGATTATTCGGTAGGAATTGGACTAAGGGCACATAATGTGATCCCTTTCCTCTGTGTGTGTGTGTGTCACTGACACACGTGTCAAAATACCTGCTGTGCCCGTTGTACGTGTTAACAGACACCCTTGGCCTGTCAGTATCAAAGTTCCCTTCAGGTTTTCTGAGACGTCTCTTCTTACAGCCCTCAGTCTAGCGGGTAAGGCAGTGTAACTCCCACACCACCCTCAGCATCGCAAGCAGGCTAATAGAGATGTTAGATTTTAATGGCAGTAAGGCTTCCGTAATTCTTAAAGCGCTACTCAATTATTTTTGCTGTGTTTTAACAAGTTCTGTGACTAAGAAAAGCAGCCGAGGTATTTTGGCACAGCAGTGATTTAGTTCATCTTTATAATTTAGTTTGAGGCAGGTTTTTCTCTCTTACTCTCCTGGGTTTTTTTTGTTGGTTGGTGGTTTGGAGTTTTTTTTGCCATGTTTTTTTGCCATTCTGGCTTCCAGCACTGTGGAAAAACTTTCTTCATTTCAAAATGTAATGGAGACTATTCGCTTCATGGGCTTTCATACTGTGTGTTCCAAGATTTATTGTTATTTAACCATCTATTACAAGAACCACCCCAGAAGTAGTGAACTCTTCCAGAAAAATTACTTGCTTATTAGAAAATGATTCATGTCCGTCCTGAACAAGGCAGTTCTCTTTCACCAACATCTATCTCAAGGCGTGAATGCCCATAGCAGGCAGGGAAATATGTCTGTAAAGTGTTTTAGCAGCGTGGGGAGCCCCGGGGTAGCTGTCACTGTTTCCATTCTCTAAACAATTTTAATGCCATTAGCAAGTGTGATTATGTACAAACCGCTTTCTAGGGGGTTCCTAGGCTGGATATCAGAGCAGGGCTTTGTACTGAGTCAAAGGGTGGATTGAGTTTATGACACAGTTTAAATAGAAACAGAAGAGCAGTGCTACAGTAGAGCAGCACATCGTAATTCATTCAGTATCATTTTGTGATAGCCATTCAGGGAAGTACTTGCTTCTTACCAGTTTGTTCAATTTAAGAACATCATTCAGGGTCATCCACAAGTATAGCTGAACACAGAGAGTGTTAACCCTGGGTTTTGCAGCTTTTTGCTTTAAACAAAAAGTAAAAGAGAAAGGAAAAAGAAAGAAGAGGCTAACTGGTAGGTCTCTTTAAATTTAGACTACTTTTTAAATTCCTTCATTTTTCCGATTAAGCATTTTATTTTTTAAAGAGGAGGGATCTACGCAGAAAAAGGTACTATGTACTGGTTTGGCATCTGGTTATAAATAAGACATATTTATTGTATTTTTTGCAGCCCAGAACTGATTTATTACGAGTTATGTCTCTAGGTAAGACGTAATTACGAAGACTTTGGTAAATGCCTTGGTTTGTGAGCACTGTTTAGCTTCTATGGTCAGGTATAAGCTCACAGATGTATTGTATTTTTAGATTTTGATAACATTTTAAATAATAGAAATGTTCTGCAACTGATGAAAAGACTTTTTTATCCCATATATCTGCAGTGTGATCATAGCAAAGAGGCAGCAGGGTGTGGGAAGGCTTGCTCAGAGACAAGAAGTGGAGTGAGTACTGCTTTACAGAGCGCAGCACAGACACAGATAACGATCTTCTGAAGCCCTTTTTGGGGACCAACTCGAGTCCCAGCTCCTATCTTGTTCTCTTCATTGGGCGGCTGCCCTCTGCTGTCTGAAACTGCTTTGGAAAGTGTTGGCGTTGTGCAGCAGTGATGGCAGGGAGGTGAGGGAGGGCAGGTTGCAGGGAGAGGTAATTTCCCTTCTCAGCCCCGGTGATGCTCTCAGAGGAAGCAGAGAAGCTGTTGGGCATGCAGTCCCTTCATCAGGTCGCTGCACTGACAGGCACGAGGGAATCTTGCTGCTTGTGGAAATAACTCCTAACAAGACACTTCTAATTTTCCTCTGCCAGCTAAACAAACCAGCCAAAGGCCAGCATTGGCTTGGTTTGCATGAATGATTTTTAGATCCAAGAAGTGGCATAAGTGGTGCAATTTAGACACAGAATCCATCTTACCAGGAAAGCTTCAAATGTAATTTGTGGGAATAACTTTGGTGGGAAGCAGATGAGAGCAGACTGCTTATAAATATGTGCTCTTAATGATGAGATCTGCTAGCTGATGCAGAGCGTAACTATGATGTAGTCTGTTCTCAGCTTCTAAGTGGGAGACCAGTAAACGTTTCTGTGTACAGTCTTCACTGTCACGAGTAGGACAGTTAACAGTTTTATATATACATTATATATATATATATTTTATATATATATATATATAACAGCTATACTAGTGTATATTGTCTTTGTGGGGATGGAGTGGTATCATTTGTCCCCGTTACCTTCTTTTTTCTATGTTTTCCTAATCACTGTTATACAACAAGTATATTTGATATACAGCAAGTGTTCCCTGCGCCATCCTTATACCAACCTGGGACTATCTCATTTGATAGCTTGTAAAACCTAGCCACATCAAACACTAATCTCTGCCATGGAAGGAGCCAGAGGAGCTGGTGGTTTTTCTTGAATACATAAGCAAGTCTTTTCCAATTTTGGGACATCCAAAATTATGCAATTCTGATTCATGTTTAAAATGGCCTGTATTTTCCAGCATGACTTGCCTGTTAGGTATAAAACAATGTATTCTATAGACCTTAAGCCTTCTACAAAAAAATACATCCCTTTAAAGATGTCCTGTTTGTTAATGAAAAAATTACCAGCAGAATGGAAGAGTCAATACCTGCCTCTGTGGGCATCAGTAACATCAGCTCTGTTCATCCACGTCTGTTTTTTGGAATGGAAATGTTTTGATATCCTGCATGAGTCAACTGATATTTTGAACATTGTGTGCTTTAATTATAGCCTTCACTCCCAAAGAGGATGCTACCAACAATGGAAGAATCCAGGCCCAATATCTGAGTTGGACACCTTTGGACTTTAGCAGTCTATAGCTTCCAAACTCTTCACCAGTGCAGCTTAGGGATGGAATATTCCTACAAAAAGCACTGGAGAGAAGGATTTTTCTTTTTTATTCTTAGATAGCTCCGGTCATCTCCTGCGTGATTTGCTTTGGTTTACTTGTTTGAGGTATTTCAGGAATGATCCTGCAGTTGTAATCAGTTTAACCTCAGCAGGGTTTTAAATATGTGTAAGCTCAACATAATTGTGAAGTTTTGTTTGAATAATCTTTGTATGAGGGAGATCCTGCCTGCCTTCTTGCCCAGGGCGCAATGCCTCCTGGAGCGATTCAGCTGTATGGCTAATTTTCAAACAAACTAAAGTTACACATTTTCTTGACACAGTACTAGTGCACGCTGTTCTTTGCAGTCTGAGGCGCTCTGCCTGTGGTTCATAAACAAATTTAGTCTCATTTGCCTCCCTGTGCTCAGAGGGCATTGGTTTGCATTTGTAATTAATTGAGTTTATAAAGGAATAAGCCACTATGTTAACTGAAAATTCCCTCAAGAATTGTAACTTGCTTTATTGGCTGCCCTCATGTAATCATATCACCCTTTCTCATGTAAGCTTAGGGGAGAGTGAATGTATAAACCTTCCTCTGGTATAACTCATACCAATGGAAAGAGAATCTCCTGTGCGGTCATGTTCTGCAACCCAGCTCCTGCTCATGTTATCTTCTTTGTCCACCCTCCTGTTCCTACCATCAGCTTCATGTCTCTGGCTAAGACAGCAAGCAGTGTGAGGTGATTAAAGGACCTCTCTTGGTGGAGTCAGAGAGTAGTTGGGAGCTTTCAGGGAATACTGTAATCTAGCTGAAGACAGACACATTTACTCTCTGCAGGAGCTATGGTTTCTGAATGCAGGAATTTACAGAGTCTGAATTTTCTTTGCACCATGTGAAGGCAAATACCATAACTTTCCACTGATGTCAACTGGGAGTTGGTGGCTCAGCACACCTAAGGGTTAAATGCCCTGTGTTAACCTGGGACCCTTGTTTTAAGATACAGGTTAAGGCATTAGTTTAACACTGAGAAATCTGAAGTACTTAATGATAGTTGGCTCCATTCAAATCGCTTGACCCTTATTATATATACTTCGTTAGGAAGCCATTACCTAGCAAGGTAGATTAATCTTGTTTGGGTGAGTAACCAGACTTCCTTTTGCTTTCCACAGACCAACATTCAGAATGGCAGGCTTGTCCACTTTAATCCTCCTTTTGTGTGCTGCTAAAGATGTGATGCCCTCCAGTTCTCACTGGAAGCCAACTTGGCCATCTTACAGAGTTCCAGTTATCCTGCCACAATCTACCCTTAACTTGGACAAACCGCAGTTTGATGCTGAAGCCAGGCTGGAAGTGGTATCTCCCTGTGGCCCAGCGTGCCACAAAAGTTCTCCGCTGCCGACTTACGAAGAAGTGAAGAACTATCTGTCCTATGAAACCTTGTACGCTAATGGTAGCCTCACTGAAACTGAAGTGGGCATATATATTCTGAGCAAAAGCGGTGATGGGTCTCAAGGCAAATCTCGAACTAAGAGGCAGATATATGGCTATGACAGCAGGTTTAGCATTTTTGGGAAAGACTTCTTGTTGAATTACCCATTCTCCACATCGGTGAAGCTATCTACAGGTTGCACGGGGACGCTAGTGGCTGAAAAGCATGTTCTTACTGCCGCTCATTGTATCCATGATGGCAAGAGTTACGTGAAAGGAGCTCAGAAACTGCGGGTGGGGTTCCTAAAGCCCAAACTGAAAGATGGCAGCAAAGGGGCCAATATCACCAACTCAGCAATGCCTGAGAAAATGAAATTCCAGTGGATCCGAGTGAAACGGACACATGTCCCCAAAGGATGGATCAAAGGCAATGCCAATGACATTGGCATGGATTATGACTATGCTCTGCTGGAGCTCAAGAAGCCTCATAAAAGAAAGTTTATGAAGATAGGTGTGAGCCCACCAGCAAGACACTTGCCTGGAGGGAGGATTCACTTCTCTGGTTATGACAATGATCGTCCGGGAAACCTGGTTTACCGTTTCTGTGATGTCAAAGATGAAACATATGACCTGTTGTACCAGCAGTGCGATGCCCAGCCGGGTGCGAGTGGATCTGGGGTGTATGTGAGGATGTGGAAGAGGCAGAATCACAAATGGGAGCGTAAAATTATTGGAATATTTTCAGGCCATCAGTGGGTGGACATGAATGGCACCCCACAGGATTTCAATGTAGCTGTTCGCATCACACCACTCAAATACGCACAGATCTGTTACTGGATCAAAGGCAACTACCTTGACTGTAGGGAAGGATAAAGACAAAATCCTTGAAAGCACTTAATGACTGGTTTTAATTACTCATCTGAGGAAAGGCTAGACTTCTGCTGCAAATGTGTGTGATACGATCTTGTAACATCAGGATGCGATATACAGCTTTTCAAGCAAGCCACCTTGTTCTCAGGACAGGGGCTGTGTGGGGCTGTCGTTACAGCTGAAACTGGGGAGAAAGGAACGTCTGCTGGGTGGGGAAGGAGCAGGTGGACTTGCTGAATTTGCAGCTGAGCAACTGAAGATTAATTAGGGGCGGATCAGTAAACAGTACAAAATCAGAACCGTCTCCAAAGAATCTTACAAAAGGGACGCTGTTGACTATCTCATGCCTACAATGTTTGTTTTAATAAATCCTAGGATTAGTAGAAATGCTTTGATGTGAACTTTTAAAAGAAAATATTTCTATGCTGTCGGGGGCTGAAGAGGGGCATTTAATGGTGTTTGCAACCCAAACATTACAGCTTTGTGTTCCTGCATGAAAAAGGGAGTGTGAAAAGGGCAAGGCATGCGCTGTGGGAGATGAATGCCACACAAATAGCGTGAAGGGTAAATAACTGCATAACACTTCTAACCTTCTTTTGGTCTGAGTGATTTCAGACTTTATTAGTAACATAGTTCAGAAAAATGCTTTTTGAGCAAACAGACCTTGACGTTGCAAGGACTTGACTGTGAAGGTGATAGTGGTCATGTAAGCAGTGCCATTGCATCCTGCTTTGGGAAACACATGGGCTTAAATCTTGATAGCAGCTGGGGCATAGCCTTACACCTAGGAGGATCCCTATGAATATACTGTCATAGAAAACATATGGGACAGAGGCTTGTTTTCTGTTATGACCAACTTAGATCTTTTAAGAAAAATCTCATGTTAGCAACTCAAATTTTCAGAGGGGAAGCCTGTCTTGGGTCTTGCTGGCCATCTGAATTGCTGCCTGCAAAGCAGGTAAAGGGGAGAGCAGGTCAAGGGTTCAACTGATTTCCTCCCCTTTTTGTTGAAGATCCATGCTGTTCTACCTAAAAAATACACCAAGTAGAGGGATCCTAGATTTATAAGTGTCTCTCCCTTTGACAGTATAATTTGTACAGCATCTTGACTTCTGTTTCTTGTGGTGTTTGGGGTAGGAATCCTCCTCCTCCTCAAATTGTTGAGTTACAAATAATTCTTGGCAAATGCACAGTTCAGTAATTCTGCAGCTGGAAGAGAGCCACATTATAGGGTGCAATCTGAGTTTGCTATGAAGTGATGCTCCTCTGTCTCTTCCAAATAACAGTGACTTACATTTTTACTATAGCAGAATTGTAGTTTGAAACAAGAACTGTCTTTTATAGGTAAAATCAGTCCAGCCAAAGACTTGTAGCTCAGCAAACAGCATTGGGAAGTCAATGTGGTCTGTACAAACATTGTTTCTCAGGTGGATTGTGCCACTCTATTGCAGTAACATGGTGAAATACATGCTGCCATGCCAATATTATTTTTTTAAATAGAAGGATGGACACTGGCTCCAGTTCCAGTTTCTCTTCCATCCGTCTCTCGCTGTCTCCCGAAGCTTACCAAGTTGCCCGTGGTGCTTGGTGTTGTGGGGCGAATGCAAGTCCCCGGTGTGAAATGGCAGAGCTGGGAAGGAATGAATCTAAGCAGAGCTTCCTTGTGCTATACAAGGAAAATGTTAATTCAGCTAAGCCTTTTTTACACTTTACTAATTACTATGGCATTTGTAAACATATGCCTGATGGTGCTTTATCTTTGTGATGGCTTTGGCTCTAGTTCTGAAAAACATTTTTTGCTAGAGCTGCCTATGATTATTATTTTTATAGGTGCAGCATAAAAAAACATGGACCCTCATGTGGGCTTTTGGTGCACTCAGATACAAGCAGTTACTAATGCTTTGAAATATGAATAATCACCATATGTATCTGATGGTCTTTTTCTGCCTTTTTATTTTAATTTCCTTTACTTTATGGCTGTTATCTGGAGCACTTTTGTTTGAATGTATCACAGTGAATAAAGAAATGTTATGGAATTTCAATACAGAGACATTCTTGTATTTGTACTATACTTGCACTTTCAATCTCGTTTCAGTTACTTATTTGGAAGGACATTCAGAAACAGAACAGATGTATTAATATCCTCAATGCTTTTTATTTTCCTTCAGTTTTCTTTTGTCCCTGCCTGTTATAGAAGTAATTATTTTTTTTCAATAGGCTTAATTACTCTGTGTCTTTGGACAGTAATAATCTTAGCTTTCGTGTAGTTGTTGCAGTTTCAGAGCCGGTCATGAGCTCAATTTAGTTAAAGCTGAAAATAACCTATTAGACTAAAGAGTTACATTTTTTTATTAACTTTAGGGTCAATAAACTATGGAGGAATTTGAACCAGCCAGTATAAGGTCATAAATCAGGTCCATCTTCTTTTTCTTTTAGTTGATGCAGTAAGAAAAAAGTTCCTCTGAAGCCAACAATGAGATCTATATTTTTTTGAGGAAGACTGGAGTGAAGAAATGTTCTACTTTCTGATTTGAGAATTGCTGTACATACACCTTTCCTGATTTCTGGATATGCAGGCGACGTCACGTGGGCCTGAGAACATCAGTCCTGGCTTATGGGACGTATTTCCCGTCCACTGGTCCTATGTTCTCAACTGCTTCATTGGACTGTAGATTGAGATCTTTTATTCTTTCGAGATGACTGGCAGAGTGGAGCTGTGCAGAAGGCAAATGAGCTAGAGTAATTTGAGAAAGTTGGTTTTTTTTAAAAATATATGTATGCAGCAAGTTTAATGTAATCAGGGGTGGGAGAGTCTCTTTCTACAGTACACCCTATGCAAACATTCCAGATTGTTTTTGGAAAGAAAAGGAAATCTCAGATAACATGGGCAGAATAGTTGTGCTAAAGCTCCACATTGTTTCACCTGCACCCACCTGAGTTGTGGTAATTTTGCCAGCGTATTCATTCAGAGCGGGGTTGGGCCATTGCTAGGCAGGTTGGGAAGTTGCATCTGGAGTGTTTTTGCTTTCATGCTGTAAACAGGGATTTTTTCAGACCAGACCTTTAAACCATGAGAAAGATAGTCATGCAGCCAACATAGTTCATCAAAGAAACACAAGTAACTAAACTACATACAGGCACAACACTAGAAATTTCATTGTCCAACTGATCCTGACTGCTGATAATCTGCAGAGCTGAATCGAGTGCCTCATTATTCTCGTATCTTAAGGCAGAACAGCAGACGGGTGTAGAGGGGCTGTTTTGGTTGTGAATGGAAAGGATTACAGTCTTCTGCTCCTGTGTCTTTAAGGGGCTGATGTAAGAAAAACTCTAGTTAATATGATATAACTCCCTTGGAGAACAGTGCTGGAGATGGAAACTGGGGTCTTGAGAAAGCACAGACCATGCCGAGCTCTTCCAGAGCACACAGTGAACTTAGCCTACTGAAGACTGCAGAATATCATCAAGTTTCTTTCTCAGAGGAAAGGTATTTTCCTTGCATCTGTAATTGTTTTGCAACTGAATTCCCAGGGCTGCCTGTTTAGAGGGCAGCCGTCGTCTTAAAAGTTGCACGCTGAACTCCAAGCAAGTATAATACATGCTTGAAATTCTTTTCCGTGTTTCCACTTAATCTGCCATTTGTTAGCGGGTTTTGGTAGCGTGCCAACGCAATATGCACAAGCCTTGAGAAGAGAAGCTTTCAAAGTGTGGATAAAGTATGATGGGTGGGTAAAAACTTCTTTGCTTTCCTGGAGTAAAAAGGAAGCGTGGACAGAGAAGAGCAGCAAAGAGTGAAAGGGCAATAGGATTTGTGTCACAGGAGCAAGATTCCTAGTGAATCGGTTGCTGTGTATATATGCACATGTATGGAACTGCATGTGTGTAGGGTTTTTACAAAGAATAATGTTCGTTTCCATTCCTGGTTCTACTAGGTATAGAAAAAAAACTTATGAGCTGAAGTAAATTAAGCGTCTTAAAATGAGGCTTAATCTGAAGCCAGTGTGCAGCATGTATGAGAAGTTTAGACTTGTGACTTAACTATAGGTACACAGGAAAAGCATAAATCAGTGACATTAGAATTAGGAACTTGATCTTTTTCACCCAGAAGATGTTTTTTCCTGTCTCACATGGTGACTATTAGGTTGCACGTGCATTGTGTCTGCTGTTACAGGTAGTGTGGGCTTTTATTGGTAAACGATTAAACAAGAGAAGAGAAACATCCAGCGTGCCCTAAACACTATTATCAACACTGATTATTCCCAGGATAAAATTATCAGTGATGCTTTGAGTGCAGATTGATTTTGAACTAAATGGGAATAGGTTGAGTCATGAAGCAGGCTCGTACTGTTTTTTTTATCTAGAAATCTCTAACAGTAATTAAGTGATTGTGGCTCAAGGGAGACAATGAATGTTCATCTGCAAACTTTTTATGGACCATGTTTATTTTTCTTATAATGAATTCCATTTAAAAGATAAGTATGCATCAGCAGAGATCTACAAGAAGTTAAACACTTCTATTACTTCACCAAGCAAATGATCATGATATAAAATACTCCATTTAAATAGCACATATAATGAAAATATCTGATACATGTTAACTGACATTTGCTCATTTGCACTCATTGCAGTTGTGGAAATCACTGTTCATGCCGATTCGGCGAGGAGAGAGTATTTTTCTGGCAAGCCTGGCCAACTCCAATACAAAGAGCGTGTTCATGAAATATTGACATGTGATGGGAGCATGAAGGTTGTTAGCTCTTATTGGAGTGACAGCAGTAATAAGGTATAATAAATTTTTCCAGCTTATCCTAAACAATTTCCTATAACTATTTTATTCCACATTATCATAGATTTGATGATTTTTTCACAGGTTGCATACATGAAGACATTATTTTAATGATGATTTAGATTTTTATTTGTTTTTTGCATCCCCTTACCTGTGAAGCCAGATGTATTTACTGCTATGGGCAGGTCAGAAGAAGACAAAAATGTTCACATTTGCAAAAGTTCATTAAAGGCTTGTCTAACATAAAGTCCCACTTCTGAGCTGAAGTTGAACTATATTTGCCATCATACAGAAAGGAGTAGGTTTAGATGCAGTAGTTGAGATGAGTTTAAACCTGAGCTAGCCAGAAAACAGTTCCTTTTTGGTATTTTCCCACTGTCTCCATCCTTCTTTTTCTGTTCCTGCCAATCCTTGGCAAAGAAAACTTCATGTGATGAAAAAGAATGGAGATCCTTAAAAATGAAGGCATAAAGTGCACTTCAGAAAACCTAGTCAACTGGTATGTTTGTGCTTTCCCGCTGCAAAGAGGGTGCCTACCCGATGGCTTGGCTGTTCTCATCTGTCCCGCTCTGGGACAGGCGGGTGGCGCTTGCTCTGGTTTTGACTGAAAATTTCCATCCAGGTCAAAGAAACTTTTCTGATAAAAGCTTGTTTGAAATCAGGATGTTTCAACAAAGCTTCATTTTCTGTGAATTACTGTAAAAGGTTGTTTTTCTAATGAATTCCCAATCAGACCCTGCTTCCGTAAACTTTTTCCATGGTGGTGTTCTGGTCCCCATGGGAAGGATGACGGTGTCCCTGCTTAGAAGAAGATGTTATGGCTTATCAACAGCATTCAACAAAATTCCCTTGTCCAAAAGCCATGTTTTACCTGAATTTATTGCAGTCTTGTTCATTCTGAATGGAGCACACAGGGGCTCGTTTCATTGTTGGTAGGGAAAGGAGCACGTGAGGAGGTACGCACCACTCCAGCGCAACCGACCGTGGGACCGGAGGCTACAGAAACAGGTGGGACAACAGGGATTTTCTGGCCTCCGCCACCTCACAAAAGCTGCACTCAGCAAAGAAGCGTGGGGTGGAAGAAAATGTCACACTGGGCTTCATCCCGCACCCAGCAAAGTCTGCTATTGTCTTGGGTGGGAGCAGGATCCGTGCGCAAAGGGATCTGCCGCACGGCTTAAATGTCACCAGTCGTGTGGGAGCACTTCTCTCCAGCCAGCCCTTCTGAGGGATCATTGTGGGCAATGAAAGGGCAGGAAAAACTTTCCCAGCACGTGTGGGTGGGGGAAAGGCAACCCTTCATGCTGGGAACGCACCAGATGTGCGGCTAACTCTGAAATGTCTTTTCTCTGAAATAAAGGGTTCGGCTGAGTGAGCTCTGCAGGTGGAAGGAGAGCAGCTTTGCTCAGCAGGACTCCTCCCCATGCCCAGAGATGTCTCTGGCTGCAGCCGAGCGGGAGAGGGATTGCCACTCTCTCACCTCTATGGATGAACCTCTCAATACCTCCCACCTGTCTCCTGCGGCAGGAACGGGAAGAAGAATAAAAAATGAGAGAATAATCTGAAAGAAGCTGAGATGTGTTCAGTTCACAGTACCAATGAAACAACTGTTTACAAACGGGTATCCAGATATACTCGTATTGCCAGTGCTAAAAAGCTTGACTGCCTGGGCCGGACCCAGGCTTGTAGGTACTATGGAGACATCCGCATTAGAAATTCACTTTCCCCAGGCTTCACCATAAAAACAGACTTTCTGTCTCCTTGTTTCCACCAGACCTCATTCAGGAAACTCAATCCCCTTTTAAGTGCATGATCTTAAGCTCTGTATAATGAAATATCTTCAGGGTATTTCTCAGTAATGGGCTCCCTGAGTTCTTCCTGTGAGATATTCTGCTGCTCTTCCCAGCTTTATGTCATCAGCAAATTTCATTAATGTGATCCTTCTTCTTGTGCAAATGTTGCTGGTGGATATATTTAGTTAAGACTGGCTAAGAGGGATGCTTGAGAAACTGGGCTTGTAACCTCCCTCTGCCCTGATGGTTCCCCTTTCAGCACCTTTTGTATCTGCTTCAGCCAGACCCTTTTGCTAATAATTCCCTATATGGCACCGTTTTAATTGCTTTGTTGAAATCCAGTTAGATGAGGTCCACCAAAACCAATTATTATAAATCAAATCTTTGCTTGAGCAATGCTAAGAATCTGCAATAAATTATGTGCAAAATAGATGTCCTATTTCATCATGTTCACTTTAATCTTTATTTTAATGTTCACCAGAAAGAAATATTTCAATTAAGATTACAGTTTTGTGGCATAGCTTTTAGTGTAATATTATCAAAATAATTGGGGGTCTTATGGGACAAAATCTCAAAATTATCTAGGTTTCAGGCTTAGGAAAAAGTTGTATACATTCATTTTTATTAAGCTCTAATCGAGAACATAAATACCATATTGGTTCTCTTTCTTCATATAGCTGATTGTTTAGAAGCTGATAAACCACAGATAAAGCCTAAGGACAAAACTGTGATTTTTTAATTTTCTTTAGCTGCCCTATTTGCATTGTTACTTATCTAGCAGACGTGAGAGCTTTAACATCATCATGATGATAAAACAGCTTATTCTTTTGATGTCAGATAAAATGCAATTTTAACATGATTCTGAAGCCAAGAATCATAAAATCTGCTGTCATAATATCTTCCTCTACACTTGAAAGGGCTGTGAGACATCTGGAAATAGAAGAATCTTTTCTTTTGCCCCATAAAAAATAGTGTTGCCCTCTTTTTCCTGCCATTTTTGACTCCTGCAATCTGGAAAGATTACAAAAACAGTCTGTGAAGTCAGTTTATGGAAGGATTTAGAAAAAATCCTTTGTTTGGGGAATGAAATATTTTGCATATTTGAAAGGAAGAGTTAAATCAGGAACCAAAGTTGGGAATATCATCAGCACTAGGTCACACCATCCCCCGCTATTTTGGAGCTGCCACTGATGAGAGGGGCACGGTTCCCAGCATCACCACCTTGCATCTGCCACGGCCTCAGAGGGGTCTCCAGCATGCAGGGGTGACCTGGCATGGGCTGGGGGCTGCCAGGACACCTATTTCCCCCACCACAGGGCAGCGGGAGCAGCTCGGGTAGTCCTGGCTGCTTGGCACGGAGCTGGGATTTGTGGTTTCCAGAACCATCATGGTGCAACTGCCAGAGTCATGTACCCATCTGACCTGAGAAAATCCTGTTTGATCACTCTCAGGTTTGACTAAGGTACTTCTGTAGCTCCTTTTTGGGTTATTAGGGTTTGGGGTTTAGTTTTGTTTTTCTTGTCTCTGTTGTTAGCTGTTCCCAAATTTCCATAATAATGTCTTGCCTTGTGATACAGGGAGAATTGCAGCCTCTGGACTGATGTGCAGGAAGACTTTTTATTGCATTTGTACCAAACATTGGCACCTGCACTGTAGTCGCTTGCTTTCAATTGCATTATTTTTCCAGAGATCCTGTTGCTGAAGGTACAAACCGTAGGCAACCATATGCCCAGCAATGCAGGTTTGCTTTTGTGAAAGATCTGTAGGCTGAAGGTGAAATGGGAACAGGCTGCAGGATTTAATGAACTATTTCACATGATCCCTCTGAATTTAATACATATGGTGGCTTCAGGTCTCACAACACTTCACAGGAGAACAAGTACCAAATATTCTGCTGCTATATTCTTTAATAAACATGGAAATCAAAGTCTTCAAATTCTGAGTTCGGCACATATTTTTGCTGCTTAGTGCATGGTATGTCCCTGAGAAATGTTCTTACCAAGGCAGAACATGATATATTAAAAGGCACGTAAAAGAGAAAGCATGGCTTGCTTTGATCTTGGATGTTCTTGCGCTACTTGCTACTGAAGGTTTACGTTTGCTCTTCATACACTGTATGCAATTTGTTTGGCTTTCAATAAAAATGACAGACAGAATTAATAACAGTCCTGATATCTCATCAGGAGATGCATTCCAAAAATATCTCTCTATCTACACAGTAAGTGTGTGAAAGCCTATATAGGATCCTTGTCAATAAAATTCTTCTGCTTCACTCAAAGTGAGACTTTTCATTAGTTTGGGAAAATGCTCTCCTTATTACGATGCCTTGCTTTCATGCATCCAGAAAGATATAGAAGGTAACTGATTATTTCTGAAGAATAAACCTTTCATGCTACTCGTGCCTAAGTTTGCCTTTAATTTATTTAAAAAAAAAATATTAAAAGAATGTTCTTTGTGGCAAAGAATGAGGCTATGTTATAATGCTCTGGGACACACTGGAGAAAGCACGTGGTAGTGTTTAATTAAGAATTTTTATCAATCTTGAATTAAAGCTGCATGGGCTAAGAGGATGCTCACATTTCTGAACTTTGGAACAGTTTGGAGGTTGCAAATTTAAACTGTTCTACAGGGATCCATCTGGTACCCACACTGGTCAGCACCACATGTGGACCATGGTCTTACACCACAGACACTCCATCATTTGAGCTAAATCAGAAACTGCATCACTACATAGTTGGGGGTTTTGAGGGTGGGCCAGCTACGTAGCCAGGGACGGGAGTCATCTTTGTCCTTATACCTTTCAGACACTTCCTGCCAACAAAGGAATGGTTAAACGTAGGACTCTCAGATTCTAATCTCTGCCTTAACGAACAGAAATTCCTGTGTATATTTTCCTGCCAAGTTTTATCTTGTCTGCTGCACTCCTCTTTCTTCCTCATCACTACCATCTGGTGCTGGAGACATTCCACTTTGTGTTGTCTAAACTGGTTATCAGAGAGTTAATGAGTACCTGGGTAATATGGGATGGAGACAGGCTCCATCCTTCCCGCACGTCCTGTTTAGTCAGTGGGATTTCCCCCTCTCCTCAGCTTTGTTTGTGATGCAGTAAAAATAGATCAGCAGAGTTCCATGCATTATTGTGAGCAGAGTTTACTTTTAATCAAACTATGTGGTCTTTTTACAAAATCAGTGACAAAACTGCTATTAAATACCTTTGAAGTTCTTCATAGCCTCTAACCTCAAATGCTCTAGCAAAACAGATCCATTAAAGCTTTTAGCTAAGAGATAAAGAAAGTGAGTAATGGGAGCTTGGAAACAAAGCTGGCTCCATTTATTTTGGAGTGTTGAACAACTCTTCAAATACCAGTGGGCATGAACAAGCCCATCCTAGGAAGGGAAGGAAGATAAGAACATGTTTGGATACAATCCATTCTCAAGAAGACGCAAATGATGAGGGAGCAACCTTCTCACAAACAAAATCATAGTTTTGTGTCAAACACAATGTCAAGCCCAAGGACTGTCTTTAGGTCAAAAATGGAAATAGCCACTAGCTGCTGTGTGGTCAGGGTGCCAGCAACTTGAAAACAAGACCCTGGTCTCTTAAACTGCATGGGATTTATGTCTTGCAGGATCCAGCTGCTAGACCATATCTATCCACAAGGTGATAGGTGATGTTCAACCCTTTCTTTTGACTGATGACTATCCAAACACCAAGAGCTTTTTCTAGTAAGGTCAAAGTCAAGAGGTGTTTATAAAAGTGCTAGACCAGGAGACTGGTAAGAGCGGGCCTCTGCCTGGAGACAGCCTGTCTACCATAGGAAGAAGCTGATCTATAAATCAATAAAAAGCCCATCCAGCCAGAAAAATGAAAACATTAGAGATTAAAATCTTGAGGTCATGGTACACAGGTTTGCTGTGAATGTGCCAAAACAGAACCCTTCTTCACCCCTGCACTATTTCAGTGGAAAATACTCCTCCCCTGCCTACGTAAAACATCTTTCGCAGCTGCAAGTTCCTTGGAGAAGACAGTGAATACAAAACCTTCTTTCTCCCAGGCTCACTCACTGGGCTTTTTAGTCCAGTCCCCATCTCCTTCCACAGCCAGTTACCTCTTTATTGGTTTTTCTTCCTCTTTTTAAGCTCATCCCTTCACCTGGGCTGGTTCCTATCATGAGTGGTCTGAGCTGGCTCCCACAGAGATAGGAGGGGAGGATATCTTGGCCATATGTTCCCTTCTTCAACCTATATGACACCTCTCCATTGGCTCCAAATCTCTATTTTTGACTACCTGTCCCAAACCAGATCCCCCAAGTCACAGTCTCACATGAAAATTTAAATTCTTCTCGACTTCTCTGTCACTTCTTCCTAATCCCAACTTTCCAGCTGCCTGCTAGTCCTTTCCCTTTTCCTACTCCTATGTTAAACGTTTTCATGTTGACTTAAAATGCTTCTTTCTTGATGCTAGTCACCCAGAGCAGAGCAGATACCAAGTCCTGACCCTTGGTTCCAGTGCCAGCCACAGCTCTTCATCATTGGGAAAGTCAATGTTTGTCCCCACCATCTTCAACTGGAGCAGTTGCAGAGTTCTGGTGGATTCCATGCCTTTGCAGTCAGGTTAGTGCCAGGCCCTGGTTATCACCACAATCTCATGAGTGTAAATGGTTTGAGCACATGGGAAAAAATGAAAGGTTTGAGCACGTGCAATAAGGACAGACCCTTCAAAGATGGTAACTATTTGCACAGAAAAAGCTTCTGTAGAGCAAATATAGTTGGTTTGTTTTCTGAGAGCTTAGAGATTGGTGAGATTTGGGCAGACTTTCAGAAAATAAGAGAAATACAACTGCTGCAAACACCTGGTCTGCTAAAATATAATCTCCTCTTCCAAATCCAGCAGCACTAGAACAGCCTCTTTTTACCCAAAATGTCACTAGCTTTCTCTTTTAACCTGTGTAACAATCTCTTTTGTCTCCTTGTTTCAATGAGTGAAGTTTCCAAGAATATGTCAGCAGAAAGCTGAACATCAGGAACATCACTACCTTACAGCTTGAGTTTGCCAAGATCTTAGGACCTCTAACTGGGATCTTGTAAAGGAAAGTAGCAGGGAACCTCAATAACAGGCAGAGTCAGTGAGCTCAGAGACTTGTAGTTGAGGGCTGGCAGGAGTTAGGGAGCAGAGGATCTGAGACAGGAGAGGTCAAGACCTCTAGAGCTGCTCAAGGCATTTTGAAGGCAATACCAGGAAAAGCTGCATTGGAGTTGGATGACTGGAGAAGAAGGGGTGTTAAGGCAGCAAAAAACCCTATGAAAGATGGACTGGATGTCTGTTCTTCATTATGGGAATTGTGGATCAGTTACAGGTAGAAGTGGGTGGAAACCCCTTTCCAACTCCCCAGTGAAGGAGAAAAATTCTAGTAGAAAATGGGAGAAAATTGGCACGGAGGAAAAAAGGTATTCATGAAGGGAAGAGCAAGACAAGATGATTGTTTTCCCTGGGAAATACGGTGTTTTAGTTGAGTTAGAAGAGAAATTTACTGCAAACTTTAATAACCGAATGATATCACTATAAAGAAATCCTATAAACCATTTTCACCATATTGTACAACTTCATCTAACCTACGGCAGAGGATGACAACTCATGTAGAGCTTTCTGACAAGATTCAAATGTAAATGTCTGAAGCGAAATAATCTGGACAGATGTGATTTTAGATAGGTTTGGTGTGGCATAAATCTGAGGCAAATTAGAGTTAGGATTAAGTTTTAAATGATCAGACAATTTAATTCTGAACTAGAATTCTAACATGGAGGAAGTACTCAGATTTGACCTTCTGGGGATATTTATGCTCTGTTGAACAGAAGAACTCAAACCATATTGGCCTGTTTGGAGAATTTAGTTGTAACTGAAAGAGAAGGTGAAAACAAACCATTTCTCATTTTATACCAGACCCAGAAGGAAGACAATCCAGTGATCAGGGTTAGACTGGAATTCAGACCTGGATTTACTTCTCCTGTCTGTGTAACCACGCACAGATTTGGAAGACATTTAAATGTCAAGCTCCAGTGAAATAAAGAGAATTAGTCTGGGCTTTAGCTTCTCTGGATGCAATTTGGGCTGAGTAAATGCAGATGTCTACGATGTGATAAACACTTCCTCACACTCAATGGAGAGGAGAAGCCATTTTGCAGGTCACGATTCAAGTTTCCCTCAAGTTAATGTTTAAAATAGGTCAGATGAATCACTGAATAATGTTGTTTCTCTGTATTGTCTCCAAAAGGAGCTGAAGGCTCTTAGCTCAGTTACACGAGAGCAGAACTTTCCTGTTTTGGAAAGGTAGCTAACAGCTAAAACTGTTAAATTTGGAAGGTACTCAGACACTGGTCTAGCAACATCAAAGTACTATAGATAGATTTAAAAGGTCAGCCTGGAGAACACTTTGTTTCCTCTTAAAATTCAAAGAGATTTGAGTCAGACATGAGCTCCACAGCACGTCATTAAGAATTCTGCCTGTCTCTGAGAATTGTTCTGATTTTCTGGGATCCAGTGAAAGCCGTTGATGTGAGGGAGGATTGGGAAGTCCTCAAAGAAAAATGCAAGCCCTAATCACCAGGCAGACCTGGGATGGGCCCCAGTACAGTCACTCCTTTCCTTTTCCCACTTGACTTACTGTGCCACAGGCCAAATGAATTAAGGAAACTAAATGCAGTACTGAAAAAACCCTAAAATTGAAATTGTCCCTGATTGGCCATGCACATTTACAGGGTTTTGCATCTTTTCGTTGTATTTTATAAGTTCACTTTACATTCCCCCTTTCAATACCTTCTCCTCTTCCTCTCTTTGCAAGGAGTGTTGGTTTTATGCTGGTTTTACTGTGGACACAAGGCCCAGTATCACATCACCTGCTCTGGAAACTACCTTGAAGTCAGGAAACCTGTGCTTTATATCTCATTCCACGTTTGGTGTTGTTCTGATCCTCTGACCACATCAAATGCAAGCAGAAACCACCATATTCACCAAAAGGCATGCCTACTTCCACCGAATCCCTTCTGTATTGCTTCAGGAACAGGAAAATTGCTTCGACCTTCAAAGAGGTTTTCCTGGTTTTGTGGCACCATTTGTAGGTGCCCGCCTCTGTCCCAAATCCCTGGGACCTTTACAAGAAAGGCCTCCATCCCTTCCTGTCTGTTTCCTCTCAGATGCTTTGTGCAGCATTTAGCTACTATTTTCTCCCTTTATGTGTGACCTTTCCAAAGCCGTGCAAGATACCGTAGCACAAATCTCAAAGCCACAGTATGTCTGCTTCACCTGAGCAGCTCACAGTACTAACTTTTCCCTCCGTTGCTTCTGATCTCCTCTTTCGCCTTACAAAGTTCATGTGCGTGTTGTCACATAGGCTCCTCCGGAGCTGATGCCGTGTGTTGTTTTAACGTGCTGTGAAGCCCCCACACTAAGACGAGTCTCAGGATAGCGATGTAGTACTGAGCAAGATTTGATGCTGTGTTTGTGGGTGGAGAAATTTCCACCCCCCCTGTCAAAAAACCCAAATCACATGAAAGATTGTTCATGGTTGTTCTTCACTGCGTTGCAAGACTACTAGGGGAAATACAGAGCCAGGTTTTTTGCAACTCTCATCGTGCCTGAGGATCCCCATGTGCAGAAAACCTACAACATCTGGGTGACTCATTGCAGGAATTTGGGCGATAGGATCCTGTTCACTTCCACGGACACCACCTTGCCATCCAAGACTCTCAAAAATCACTTACCTGTTTTTCACTGCTTTCTACGGCTTTGCACCTCATGAGCTCCGAGCACGGCTCTACTCCCTCTCTTCTGCCATTTTCTCCAGATGCTTCCACACTTCCCTTTGCCATAACTTTCTTCCCTGGGAACTTCCTTCTCACTTATTGTACACTGTTGCCTGTAATTCACCTCTTCTTACCTCTGAAAAACCAAGACTTATCTCACCTTTTTGATTACCTTTGCCTATCATAAGGAAGGAAGACGACCCTAAGATGCGCTGGTGCATGCTGAATGGGGTTCCTAAAAGAGACAGAGAGAGAGCACAGGGCTTCAGAGCAGTCCCAAGCTGTTTTCTGATAATAAGCTTGCCAAAATGGTCCAAAAGGTCTTTTGAATGCAAGTTTTGTTAGAACACAAACACTGGAATGAAAAAAGGCTCCTACATCTCTACTGGCCCTCGTGGCATGTCTGGAAGCAAGATTTCAGCTAACTCGGAATTTTCTGAGCTGCAGTGAACTGCACGGAGTCCTTGGTCATACTTCTTTCCTTCCTGCTCCTGCCCCTCTCACCTCCATCACAGTTTCCCTCTGGAGCTTCAGGATCCCAGCTCTGAGCTGGGACACTTTCCTTGTCCCCTGTCTCCTCGCCTTGCCGTCTGGAGACACTCAGTTGCCTCCAGACAGTGGCAATTTTCCATCCACCTGCTCTGATCACTGAAAATACAACATGAACTGGAGCAAGCAGGCTAGAGGTGTCCTGTCTTTCGCAAGCTCGTTGGGTGATTTTGTTCTCTAGGCGGGAGATTTGTTTCCCACAGCCTCAGTTGCTTCTGGTTCCTACCTCGACACGCACTCTGATGGCGGCTCCCAAGCCTTTTTCCTCTTTGCAGACTGTCACTTGGCTGTTCTGTCCTTTTTCCAGTGGTTTTGGGGAATTCTAAAACTTCATAGAATTGCTATATAGCCTGAACTGCACAGCAATGCCTGGCAGTGCCTTTGGCTTTTACAGCTGCTGGGTTTTTGCTTTTATTTTTCTCGCAAGTCTTACAAGAGTCTTAAAGGTCTCTCCTGATCTCATGTCCTTAGTAGCACTCCAATAACTTTAGAATCACAGACAGTAATGGCAAAAAAGATTTATTTCATCATCTAGTTCATCCCTCTGCTGTTGCACAATTATTCCCCGGGGAGCACTTCAGGCTCCCATCCAATAAGTTTTTATGTTTAACTTCAATCTCAAAAGCAGCTCTGCGAGCATGATAGCGCAAGGCTCATTGTCTGCCTTTCAGCCATTTCAAAAATTAATTTGCCCAAAGTACAAATAAAAGGTTATTTTTTTTCCCCTTCCAACAGTCGGGCCCATAAACTGTTTAAAACATCAAAGCCAAACTGCGTTTCTTCTGGCTCTAACTTCATTAGCCAGAAAGCATCTGCAACTGGAAATGAATCTGCAGCTGTGTTGATGGTTTGCAATCCAGAGTTAAAAAGCACTTCACTTTCTCATAGCTCTGTTAGCACTTTATAGCAAGCAGGAGGTGAAGAGAAAGAAATCATATTGTAATTAATACGGGTAATAATTTTAGAAGAGTGATCTTTATTGAGTAACATTTGTATGTATCACTATTTCAAGCAACTCCACATTTAAAAGGCTGCTTAACGCTGACAGTCACTTTAGGTAAGATATGAATCATAGTTCATTCAGATCAAGTTTGATTAGACACACTGACTTTGTTAGTGGGAAGAGGGAGCAGGGACAGGTGATTAACAGGGCTCTTTAGGGCAGGAGACTGATTTCTACCATGCGAGAAACTACTTTTTTGTATCTGTGCCTCTGTGACCCTTCTCCGAGGAAATACCATTTATTGATTTGTGTCTTTTGCCTTATAAATGGTGCAGATGATATGAGGGAGCCACAGGGACATAGGTAACCCCCAAATCCTCATTTTGTTGAACATGCAGAAAATGCACAACACAGACACCCACCCTATCCTTGGGGTATGATTCAAAGAGGTCATGAGCCATTTTATGGGATACTCACCCACACTCACTCACGGGGCTAGTGTGAGGATTAGTTCATGCTTATTGAATGTACTTTCAAGAGCTCCGGAGGCATATAGTGACGAAGCTTACATGGCCAGAAATTGTAAAAATTGCCGCAGATGAAATGTGTTTTTCAGACCCTTAAGACAGATTAACCTGGAGATAAAGAAATGCCATGCAGAGGCTTTCCCGTTGCTTTGATCAAAGAATGGGATTTTTTTATGGCTGAATTAAACCCCACAGGTCTGTTATTCCCCTCATCCACCCATCATCACACACAGTTCAGCCGAAAAGGCACTGAGTCTGGAAGGTCACCAGATTTCCCACTTTCCCTCGTTCCATCACTTGCACCCAGATCTTGTCTCTATGGGGTTACCTTTGCTCAGAGGGTTTTAAGGTGGGAAAGTCCCTTGTTAAGGCTCAGCTTTTGCAGCATGGCTGGCATGATGAAGAAAGGCGGGGATGGGCATTTGTACCAAGGTTAGAAGCATTACCTTGGTCACAGCCCGGTGGTGGGATTGCACAGAGAAGCTCACATTCCCGTGGTCCTTTTTGCCATTAGAGGAGGCATGATGTGGTCAGTTTGGAAGGGCTGTCTGCATCCTTGGGATACCTGTGCTGAACTTGCTGGCTATGGCTCAGGTTTTGCAGGGTGGCAGGGGGAGAAGGGGACAGAGATGGGATGTGGGCTCGAGCTGCGGGCTGCAGGCATCTCCTGCCCAGCTGCAACCAGCTCTCAGCACTGCGCAGGTCCTGATGATGCATAAGATGGGAACCTGAGACTTAAAAAACAATTTTGTTTTAAAACCGTCTGTGCCCCTTGGAATGTATTCTCTCCTTCTGGGCTGAGCGTTTGCAAAATGTTACTTAATAGAGACATAATGTAAAATCCCAGCTCCAGACGCACTCGTCTCTTGGTCCAAAAATAATCAAAATCTGAGGCTGGAACCACATGCCAGTTTTGCAACTGGCTCCTTGACAGGAGTTGAACTATAACCACAGAGTCAATCAGCTCAGCTCTTTGGGAGGTTGAAATCCAGGCCAGATTTTGAAATCTGGGACCTCTCTTTAGTAATTTACAGCATACAAAAAGAAATTCAATAGTAAGCCTGGTTTAGCTTCCATAAAACCTTCAGGTCGACGAAGAAGCACTTCCACATGTCCAGATCCGTTGGGTCCCTCTGCTCTCTTTACAGTGAAATCCTTCCACAGCATGAAGTGAGACACGTTAATATTTTCCACACTTTTTGCATGCATTTTAAGCTAGTTCCCCTTCTCTCTAAGGAAGGGTCCATAGGAAGGGGCCTTTGCTGTGCAAGGAGGCAGCTCTACGTACAGACTGCATGTGACACAGTGGAGCAAATGACATTTCTTTGCTGATCTGGTTGACGAGCTGTTTAGTTCTTGGGTTTGTTTTTGCAGCAGTGTATCTCTCCCCTCGCCTGGGACTTCTGGGACCTTTGTCCTGCAAATATTTCAGATCCATAAAAAGCTTGAAAAACAAGAGTGACTACAGGATATTAAATGCTTATTGCTTTTAAATGAGCAGATGGTACTTTTACCAATGCTATCATTTTGGCCATATTTTTCTTGTGCTGTCATTTTTTGATAGCTTTTTTTTACTGTAGAAAAGGTCTGTGAGGCAGCTGGCAGCAAAGTGATGGCAACTGGATAGCATCTGTACATTTGAAAATTTTCCTAAATGATATGCAAGGGAAGCCTATTAAAACATGTTTGTCTGGAGTTCAGAAGGTATTTCGTGCAGGGAATTGTTCTGCTGCAGCCTACATCTGCTTTTTTTTATTAAAACACAAAATTAAATTGTTGTTAAAAAGAGTACTTAAAATGTTATTGGAACAAATTATCACCAGATATCCTGAGTGATGTGGTAGTCGTGCAGTAAGGCACAGGCCTGCCTGCGCCGCACATCTCAGCTTGTGAAGAACAGGCTGCTTTGAAGCTACATCTCAGTATATACGCTAATGAAATGACGTAGTGATGAACGTTTATACCTGCATGGGACAAAAGTGATGAGAAGGACTAGTTTTTAGAGGTCAAAAGAGGCTCCATGTGGAAACACAAAGGATGCCATGTGGAATATTTCATTTCAGACGTTCTTAGCAACTACCACTTCTCAGCGTAATGTGTTTCATTGTCTGGAGGTAAGACCTAGGAGGTTCCTCTGCAGCTCCTGTGAGAGGTCATAAGTCTTCCTGTTGCAAAGAACAGCTACAAAGAGTTTCCCACCCAGATACGCTTTACAGGTGATGATTTACCTGTATGTCAAACGAAGCGACTGTCAGTTTGTGTTGCAAACACCTAAAACAGTCATGTGCTAAGACTGAGAGCAATTCTGAGAAATGGACCATTACAACTTTACCTGATTGCTGGATTAATCAGGCGAGAAATGGCATATCCAAAGTTCCCAAATCTGAATTTGAGACTGAATCATAAGAATGCCTAAATCTTCTTGTCTGAGCTGAGCTAGAAGAAATCATGGAAGTGTATGGATGTGTATATATGAAGCTTTTTTGGTTTAGTTTTTTTTTTTAGTTTGTATATAATGTACAATTTACCATGACTTAACACTCTATTTTTAACCTGATTATAGCTATATGTAAACCCAAGCTTTCACTTCACCCCTTCCTTCAGAACTTAAATTTAGATGGAGTATTGAGTTGACTGGTCTGGAAACTGAATCCCTCTTCATCTGGAGAACATCCATATGTCTTTAAGGTGCTCTTGAAGGACAGCTGTCTTGATTTGACTTGCAGTGAGGAGACCTGTGCCCGGCTGCCTTGCTCACAGGAAAGCTGCACACTTGCCAAAGCTGGGCAGGTTGGTGAAGCAGGGTATGGAACGCACTTTGGGATGCCTGCAAGAGCCATCATTAGCTGCTCATGAAGTCCTCATGAGTAGGTTAGATAGGTGAGGTTTAAGTGCCTGCTCAGGAGCAGTAAGAGTGGGGCTGCTCCACCAGGGAGGACAAGCCAGAAGGTGAGGGTGATCCCAGCACGGGCAGTGCCATCCCCAACAGGGCGCAGTCACAGGTGGGCCAAGACCAGTGCTGTTGACCATCCAGTGGCCATCAGACAAGTCAAGGTCTGGGGTCCATCTGGGCAGCCTGGTCAGGAGCAGGAGGAGATGAGGTCAGAGACAGGAAAGGAGATAAGGCTACTTACAGCACGGGTGCAGGGAGGTCAGGTTGGTCAGGTAAATTAATTAAGGCCTATGATTGGTCTCAGGGTCCTGACAGGGCTTAGCAAAAGCTCACTCACTAACAAGGCAGTGTGGTGGTAGGCGGACTCTGCTCTGCAGGACAACTGGCGCAACAGGCACTGGGTGCTATCATATAAATCTCTCCCTGACCTTCACACCTGCTCTGCTTCTATGACTTCTAGTGCTGTCATCTTGGCCCGAAATCTCAAAAGCCCTGAGCCAGCGTCCTCGAAAGTAATTTGGATTGTTTCCACTGGCTTCAGTTTTGTTTGAGCCAGCCAGTTACTGGGACGGGCTCTTCCTGGTCTCCCAGCACTGCGGCCGAGCGTGCTACATTTTCCATCCACTAGAAAGGCAGTCATCAGTGGAGACGTTCAGGTCGGGTGGCAGCCAAGGAGGTTTGCTTGCAAATGGCTGTAGGGAGCTCAATTATTAGAAATTAAAACCACACCATGGAGATATGAAAACACTTCTTGCTGCAAGTGCAGTAGGGTCTGTCAGCCAGAAGATACTGCTCTGCTTTCGATTAATTCTTGCTCTTTAATTAATCCTTTCAGTTTATTATCCTTCTTGGAACTTTTCTGGAATAACAAAATGACAAATCTAGGCAACCAAATATGTTTTCGCAGGCCTGAACCTGGATCTGATTGTGTTTGGCTTTCCCCGGCTTCAGGGAGAGCAGGGGCAGCCGTGCCTGGAGCCTTCCATGCCCTGCCTGCAGCCAGGGACTGCCCTGGGCTGTTAATATCCCGAGGGAAATGCTGTGCCCCATGGGAATAATCCACGCTAACCTGTGGCTGGACCAGAGTTCACCCTGTGTTTGTAGGGGAGAGGGTTTGGGTTTCAGTTCCCTTTTGCTGCTGGGGCTGACTTTGTGCACCTCCTTGGCTGAGGAAAGTCCCCGCTCAGTCCTTGAGCTGGATAAGTAGAAGGCTTTTTTTTTTTTTTTTTTTTTTTAACAGGAAAAAGCCACTTGGCTCTATTTGTCATTCTTCATTAACCTTATCTCAGTCCCTCTTTATCCTCCTTTCTCCTGTGTTGCCCGGTCACTGTAGCTCTTAATACTTCCTCTCTTGATAAAGATGTCTCGTTCAAAGAGTATTTATATCATTAGTTTCAACTGCCTTACTTGGCAATGCGACCCTTTGTCATTGGCTTGGTTGTTGTTTTCTCAGCCTCAGTCCGAGGGGCAGGGTTATAAAAATGTCCCCTACATTTGGTGAGGCCCACCCCTTCCCAGGAAACATTTCCAGGCTTTAATCTGTGCCTTCGCAGAGCATCCCTGTGGGATCACGGGAGGTGGGTGCGGCTGGGCTGGACCAGGGGGCACATGTCTCTTAGTGCTCAACTCTTCAGCCCTGGCTCTTGAGGAAGCTGGACCCCGGGAACAGCAGGACAAAAAGCAGAGCTGAGGAGCCCTAAATGCCAGTTGTCCTCCTCAGCCCCTTCATTTTCCTCCATTTTTCAACACATTACCTGGGTATGCTCTCTTGAACGCCCTCGTTGCCTTGTGTACTCTTTGAGGTCCTTTACAGCGAGGGTGACACCGAGTGCTCTGGGTGTTTCTGATAACCAGGACAGCCCTGGTTAGGCTTGGTTACAGCACTGCTACGATCATCAGGCACACGCCTCCCCCTCCGTCAGCATTCCTCACCCTTTCGGACATTTAACTCTGAGGACTCTGGGGCTGATTTTCCCTCCCTTCCTGTCCTTTGTTGTATAGATTAGATATTGCAGGGTGCTTTATGAATGTAAAAAGCCCTTGATTTCCAGTGTCACCCTGCAGAGGTTTAAAGGTCCATGTAACAAGAGTTAGCGATCAGGCTTCTGTTGCAATTTGCCCATGGAAAAAAGGTTGTGAAATTGAATGAACAAAAAAAAAAAAAAAGGAAAAAAAAGAAAAAGAATAAGAAACAAAACCTGAATAGTTCTTAAAAATATTTTGAAGCGTGGGCCAGTTCTAAGATGTGCCAGAGGAGGCTGCAAGGACTGGTAGGACAGTGTTTGCATATGTTTGGTTTCCAAGACTATCTTTCATGGAAACAGCGTGATAGAAAGTGGTTTTGGTCAGGAATCTCAGTACGTTTCATGCCAGCACAGTGCAAAGTGGATAGGCCGGGCTGTGAGTGTTAGTGAGAGGTTTCAAGCCTGTTACCTGTAGACACAAGGCATGGTGAGGTAATTCTTGCAGCTTGAGAGTGGGTTGTCTTGTCCTTGTCGACAGGGCTAGGAACTCTTCTGGCGTTTTGCTCTTAGCTGGAGTGTTCACCTCTGGGGTTTGGTTCAGGGGTACTTTGAGAGCCTCAGTTTCCTTGGTGTGAAAAACCAGATGTGCAGGGGAAGAGCGTGGTGTGCACAAAGGAGTAACCTCTGAATGGAGTGGCTGTACCTGAGACACAACTGGTTTAGTCATAGCTTGAGACATCTTGACTACAGTTACACAGATGGTCCATATTTTAACATCTGGCATGGGATTCAGTTAGACACTAAAACACGTAAGTGCCAGTGGGTACATGAGGTCTAAGTGTCTATGCTCCCTTCATACACAAGGAGATCCAGCTAGTACAGACCATGGAGCCTTCAGCATAATTTGGTGTACCCTGAAACAGTCACTTGATAGTGAACTGAGTCATTTCCAGACTCCATTGACTATGACTTTATTGCAGACACCATCCATATTTACTATAAGGAGAGCATAGTCTCTAGTTCACATGCAGGCATCTACAACTAGGTACTTGAATCCCACCTCAGTTTCCTTTAAAGGGTTCGCCTCTGGTGCCTGTTAACTTCTTGGAAATTTTGCAGAAGTCAACGTTTCAAGCAATAACATTATATTTTATCAAAGTCTCCCAGAAAGGAATCATCTCTTAGGCACCTGAGTTTGAAAATCTTGACCACTGTTGTTATTCTCAGATTTCACCCTCTAGACAGTTCGGTTTGTCTGGTTCTGGATATGGAACAGAAACCCTATACCAAGATATTTCTCCAAGTTCTGCTGGCTTCTCCATGAATACCATCATGTGTGACTCATGCTCTTTGGCATGGATAAGTAGCTAGATTTAAAATATGGTTTTGTACTTCTTTTGATTTCCAAATAAAGCCCAATGGAAAAATATTATTTATCCCTGCACTTTATGCATTAAAAAATACACTGACTTGATTGCAATAAAAAACTGTTTAATTCCCTATATTAAAAAAAAAAACAAAAACAAACTAAAGTTTTTACCAACCATTTTTAAGTCTGAAAAATCTGAGTAAGTTTCTCATTGGTGCAACATTTTCTGATTAGCCCTGGCAGGGGAATACTTCCCTGCTGTCCCAGTGTCCTAAAGCTAGGCTTGTGCTACCTCAGAGGATGTTTGGGATGCATCTCAGTGGAGATTAGCAGGACCTATAATGCTTCTGACCTTTTAAACACTAAAGCAATATCTGAAATCTCTGCTCATATGTATTTACAACTTTAAATCTCAGGCTGTGTCTTTAACCATATCTTTAATTAGACACCCGGGTAATATCACAGCAGAAATAACCCAGTGTGTCAGCACCATCGTAGCCTTCAGCAGTAGACGCAGATGCTGTTTGGCAGCCCGGCTTCCTCCAACACTTGCATTCCTTCTCTGTGTACTCACCTTCCCCACTGCTATCTAACACTTCACCCTGGGCTCCGGTGGCAGAGTAGGGAAAATCATAAAGAAATTCGTGAAGAAAAACACAAGCTTGGTAAAGTTGCAGCCAGCACAGTCAGAAAAAAAAGAGATGAATGGTTTGTCTGTACGACATGTTTTCCAAACCCAGGTCAGACAATGCTGGGTTGCGCACTGTCCTGGTTTGAGGTAACACAGGACCAATTCTGTTCAGTAACTTTACTTTTTAGCTAGGCCTCTTCTAACTACTGAAATTAACAGCATATTGTTGAGACACTGTTCACTCTCAGAGTGGTAAGACCGATGTTTATAGTTGATGCCAAGGGATGGGATGCAGAGAGGCTCTTGCTTATCCTATTGCTGTAACACCCAAGGGCAGCCAACTCTGTTACTTGCCCCGTTGGAGGATCGGAAGCGGAAAAGTGTAGAGGGGTCACACCTGTGGGGAGGAGCGGACAGGACAGGTGACCCCAAACTGACCCACAGGGTATTCCATCCCATCTGCCTCATGCTCAGTATAAAAGCTGAGGGATCAAAAAGTCAGGTCTCTTTCTTCAATGGCTGGTGTCCAAGGAGGACTCTGTTCATCTGTCTTTCATCCTGTTCCTGATCTTGATCCTGATCCTGAATCCAGATCCGGAATCCAGTTCCCATCCATCACTGAGTCAAGCCTGGGACTTCTTCAGTGCCTGCTGGTGACATGATCGTCATCCTAGGAGCTTGATATGGTTTTGTATGTATTTCATTATTTTCTTTTTATTATTTTATTATTAATATTTCATTAAAGTAGTTTAGTTCCTTCTAAACTCTTAAGTCTCTTTTTTTCTCTCTCCTGCCTCCCTTCAAAGTGGGGCAAGAGGAGAGAGAGCATCTGTTGTTCCGCTTGACTGGGCCAATCTGGCCCAAACCACGACAGATTTATTGGTGCCTGACGTGGGACACGAGCAGGGCTCAACCAGGGCTCTGACAGATTGCCTCAATAGTTTGAACTCCAGCTTGCTCAGAGCTTAGAACAGACAGCTTACAGCATATTCTTAAATGGAATGTTATATCGTGCCTTTAGAGAGCTTTGTTTAAAGTTAATTGATGCGACTCTGCTTAACCTGCTGAATGTGATGCATGGTTTATTTTCTCTTTGTGTTTTTATGCGAGGGTTTAAATGTGTTATTTTCGTGGGGTTTGCAATTCAGATGTATAATATTACTTGGGTAAGGGTCCTACCTGCATGCCTCGGGCATCACATGACGGATTCGGTTACCAATTGCACTTTCGGTTTCACCTGGGGAAAGTTTACTTTGCCCTCTGATGCCTATGCCAAAGTGACACCAACAGAGCTAGAGGATGGAAACCTTTCGGGCTGTTTGGATAAGGATTGTTACTTTCTTAAGATCATGACTTTGTTGTTGTTTTTCCTGTACGTGCTGCAGGGGTGGTTTTTTATGAAACATGGGTGCAGGATTAGCTATAGGGTACCACGCGCTGCTGCCACTCAAACCCCAGCAGCCAATCCTCAGCCCGTACTGGCACCAGCCCTGCCCCCGCCCACTGTAGCGGCACAAGCTGCCCTCCCACCCGGAGCGGTAAAAGCCACGCCATCGCAGCCTGTACCGGCCAAAACTATGCTGCCGCCGGCACCATCCACTCTGCAGCCCATGGTAAAAGTCTTGCTGCCACCATCAGTCACCCCCACATCTGCACCGGCACCAGCTGCCCCCCCACTGTAGCGGTAAAGGCCATGCCACCGCCCATCCCAGCAAAAGTTATTCCAGCTGCTCTGATGACGAGTACCGCGGCTACTCAAACTCCATCAGAACTGGTACAAGTTGCCCCGGTGACCAGGAAGCAGAAAAAGAGATCAGTTCACTCACCTGACCCTTACGACAAGGACCGATCAAGCCAGATAGCTTGGGAGAAAGTTCTGATGGAGATCGAGGAGAAGGTCTTTCTCAACCAAAGGAAAGAGACCTTTTAAAACAGATAAAGGAGGGAGTCCTTCTAAAGTAGAGTCAGGAGAAGGTCTTTCTTGGGTAGCGTCAATGCAGGAGGACTCAGATGTAGACATAGTTGTTAAATCCTTCTCTATGAAGGATTTGCAAAATATGAGGAAGGACTTTAGTGATCATGAAGGTGAGACACTTATCTCCTGGTTGCTTCGATGCTGGGACAATGGGGCTGGTACCATAGACTTGGATGGTAGAGAAGCTAGGCAGTTGGGAAACCTGGCCAGAGATGGAGGTATTGATAAAGTGATTGGGAGAAAGACAAACACTCTCAGTCTCTGGAGGCGACTGGTGTCAGCCGCAAAGTGCAGGTATCCCTTTAAGGATGACATCGAATGCCGTCCAAGCAAATAGACCAGCATGGAAAAAGGTATTAAGTACCTGAGGGAACTGGCTGTGCGAGAGGTGATTTACAGTGACTGGCAAGTGATTGTAGACCCTGATGAAAGGCTATGCAGATGGTCTATGCTGAGAAAGTTTGTACAGAGTGCACCAGCAACGTATTCTCACACATTGTCAGCAATGATCTGGGGAGGATCTGATGCCGACACACCAACAGTAAATGAAGTGGATAACAGAGTATGACAGTATGAGGACAGTCTCTCCTGTCCCCTCACTGTGGCAGCCATGGAGAAACTGGCTGAGAAAACCAAGAAAATATCTGAAAAATTTGAGAAAATTACTGAGAAAATAGCTGAGCAAAATGAGAAACTGTTTGATAAACTGTCCAGGACGGAGGACAGATCCCACTCTTCCCCTGCATGGACCCCTGTCACAGCCGCTAGGACAAAACACCCTGCTACAAAACCAACTCAAGAGAAACAGAACCTGTTCCCAGATTTCCTGTGTCTTTGCCTCTGCAACTATGGAGAGGATATGAGTAAGTGGGATGGAGAAACTACCTCAGCCCTACAGGCACGAGTGTTTGAGTTGCTAGGTAAAGCAGATGATAGAAGAATGAATTCTTCCAGGAGGACAGCTGCTCTGACCTACAGCGGGTGATCCTCCGGACCAGGTAGGAACTTATCTGCTAATCGTGGGTACTATGCTCAATGTTGGAGGGGCCCTGCCTCCAGCCAGGAGGAGGAGAGGGACAACTGAGTTTATTGGACTGTGTGGATTTGATGGACTGACACATTAGAGCCACAAAAATATGAAGACCTAGCGGACACTGATGCACAGTCTACCCTAATGCCATTGAATCATAAAGGGGCAGAATCTGTCACTATTTCTGGTGTGACAGGAGGTTCTCAAGAACTGACTGTATTGGAGGCTGAAGTGAGACTAACTAGGAATAAATGGGAGAAACACCCCATTGTGACTGGCCCAGATACTCCGTGTATCCTTGGCATAGACTTCCTCAAGAGAGGATATTTTAAAGACCCAAAAAGGTATCGATGGGCTTTTGGTATAGCAGCTGTAGAGACTGAGGACGTTACACAGCTGTCTACCTTACCCGGTCTTTCAGATGACCCTTCTGTTGTGGGACTGCCGAGGATTAAAGATCAGCAGCTGCCAATTCCTACTGCCACAGTGCATCGACGACAGTATCGCACCAACCGAGACTCCCTGATTCCCATCCATAACCTGATTCATCAGCTAGAAAGCCAAGGAGTGATCATCAAGACTGCTCACCCTTCAAGAGCACTATAGGGCCAGTGTGAAAGTCTGATGGAGACTGGAGATTAACAGTAGACTATTGTGACCTGAATGGAGCCGCACCACCACTGAGCACTGCTGTGCCAGACATGCTAGAACTTCAGTATGAGCTGGAGTCAAAGGCAGCCAAGAGGTATGCTACAATTGACATTGCTGATGCATTTTTCTCTATTCCTTTAGCAGCAGAGTGCAGGTCACAGTCCGCGTTCACATGGAGGGGTGTCCAGTACACCTGGAATTAAGTGCCCCAGGGATGGAAACACAGCCCTACTGTTTGCCATGGACTGATCCAGACTGCACTGGAAAAGGGTGGAGGTCTGGAACACCTGCAATACACTGATGACATCATTGTGTGAGGTAATATAGCAGAAGAAGTTTTCAAGAAAAGTAAGAAAATAATCAAGACTCTTCTGAAAGCAGGCTTTGCTGTAAAAAGAGGTAAGGTTAAGGGACCAGCACAAGACATCCAGTTTTTGGGAATTAAATGGCAAGATGGGCGTTGCCAGATCCCAATGGACATGATTAACAAAATAACATCTATGTTTCCACCTACTAACAAAAAGGAAACACAAGCCTTCTTAGGTGGTGTGGGTTTTTGGAGAATACATATTCCAGGTTATAGTCAGATGGTGAAACCTCTGTATGAAGTGACTCGAAGGAAAAAGGAGTTTATGTGGGGCCCTGAGCAACGACAAGCCTTTGAGCAAATTAAACAAGAGATTCTGCATGCAATAGCCCTTGGACTAGTCGAAACAGGACAGGACATTAAAAATGTGCTCTACGCTGCAGCCGGGGACAATGGCCCTACCTGCAGCCTCTGGCAGAAAGCACCAGGGGAGACTCGAGGCTGACCCCTAGGATTCTGGAGTTGAGGATACAAAGGATCTGAGGCCAACTGTACTCCAACTGAGAAAGAAATCTTGGCAGCATATGAAGGAGTTAGAGCTGCTTCAGAGGTAATTGGTACTGAAGCACAGCTTCTCCTGGCGCTCCGATTACTAGTCATGGGTTGGATGTTCAAGGGTAAGGTTCCTTCTACTCATCATGCCACCGATGCTACCTGGAGTAAGTGGGTTGCCTTAATCACACAGCGAGCTCGAATAGGAAACCTGAATCATCCAGGAATCGTAGAATTGATCACAAACTGGCCTGAAGGCAAAGACTTTGGAATGCCACCAGAGGAGTTGGGAAAACGTGCTGAGGAAGGCCCACCATATAATGAACTCTCAGATAATGAGAAACAGTATGCTCTGTTCACTGATGGATCTCATTGTATTATAGGAAAGCATCGAAAGTGGAAAGCTGCCATGTGGAGTTCTACATGGTGAGTTGGAGAAGCTGCTGAAGGACAAGGTGAATCAAGTCAATTTGCAGAGGTAAAAGCCATCCAGCTGGCTTTAGACATTGCTGAACGAGAAAAGTGGCCAGTATTCTATTTCTATACTGACTCATGGATGGTGGCAAATGCTCTGTGGGGGTGGTTAAAGCAGTGGAAGCAGAACAACTGGCAGTACAGAGGTAAATCCATCTGGGCTGCTGAATTGCGGCAAGATATTGCTGCCCGGCTAGGGAAACTAGTCGTAAAGGCACGTCATGTAGATGCTCACGTACCCATGAGTTGGGCCACTGAGGAACATTGAAACAGTCAGCAAGTGGATCAGGCTGCTAAAATTTTCCAGACAGACGTAAAGGTGAACTATTCTTAGCTCGATGGGCCCACGACACTTCAGGTCATCAAGGAAGGGACGCAACATATAAATGGGCCCGTGACTGAGGGGTGGATTTAACCATGGATGCTATTGCATGGGTTATCCACGACTGTGAAACATGCACCAAAATCAAGCAAGCTAAATGGTTAAAACCTTTGTGGTATGGGGGATGATGATTGAAATATAAGTATGGGGAGGCCTGGCAAATTGACGACATCACACTCCCTCAAACCCGCCAGGGTAAGCGCTATGTGCTTACAATGGTGAAAGCAAGCACCAGATGGTTGGAAACCTATGCCGTACCCCATGCCACTGCCTGGAATACCGTCCTGGGCCTTGAAAAACAAGTATTGTGGTGACATGGAAATCCAGGAAGAATTGAGTTGGATAATGGGACTCATTTTAAAAACAATCTTATAAGTAATTGGGCCAAAGAACATGGCATTGAATGGATATATCATATGCCCGCTCATGCACCAGCTTCTGGGAAAATTGAGTGATACAACGGACTGTTAAAAACCACCCTGAAAGCAATGGGGGGTGGAACTTTTAAAAATTGGAACAAGAATTTAGCGCAAGCTACCTGGTTAGGTAGCACCAGGGGATCCATCAGTTGAGCTGGTCCTTCTCAATCAGACCTTTTACGTATTGTAGAAGGCGATAAAGTCCCTGTGGTGCAGGAAAGGAATTTGTTAGGGAAATCTGTTTGGGTTTTTCTTGCTTCAGGCAAAGGCAAACCCATTCGTGGGACTGTTTTTGCTCAAGGACCTGGATGTACTTGGTGGGTGATGCTGAAGAATGGAGAAGTTCAATGTGTACCTCAAGGGAATTTAATCCTTGGTGAGAATACTCAATTTTGAGCTGTATGATGTTAACTGTTATACAGTACTAACAGTGTTCAATAAGTGTTTTTCAGGATAACATGGTGGTAATGAAACCTGAGCTAGCTTCATCAAGTGGTGTCCAGCAAAACTCTTCGAGATGGACATGCTGCCTGTGAGCAAGAACCACAATGAATTTCATACCATCTTTGCTGCCCTGAGATGAGATCCTGCAACCATGAACTAAATGGACTTAACAAATTTTTTGTGTATAAAGATAAATCACAGATGAGTGACCTGCAGGTATCTGTATAGGTATTTGTGTGTATAGATTTGATAGATAAAAAGTGATAGCGATAAGAGTAAGATGCAAATGGTATGGAATAAGGGGTGGAATATTCTGGTTTGAGGCAAAGCAGGACCAATTTTGTTCAGTAACTTTACTTTTTAGCTAGGCCTCTTCTAACTACTGAAATTAACAGCATGTTGTGCAGAATACTGCTCTCAGAGTGGTAAGACCCACGTTTATAGTTGATGCCAAGGAATGGGACGCAGAAAGGCTCTTGCTTATCCTTATTGCTATAACACCCAAGGGCAGCCAACTCTGTTACTTGCCCCATTGGAGGGTCAGAAGCGGAAAAGTGTAGAGGGGTCACACCTGCGGGGAGGAGCGGACAGGACAGGTGACCCCAAACTGATCCACAGGGTATTCCATCCCATCTGCCTCATGCTCAGTGTAAAAGCTGAGGGATCAAAGGGTCAGCTTTTTTTCTTCAATGGCCGGTGTCCGAGGAGGCCTCTGTCTGTTTGTCTGCCTTTGATCCCCATCCTGAATCCAGATCCGGAATCCAGTTCCCATCCATCACTGAGTCCAGTCTGGGGCTTCCCCAGTGCCTGCTGGTGGCGTGGTTGTCATCCTGGGAGCCTGATCTGGTTTTGTATGTATTTCATTATTTTCTTTTTATTATTTTATTATTAATATTTCATTAAAGTAGTTTAGATCCTTCTAAACTCATAAGTCTCTTTTTTTCTTTCTCTCTCCTGCCTCCCTTTGAAGCGGAGCAGGAGAGCGAGAGAGCATCTGTCGTTCCTCCTGCTTGGGCCAATCTGGCCCATACCATGACACTCACCCTCCAGAAAAGCAGGTTTGGTCTTGTTGCTCTTCACTACTGTGCCCTGTTGCCATCCCAACCAGTGCCTCTGTGTGACCTTAAGAAAGTCACTTAACCACTCTGTTCTTCAATTATTTCTGTCTACAGATTTATCCTTTCCCCCTGCTCTTTGCTCTCTCCCCTTGGTTACACCAGCCACCCAGAGGAATGCAACCTCAGCACCGTGCTAACGTGGTCGCACAGCCTTCAGGTCAAAGCTGGCTTATGTCCCACCTGCTCTGAGCCCTGGCAAGTGAGTTCATGTCTGCCTGAGGTCTCCCATGCAGATTTATCCAAAGTGACCTAGCCTGAATACTGGAAGTCATTAGTGCGGTGCACCATGCAGGTTAATTTCTCCTCCTTCACTGAAGGCAAATGGTGTGTGAAAGGAAGGCTTATTATCCAACTTTACTGGCAGGACGTTCAGCTATGAAATACCTCAATCTCTTCAACATTAATCTCTTTGCTATTATGGGGATTGCCTGGTACTATAAGGACTTTGCACAATGCTTATCTCAGGGGGGTTCTTATCTGAATTGCTCTATATAGGTTCTATTGTAAGAGTGACAATTATAATACAAAGCTTTGGAAAGAATAATAACTTAAATGTCCTTCTTTTCCATGTTTAATGGCATTTCCCTCATTTCCTAGTGTTTATGGAAATTAATTTTTTTTCCTAGTAGCTGGTTTTAGCTTTATTTAGGAAGTTCAGCTTTATGTGACATTGTCTCAGAGGAAGGACTAGTTAGATTTGTGTAAACGATGAGTGTTTTGAAGGAAAATTAAATGCCTTCGTCATTTACCTTCAGACAGTGAATATTCATCAAAAGTAAACTGCAAATATTTTAATCCAGGGATGACCTTGCAGCTGAGACAGAAACAACAATTACTTGCAGTGACGAAGACTGAGTCACATTTTGACGGACCTGATCCATGCAGGAAGGGTTTACTGAATTTCCTAAAGCTTCTCAGGGACTGAATTTGTCTGATCTCTAATAGCCAGACTCCAGTGAGAAAAAAGAATGCTTCTTTGTTTTGTCTTAAGCTTTATCTTAGCTTTTTGTTATTGCGGAGATAGTAACACTAAAATGGGCTTGATCACTGGTACCAGAACCTGCCTGGGAGCCAGTGGAGACATGTGTGTTCATGGAAACCCAAAGCATGGAGAAAGCAAGTTGAGTTGGACTTGTATTGTCTTTACATTCAGATTCAAATAGAGAATCACAGCAGGTCAAATGGGAGGTCATGAAGGCATGGGTCACCAAGGCCTCATCCAGGAGGAAGTAAGGGCATTTCCTAGCTTGCCAGAGGTGAAATAAGGTAGTTTCAGAGAGTGTTGTCCTGTGGCCAGTCCAAACTTAATGGGTTCTGAGAACGTCACTATTCTTCAACATGGGGACAGTGGGGAGACATGTGCTATGGAGCAATATGAGGTCAGTGACCAAATGAGCTCTTTAAAACATTTCACCTTTTTGACCAGCACCACGTTGGTCTTGCTTGGGTTCATCTGAGCCATTGCTGTCTGCAAGGTGATTTGCAATGATGCTGAGAGGTGTGTAGTAAAGAATCACCACTTGTTGGTTAAGGCTCTGGAGTTATGGTCTCAGAGACTGGTGCCACACTGATACGAAGGAGAGATACGACGCGTGTGAATATTCTCCTAACACCCTCCAGGGAAGCCGTGGTTTCAGCTGTCACTTCACTGCTGGAGAAAAATGGTTGGACCACCGCAGTGCTGGGGACCTGCTGTGGCAGTGCTACAGCACAGTGCTCTGGGGCACCCCAGACCGGCAGAGGAAGCCCATCAGAAAGGGCGTGCAAGTCTTAACAGAGGCCACAGCCATACAAAAATCATTTTTTCATGCCACTAAAGCAGTCCCCGTGTTCCTGATGAACTATCACATGTTTCCTGTTAGTTTTGCTCCTATCATTCTCTGAGGAGTCAACAACTTCCACACACAGCAAAGGAATTAAAAGACTAGAAACCATAACCTGCAAAGTTTCTGAAGATATTTGAACAGGTTTTTGCTGGTCCTGGAAGAGACACTGCAGTCCCAGCTGAGGGAAGAAAAGAAGCATCCGCGAAAAGCCTCATGGCAGCTCATAAACAGGAATTTGCTGCAAGGAGGAACCCACCACTTTGAAAATGTGAATATTTATGAGAACTAAAGGTACAGATAGAAGCTGAGCCAGCCAAACGAACAGCCAGAACTGAGCAAAAAATTGGGCAAATTAAGTAAAGCTACTATTCTGCCGAACCCAAAATAGGGAAGTCTTACTGGGAGCAGGATGAAGTCTAGGATCCAAGTGGAATTTTGTTCATCTGAAAGCACGCAAAACTTGGAGATTTTATATATGGTGGCTATTTAGTGACTATGGAAACATGTAAACATGTCTCGCCCTTGCTTATGCAGCGGACTGAATTCCTGCGTATACACAGGAGCTTACAACTGACTTGATTGACTAAAATAAACTTGCACTGCTTCTTCTCCTTGCGAGCTCTCCAGGGACAACACAGTTCACAGCATTAAAGTGGGTTTCTGGTTTATGGATTATAAGCGCAATTGTTTATAAAGTCCAAACACAGATTAATGGTGATGGAAAAGTGAGAGAAGGTCAAACTTGACTTTCAGATTCAGATTCAGTTTGTAGACTGCAGGAGGAATGTTTGGGGTGAAATCCTGAGCCCACTGTAGCCAATCAAAGTTATGCTATTGGGTTTAGTGGAGCCACCCTTGATTTTCTCATAAACTTGGCTCTCTTGCTTCAAAGATAATCGAGGCACAGATAACCCTGACTTCTATTCCTTGCCAGTAGCTGTGTACAGTACAGCTGACTTTTCAGATGGAAATTTGTGACTTATTCAGGTTTGAAACCATCAAAATTCATCAAGCAGAAAAAAAAGATTCCCATGGTCTCACCTGCTGAAATGTACAGAGACCAGACTATAACAGAAAAGTGGAAAAGGTAGGCAGGAAGCTCCTTTTCTTGTTTATTTTTTCTCGTTTATTTTTTCTCTTTCTTATTTTGTAAGGGGCATGTATATAATGAATAACCATCTCCATATTCAGAGAGGCTGTCTGATGCCAATACCTCATTCTGTAAGATGGGCCAAAAGAGGTGGTTATTTTCTTCACGATGTTGGCTTTGATTTTTCTGAAACTTAGTGTTATGATGCCATCTGGAACTAATAAAATTTCCCTTTATTTACAGCAATCTCATTTTGGACTGTGTTTTGACTTTGATTATATTATAAATGACTCTTTGCAAGGACTCATCTCCATGTGACTCCTGGCCCCGCTTCCATCGCAGTCTTCAACAACGTCGCAGCTGTCCTGGGATGTTTTGACTTATCCCCAGTTTGTATGGCTTTAATTCAGCCCAATGCTATTTCGCACTAGTTTCACTGCAAAAATTAAATAATCCTTGTGTCGTTTATGGCTTCATCAGGATTATTTATTTCCTGTGCCAGTGAAAAAGGGGACAAGGGAGTGGTAGGGGATAAAGGGGAGGGAGTATTTACCAACAGCTGAATTCCTTCCTGGCCTCAACTTGGATTTTCCTCATATGCGCTTTGATTTTGTTAATATTGTCCCTCCAGAAACATGTTGCGTTTTGGAAGCTGATTTGCCTGTATAGAGCAAAACAGATCTCTGTGAGAATGACTGTGGGGCTGGGACACGTCTCCTTTCTGGGATAATTGTTTCACACTCTCGTACCATATGTAATTTACAGGGCATGTAGAGTAGAAGGAACTCCTATAAAAACATATATTTATTGTCAGAGTCCCACAGAATTAAATGAAAAATGCTCTAGACCGGGTTTATTGGCATTTTTCCCAAGTCCTGGCCATACCGACACAGGCCCAATCTTGGTATTTCCCTTTCTGATTTCCCACTGCTGCAAAAGGGATGAAAACTTGCCCGAAGAGTGAGTGCACGCACTGGGAAGAGGAGGGAAGGGCTATAAAGACAGCGGAGCTGACGGACTGTGTCACTGCAAGGCCACGCGGTCCCTGCTTTCGTCACCACAATCTGAGTATCCATTTAACTGCAATATTTTATGCAAAGGGGCAGGAAAGCAGAGAAGTTACTTGGATCCATAGTATGTCCCCACCTCTTTGTGTCCCAGCCTCCTGGTGAGCACAGCATGGCTGACTGCAACCTTCGCGACTGCTAACAGAAAAGCCGGTGTCTTATGTGAGACTGATGGAGGCACCGAGAGGTAGCGCAAATATTTAGATTTCTAGTAATATCGGTAGTGCTTCAAAAGCCTCGTCTTTCCCCTAGACTACAAGTGACAGCAGATTAAGGTGACTGGCAAACAGCATTGAGAACCCACTTGGCATTTTCTTCTTCTTTCTTAATGTTTGCCTTTCTATCAAGAAAATATTTTAAAAATAAATACGTTAGATATGCAAAGGACATTATTGATACGATCAAAACAAGCCTCATAGACCTGACCTGCTCGTCTCCTGTCACAGGACGGAGGGTACCTGCTGCCATCCCAGATGTTTTCTCCAGTCCAGCAGAGAGGGCTGAACTCGCCAGCAGCCCCTCGTCGCACGGAGCAGCGGAGCGTGGTGCCCGATGGCTGGGGCCCAGCTAACTGGCTCCAAAACCGGGAGCACAGCAGGCGCAGGACGTTGCACACAAGCTCATCAGCCTTGCTTATGGCAGGGCTTGTCAGGTAAGGAATTACACTGACGTGGATGCCCCGCTTTGCCGAGGTGGTAATCTGTGCTGCTCTGCACCCCATGGATGTACAGGCTCGGTGGGTTTTAAATCACGGTCTTTCTGCAGTAATTCATTGTACAAAAACCTACACCCTCGGATAGGACCAACAAGACCTCCGCAGTGAGGGAACCACCACTGAAAATGGCCTGTCAGTAGACGCCCCTTGGATATGCTTGAAAGAAATGAAAAGAGGAAAGGGTTACAAGAACATCAGCTTAAATATGGGCAGATCGGTAGCACCCCATTAAAAAGACTGAGGATATTTACATTCAAATCATACAGGCTTAAACCAACACTAACAACCCGGAAAATCAGGACTGGTGAAGCAAATGTACGTTGAAAGCAACCGTCCTTCTTTCAGCCCTGCTAATGCAATGAACAGCCGTCTCCTGCGGTAGCTGGAGTGATTTTCAAGGATAACCTAGTCAGGGCATTTCACGCTAATCTAATCTGCAAGCGAGGGCTATCAGACACTGACACCCCTGTTTGCCAAATTCGGGCTGACTAATGCTTCCCTGACCTTGGCTCCTGTTACCATAAGAATCTGTGCAGCGCCGGAGAATTGGCAGCGTGACAGCAATACAGGCACTTCATCTTCAAGGCATTTTCTTTAGCATTCCTGTGAAAAGGGGGGGTATTAAGAAGCCTGGTTTACAGAGGGAGGAGAGGTGACAAAGGGCTGTGCCCTGGGCTGGGGGCCGGCTGCTTTCGGGGCTGGAATTCAGGCTCAGGAATGTCCTAAGGAGAAACCCTCTCTGCATCTCCTTCTGTTTCCCTGACAGTTCTTGCGGTCACAAAAACAACAGCCTAGTCCTTTTCTAATAGTGTGGTGCCTTTTTTTTTTTTTTTTTCTTATTAGAAAATAATCTCATCAAGGCAGGAATCACCTTCATTTAACATCCTCTCACAGCCTCTGCTAGCCTTGAGCCAGGAGTTGTGTCAAAGCACATAACTGGGATTAACTCCGTGTGCTCCTTTATTCTAATATAAAGCAGAATCTGGAGTGAAGTCTCCAGCAGAGTGGAGTAAGAACATTTGTGCTTTTTCTTAAATTTTTTTTAGGAACTGTTCGAGACTCTAGGATACCCAGGAGATGCATTAAAAAATACAAAAAACCAAAAAACAAACCACCAACTCTAAGATGGTATTTTTAATCTGGGATATTTCCACAACAGTTTGCTAGCACTGTGATCCTTTGCCTGCTTTCGTGGGCAAAGGGAGTCAGGGATTTAACTATTTTTTTTGGTAAGAGACAGTACGCACTGTTCCTCTCTGCTGAAAATAGTATTAACATGAATTGGACAAAAAGATCTCAGAGGTGGGCTGCATATATTTCGGATGGGGAGGTGTCATCCTTTCATTGTTTTTCTCTTCGGGATTGGGACCTGGAATCCGGCGGGAGCAGCGGTTTCTGTGTGTCAGAGCAGCCTCATCAAAAACTCTTCCTGAGTGGAAGCAATTGGGTTTACTTCCAAGGCTTCCTCCCCGGGCCTCCCAGGAACGGGGCTGGCCCTGGCTTAGCTTTCTTTCTAACAAGTGAACCGGTGAGGGAAAAATAAAAGCCGAGGTGTAAACACGGTCTTTTCTTTTCCTCATATGATCCCGCAAGGCGCTGAGTGTTTTGACCCCGCTCTAATAAACCGCTTGCTTAATGCAACGCACAGAGCCATTCCTTAGAGTTCACTGAGTATTCACTTAAGATTATGCAGATTTGGGGCAGTACTTCGCTGAGTTCAGCCCAGGCTCCTCACCAGCGGCGGCGGGGAGCAGCTTGCCCCTCGCGGGAGCACACGGGCAGCTCTTCCCAGCTTGTCCATAACCATTTGTGTTTCAGCCTGGTTTTTGTTGCATTCGTGCAACTCCCTCTGGTGGATACCTTCACAGGATTTTTTTTGTTGACGTAGCCCCTTTGCTGAGGCTTTTTTCCTAGGCAAGGGATGTGAGCGAAGGAGGAAGAGCCGTATTTTGCAAAATGGGCTTAAAAATTGAGGATTAAGGGGTTAGATTTCCCTGCAATCCTCTGGTACCGAGGCTTTTCAGCTCTGATCCCCAGGTCTTTTTTACTACCTTCCCCTGGTCTCCTTCCAACCTTTGTGATGCTCAGCACTGCTGTCACATGCTGTATAAAAATGTTAAAAATTAATTCAGGCCTATATTTTTCTGGCTGAGCAGGCAGCTGACCTGGGAGAGTAGCAGATCCTGGTCTGCTGCCAGTTATGTCTTCTTTTCTGAAGATTAACGGCAAATACAGAAACAAATCCCAGGGAAAGGGAGCAGTGCCCACGCCTCCTGTTGCCCAGGGCAGTACCCTAACCACTAAGCTGTTTCTGTTTCTTCTGTGGTTAATTCCCATTAAATTACTTGCCCAGCGGAGCAGGTCCCAGTGGAAGAAAGGCAGGAAACTGCAGCCAGAGCTGTAACCTGGTGGTTGCGGGTTCGGTGGGAAATGTCTGTGTGGCTCGCCCCGGGCTGCACCGATGCTGGGCAGATATGCAGAGCTCCTTGGAGGTGTTAGACCTGCTCTGAGGTGTTCACTAGAAGATCTTTGGAAGAGCAAGAAATCCAGGGCTTTCAAGTCCAACCTATGGAGAGGAACATCTTTGTTCCCAACAGGAGGAACCCCGGCAGCAGGCTGACTGTGTGTGGAAACGAACCTGAGAAGAGCAATTCCTTTATGTAAAACCAGGATACCACAGGTACCTAGAATGGAAATAACCAACCCAAGCCCATCAATAATCAAGAAGAATCAGATTTATGTGTTTGATGATTTTATTTAGGGGTATCAGTTCAGAAATGGTTAAGATGTGAAGAAAAGTTTTAATGAAAACAAAATACTAAATATTGTGTTGTCAATACAGCTGTCAAAATATCAACAACTGCCAGCATATATTGATAGCTACCAGCAGTGCTCATGGGCTTTCCTCGGAATGCTGAGACTCACTAGCTGCTTTTCACAAATAGCTACCTGGTACGAAATGAAAGTCATGTAAACTTTTACAGATAAAAATACAAAGGTCATTTTATAGAATGAACAAAGGATCAAGATTTATTTATTTTGTTCTCTTCACCAATATGCACAGCTGTAAAGTAGATTTGTCAAGGTCAGACTTTTATCTGGTAGAAGTCAGCTCTTCAGTTAACTTACTAGTGACACAGATACACAGAGCTGCTGAAATACTTGGAGATTTAAGAGGTAAAACGCAATATACAGCTTTGATGCGGCAAGATAAACATATCAACTTTAAGCATAAGTACTGCTGATCAATTGCAGGTGAAATCTGAATAAAAATAATGGAATTTATGCATGCAATGATATCCAGGTCTGAATGCAGAGCTGCACTGCTTTTCGTTGGCCCTCTCCCAGAATAACAGTGGTGCTGGCTCTTGTATTTCATCTCCGCTGTTGGATTAAGAGCACTGGATGCCCAAGGGACACAGATCAGGTCTAAAACTTGCCTGGCATACAGTGCTGGCAACCCAGCTTTTCAAAAAATGTGAATTGGCTCATCCCACACAGGCAGAATTGTAAAAATAAAAGTTTCTCTTTAAAATTTTCCTCATGGGCATTTCAAATATCCCATTTTCAAGCTTTTTTACTGTAAAAACAAAGACCAGAACTGTTTAGGTTTTGTTTTAAGGGGGAAGAGGAGAGGCTGACATAAAAGCCATGTCTTCTGGAAAGGTACCTTTGTAAGAGGGCAAGTATAGCTGTAGTTGGCTCAGTGAAGGTTTTAGTGATAAAAACCACACGTTTCTAAGACTCGATGCAGGTAGGTCTCAAACAGCCCATCTCTGGATTTTTACCTTTATTTATCTGTACCTCTTTTGCTTTGGGAGCTGCACAGCAAAACCCCACAATCAGATCTTCCAAAAAGCTTTTCAATACTTCCTTATTCAGCTCAAGCCAAAATGACCCAAGAAAAGCCATTCCACAGATATTTTCTTCTGAACTTCATTTTCTCAACTGATCCCAGGAAGGACTAAAAATGTCTGCTATCAGAAAGTTTCAGATTCATTTTTTATTTCATCCAGATGTGGGTTTTTTGCCCCCAGCTAACATGGTTCAAACATGTTTCACTCACTGGGTAGGATGTGTAACTGGAAGAATAGCACTGGCATGGCCAGCGTGGTATCAGCTGAGGGTTTTATGAAACAGTCGGTATAGTTGTGGTTCTGATAGATGCCCAACAGCAGCTAGATTACATGGCAAAAATGAAATGTTTCAACAGCAAAGAAAAAGCGACATGTGGGTGTGAAAGATCTGTTAGTAACAGCAATGTGATTACTTGTTGGCATAGATTTTATGGTTAGAAGATGACTACATCATCTATTTTGACCTGATATAATGCAAACTACAGTGTATCATTCAGATATCTGTATATGGAGACCAAAGGCTTGTCCTTAGAGCTCCATAAGTGTGTCCACTTTGTTTTTACAATTTGAAAAGATGACAAATTCAGACAGTTCTCAAGGCATCCAGCCCTGTGCTCTTTCTCTCTCCCCAAGAGAGAACACTTGGTGGCAATGGCAGATCTCTGGAACCCCAAATCCATTATCAGATGTGAAAGCAGATATGTGTCAAGAAAAATGCAATAAACCAGATGTTAGCAGAGAGGATGATGGATATTGTCAAATACAGCCAAATAATAATGGGAAGTTTGACCTATAGTAGCATTTAATCAGAAAATTTCCAAAGAAGATTCTCTATACCTAGGAAGAATCAATTAAAGTTACACAGAGTACAGTATGGCAAATCCCTGATATTAAGCAGGAGTCTATTAGTTGTTATTATTTGCTGAATATCATGTCTCCTCTGCTTTCTGATATTTCTTCTTAGTTACAGATGTTTCTTACCACAGCTCAGTAAATCACCCGATGAGGTGAGGTTAGACTTGTTCTTCAGACCTGCTGGGATCAAGTCTTCTGGCTGGTACTACCTGGGCAGCTTTGCAGCATCCGGAGCAGATGTATTTCAGGAAACACAAGTAAGCACTCCCTGATATGATAACGGTGACGATGATGATGATTGTAGCACTAAGAGCTGGTGACACCATATCCTCCAGAATGGAGTGGTCTCCTTCTGGTGTGGAGAAGGGAGGCAACTCTGTGTTCTCACCTAATAATGATAAAGTAGTCACAAATCAGAAATTACATCAGGAATTGAGCAAAAAAGGTAACATTGGTGGTAAAAAGAAAAAGAAAAAAAAAAGCACAAAATAGGGAGCAGTGGCATTCCTCTCAGTTACATTTAGACATTTGCAGTGCACATGGGAACATCTAAGCTGGTATCTCTCAGTTTGCTTGCAAAGAAAAACAAGAAATACAATCTTTGAGGGCACAAATGATTTGCCTAAATTTAGCTGTCTTTAACATAAGACAAATCTCTCCCTCAAAGTGCTTTCGCTCTGCAGAGAATTTAAAGGAAGTTGGAGGGTGACTAGCTTGGAAACAGATGTCTGTATTTGGTCAAATGAATCCCGTACATGATGTTTTTCATTCTTGGAAAAAGAAAACATAAACCAGCTATTGAACCTGGTTCTGTGGAAATATTCTCATGGGTGGCAGGGGAATTAAAGAAAAAAAAAATCAATGCAGTGAATATGAGGACAGACTGCTATAATACCTGAGCCATGAGGCCCTGAAAATGTTTTTTTGGAGTTACTGTGCTCCTGAGAGGTAAGATGTTGTTCGACACACTTTGATCTTGATTTAGCTTAACCAGTTCATTTGGACTATCCTTGACACTGACCTTTACCCTGGAGTTAGATATTTGCTGCATGCAGTCAAAAACCTCTAGAACTATGGACACCCGAAGTCTGTCACTTGGCAAATCCACTGCAGACAAGTGGTATTATTTAGCTGGGGTTTTTTCTTGATGATTGATATACAAGTTTTTCCCAAAAATACTGCTCAGAAGCAACGCACTTGTCCAGCAGCACAGCCTATGTCACTGTTGTCCACTGAGCTGCTATACCATGTCCAAATCAAGGCCAGGTAGCCCCTGCTCTGCAATACTGTCCCCCGTTATGGTCCTCAGTCAGGAGTGTGATGAGCACGTTAGGCACACATGTGCTTACCATAAAATCCCGTGCTTGGGTTAAGAATGTGACCAGATTGCTTTAAAATTTATGTCTGAGCCTACTTTCTGTTTACCTTCCCAGTTCCTGATTTATCGACATTCCTGTATAATTCAACCCTCCTTTATAGACAACATATCACGTTGGTATTATTTTTTTAAATTATTTGATGGCTGTCATAAAGAGAGCTCTTGCTTGCTGCAGCGTGTTTACCCCTGCGGACAGGCAGTGATACACCTGATGTTTGCATGGAGAGTCATATTCTCTCAGCAGAGGGAGGATGATTTTGCAGGACCTGACAGTGCAGAATCCTGCTCTCAAAGTACGAGCAGAAACAAGACACACACTCCATTTTTCCTGGTCATCTTTAACCCTGAGCTTGTTTCTTTTCCTTTGGCACAGATGATTATTTTTTTTTTATATACATATATATATATTGCATTCTGCATACCTATCTCTCTCGGTTGACTATGTTAGCAAAAAGAATACCAAGCTGTTATATTTTTCATGTGGAATTTCATCCAAGTTCAAAGGACAGCACACTGTGTTTTCTAAAGGAGTTATTCCTATGTACGTTTCCCAGGGGAATCTATCAAAATGAGGAAACGAGCTTTAAAAAGTATTTTCCTTTGAAAGCTGCACTAAAATCACCATTTTAATCAAGAGCTTTTCTTTAATAGGGGCCAGATTTTTCCATCCTTCATCTTGTGAGTAGAACAGCGATGCTGATGAAGTTTTTAGAAGCCTGAAATATGCTGTGGCTTTTATTGATGTTTCTCATCTAAGACTTCTTTCTCCAGCGCTCGGGCTACTTTAAAGGGGGGTCTTGAAGTGCAGCTTTTACTCCTACTGTGCCAATATCCCACTAATTTCAAGATCATACTAATTAAAAGCTCACCTCTGTTACAACGCCAGACAAAACACACCCCAGCAGAGCCAGGCCGTGAGAATGCCAGCCTTGATTCTTGCTACATTTAGTATGGTTGTAACTCCCTAAATTTATGATAATTTCACTGTCACTTTGTCCTTTTCACCTGTTTTGGTTTTCCATGCCCTTTTGTATGCAGACCGCAAGCTCTGCTGTACAAGAACTCATTAAATGGGTGCCCAGTGCCTCGGGAGGAGGAAGGTGGGTCTGCGAAGGCAGCTGCTTGCTCCTGCGGCGCGAACAAGCACGAACACCAAGGTCAGCCCTCGCATCCAGCCCCCCGAGAAAGCAAAGCCGGCGCAAGATGTGAAGCGCTGCCAAGGAATTCTGGTGGTAACACAGGGGTGAGTGGCATCTGTGAATGCCACCGAGAGGTCATCACTTCCCTTTGTGCCATTTTCAGCTGCTCCAAGTGCGAGTTCATTTTTCACCGAACCCATCTGTTTGCCTCTGCACCTCAGCGACTGTAGGAACGTATGCATGGCAACGCCTCCGAAGGAGGGAATGCAACTGCCCTGGGATCATGTCTGTCTGAGCTGCCGCTGGCATACAAGTCCTCTCTTTCTGCGAATAAATGATATGCTAATAGCATGCTAACCCTCCCCGCACAGATGCAAGTAGTGGCCGGGGCCAGTCCCTCTGCAAAGGGAGAACACAGAGGGCTCTTCAGGCTTGTGCTTTCTCTGCAATATTGACTTTTCCTATTAAGTTACGCTGCCTCCAATTTTAATGGCAGAGAGATCGCCAGCTCGGATCCCCACAGTGCTGGCCCTGCCGCTCTTTGTCAGCAAACTGACCCCCCAAGGAAGGGAAAAGGACAAGTCTCACCGCTACAGACAGGGATGGGGATCGAGACGGCACAGGAGAGAGGAAGAGGTTGACATCTCTGCACCTCAGGTGTCGCTTCTCTATTGCATCAGGTTCCAGCTACGTGTCCAAAGACCCTCATAGCTATGCTCTGTCTGGCCAGATTTTGTTCCTCATCAAGTTGTTTCTGATAAAGCTAACTTTATGCTGCATTTGTTTATGTTTCCCATGATCCTATTTACACTTTACATCTCACTCAGCCTTAAACTTACAGTCTTTCTCTCTTTGAAATTCCTCTTGAATACCTAATTCTCTCCTCTTTTGGAAGAAATCAGCCAGCACATCCTGGGTGGAGGGGAGGGTAGTCCGGCTTCGTTTACAGCATTCAACATTAAAGATTCCACAAATGTCCTGATTTGCCCATCTTTTTCTATAGCTGAATAAAACTAACCAGCTCTCACACCTTTGAAAAACCAGGCTGTTCACATATGTTGAATTGTGTGTGCTTTGACTGTCTCTTTCTCGCCTACTCAAATTATGTTGTTTGCCTTCTCAGGCTGTAAAAATTTCCAGGACAAAACTGCCTTAATGTATTTGACATGTTACCGAAGCATAGCTAAAGCCTTTGGTCATGCAAGGGCACATGTATGAAGAATTGCTTATGGGATTTTTGCTGGTTTTTTTCTTTTATACAAACAAATGCTCTAAAACTGACCTTCCCCGTGACTATGCAGAGTGATTTGGAAAGAAGTTGAGGTCAACATTTGAAGGCATTTTTATAACAAGTCACTGTGAGTATTGTCTACAATGAGTTGGATCAAAATGTCATTTCCAAGTTGGAGTGGAGTGGAGTCTAGTTCAGATTGAAGTTAAGTGCTTGTCCTCTTAAAAGATATCTCTTCTGTCAGGACAAATTTTTTTGAATGACCTGAGTCCAGAAAAATTCAGTAGTTAGCTCCTTACAAAGCAGGAGAGACTAACTCTAGGATCACCCCACACAGGCATGCTGGTGGAGCAAAGCTGGAGACTGTGCACCTAAGGATTTGTCTCTTCCCCAGCAGCTTCAAGTACCGGTCAGACCTGATATTTCGATCTTCCTGACTACAAACCTGCCATGAAGTGAAAGCCTGAATGTTGGCTTTGCAAGAACTGGTTCTGGGTCTTAGTGAGGGCCCCTGGCTGAAATAACCATGTGGTAACAAACACAGAGTTCATGCCCCAGCACCAGGGAAAAGTTTCTGGGATGTCTTGAAAATAAACCAGTGGTGAGTCACTGCTTAAATCCCGAGTCACTGACTCTAGTAACGTATGCTTTCTCTGGGATGCAAAAAATACTGGTGTTCCCCATGAAATAACATTCAGTGATCACGAAGGGCAGAATTCATGGTCCAAAGTTCATCAGCCCAGCTGCTTTCACTCCCTGCAGGGGCCAGACAGTGGGAAGAGCAAGCGAGGTCCAGGAAAAGATCGTGCAAATTCATCCTGCAGCGTAAAATATGGTATCTCTCCTACACCACAGAAACGCCAGCTGCTCCTTATTTGTTAGATAAAATGAGATGTAGACCCTAACTTTGCAAGTTTCTACAACAGTTTGCCAGATAATTCAGTTGGTTTTATCTGTTCAGAACTTCATTTCTTCAACAGTTTTCGTTGCTCTCCAAATGGTTATGATGGGAAGGGGAGACAAGAAGACAAAGAGAAATGGGATTGAAGACTAAGAAAGCACAGATCTGGAAAACCCACCAGACTCATTTTGCAGGTGTATGCCTGTCTTTCTGAGGGGAATCATTTCACATGTTGAGACAACTCGGGAAGAATGGCAATTCATATATAACAGATCGGCTGAATATACATACAAAGGCTATGTTTGTATATATCTTGATCTATATGCTTAGCCCAGGACTGTAGATTTTCTAGCTGTTTTCTGTTTGAGGACAAATATACTATGCAAGTTGAACATTTTTGTCTGGAAACCTTTCTGTGCACAAAGTCCTACTTCACTCTAGAAGCAGAAACAAAGGCAGTCTATTGGCAATTGTTCAAGTTAAAGACAATTAAATGCATTTGTTCAAAAAACCAAGTCCTCAGCCCACGAGAAGCCTGGCTTTCAGCTGCCTGCTAGGGTCAGGTTCATTGCTGCCGCCTTCCTCTCTGCTTTCTTTTTCCTTTGGGACTGCAGCTCTACAAAACAGACCCAAAACACAAGTCATGTTCATGGCAACCCTTTCCTGGTGCTGGTATCAATACGGTGCTGGCACAGACTGGAGCTCTGGAGCGGGATGAGTACGAAGTAACGTACAAGTAACATACGTTACCTGACCGCATACTGTGCTAGACTCGGGGGTCATTCTTTGAGCACAGGCAGATGTCTTCAGACCTGGACTGCCACCTTCTTGAGTCTCACCATAAACAATGTTCCAGTTTACCCTCCTAACCAAAGCTATGGGTTTTGCAGCTCTCTGCTCTTCCTCAGACTGGGAGAGAGGAAGAAAGGAAGCTCCAGGAGTTGGTAAATGTCTGCAGGGTCTCACTGTACTACAGGGCTGAACTAGCAGATTTGCATGCCCAAGGGAAGGGGTTGTGTGCCAAGTGAAGTCTGACAATCACATTTTACAACAAATAATGTAATTTTTCAATAATAGGATATGAGCTTCAGGAGATTCTTAAGGATACACAGAGTCCTTTAAAAATTCCCTTGGTGCTAAGCAGAAACACACAGGCTACAATATGTTCTTTACTCAGATGTGACGATGTGAAGATCAGGAATTATCTCCCCTTTGAATGCACCAAAGTTATACAGCCCTGGAGGGTATATACTGAGATTCTGTGGCTTCTTGCAAACAGTTCTGTGTGCCTCCTAGCCCTCTGCCCACACAGAGGGCCTACAGTTCTCCCATCTCCTTGCACAAGGTGGATTTGATGCTTAGTGTTTCTGGTTGGTAATCAGATACTGTTATTCCTTCTGTCACAAAGCTATATGCCAAGAACATCTCACTAGATGAGGTGATTAGCAGTAAAGTCTCCAGCTGTTCACAAAGGTCTGTCTGCAATTTTCTCTCTCCAGCCCTGCAATTCACCCTGCAGCTTCTCAGAGCCAAACACAGCCACCTGTCCATCAGTCCTGCCCAGCAGCATGAAACCACTTCTTGGCCTGTAGAGATGATTGTCCTCAACCATTAATAATTTCACAATACCTGTGATCTGTAAGAATGTACTAGAGGAGCAAAATACAATAATTTCAGATAGCCCAGAACTTCTTCATCCCATCTGGCTAGCAGAAGAAGGCTCCCTGTGTATCTCCATTGGGTGCAAGGTGTTCTGCAAACATAAAGGCAGAAAAATAAAAGTTTCTGTCCCAGATGTGAATCACCTGGATCTGGGAGAATGAACACAGCAGGATGGAAAGCAAGAGACATTATCATGTGAGAGTGGAAACAAAGAAAGGGAAGAAAAGTCTGGAGATATTTGAGGAAGAAGTGTCAAGAACTGATTGTGGAACAGAGATGTAAGCTTAGGTCCCATGTATCATCCAGTTGGTGATGTTATAAGGAAATACAAATTGCTGCACTATGTTGCAATTAGTGGTTTGTATCTAAGCATGTTACTGCAGAAGTAGGACGTGGGTTCACACTCCAATTAGCACTGAAACACAAATGTAGACCCCTCACCCTGACCTGTCTACAAATCTTTTGCCTTTTACTTAAGAAAATCTAAAACTTTAATGAAAATCATTAAATATCTTGTCCCAACTGCTTATTTCTCTTAGTGCTTGTATTGTGCTAGAAGGTCTATGAAGCGTTTTTATGTTGGAGCCTGATAGCATGTTGGTTTGCAGATGGCATTGTATAAGACTGAGACTCCACAGCTGTTAAAGAAGTAACAGGAAAAATAGAAGCCCCTCCGTGTATTTAGCCAAAGTGGAATTTAACCATAAGTCCAGAGAAGTTGCCACAGCTTTATACTCATGAAAAGCGTTATTGCATTTTAATGGCTGGCAGGCAAACAGCAAAGATGCCAGGACAAACACTGGGTACCAACAGCGATTTTCCTGCCCGTTCTCTGCGGCCATCTGTGACACACGAGCTCTCATTCCCGTGGAGCTAGTCCAGGATATTCAGAAACCCAGAAATACAGCTTAATACTTCATTTTTCAAATCTGAACCAAGGAGAATGTGAAAATCTCAGGAAGTGGCTGTATTTTGAATAAACCTCCATAGATTTCCTGTCTAGAGCGACGGTCTTCACCAATTGAAGAAAATAACTTGATATATCTTCAAAGCAACACTGACTTCCATGAAACATCTCTTTAAAATCCATATTACTAACTGGAGGAATGAACCTGCCTTCTTTGACGCCAAAAAAGATATCTTTTTCCAGTGAAGAACTGGATAGAAAAGAAATGGGCTGTCCAAAAGTATTGTATTTACTTCAGATGTTAGTCTAAGAATTCAAAAAAGAACATGGGTTTCTGTAAATTAAATGAGAATTGGATGTACGAGGTTGTTGGAGCAGAGCAGTTGCCTTTGAAGAGCACGATTTGGCTGCTTTTTGCCTTTTGGCTTCGTCTTCAGGTTTAAGGCCAAATTTTACTTGTAATAGGATTACTTACACTCAAACAGGCTGCAATTGTAGAATAATCATTTAGAGACATAAGTACCAGGTAGATTTGCCAACTTCAAAGACCAAGCAACACCAGAAAAGCCCAAGCTCTGCAGCGTCACTCGTGGGCCTGTGGATAAGCAGAAACCTGTGGACATAGAAAGTCAGGACCATGCATGACCCCACACTCCAACTAACACTACTGAAGAGAAACAGAGGAATCCTCATCCAAGCCTCCAGCAGTAGCTCGCTTCCTCCTGGAGCAGGAGAGTGAAAGGTATGGCTGCATAGATGAGAAGCAGTCGTCAATCGTTAGATCATTTTTTGGTAGTCTGCTCCCGCTACAGTTTAAACAATAAATATTACTCATTAGTAAGCTGTGCAGCCATCTGGATTCAAGCTTTATTAAAACACAGCTAATTGCAAATTTTCAAAATCCATTACATCAGTCCAGAATTTTATGGCGTTTTAAATTAAAAAATACTTTTCAAGGTTGATTGGAGTTTTTTTTGCTTTATGAGCTATTTTTACTTGGCCACGAAACTGAAGATTCAATGTTTTAAAGCTTTTCTTTTCAAACCCAGGGACCCAGATATGAAACAGGAAAACTCAGATTGCCATGTAGTCTTATCACTCCGGCCCTTGGGGCTTCAAAAAGGCACTGTATTTCACCAGGCGCTTTGAGCAAATCTGACTGTCATCCTTCTCTGACTCTTGCCTTACATTTTTCTTTTGCTACCAAAGCAAACACAAATTGCCAGGAGAATCTTGTTTCTCATCAGCTGCCATCTGAGCAGAAAATATTGATAAGTTTGCATTTTATGAAATAAAGTTATTTAAACAGCTTAAATCCTGAAGTTAAAATTGCTAAGGTCTCCAGTGATAAGGATTTGGTTTATTTGGTTCTTCCTCAGTGCTTCTTTGAAACCCTGTAATTCAGGACGTTAATATCAATGCTGATTAATCAAACATATGCATTTTTCCAAAAGCAGTGCAGTGAAGTAGTCTTAATGTCTTATCCATGGAGCATTTATCAGGGGAGTTAACCACGCTCACAGCAAAAGGGCACGCTGTATTCTCCTCCAGGCTACCTATCATGGGCCGATCTGGCTCACTCTTCACTCCCTGTGTCAAATGCTACAGTCTATAGCAGATGTACAGATGTACAAGGCTGGTGTCTTGCACAGTGTTGTAGGGCTTACCAAATGCAAATGGCAACCAGAAGGCACTCTATAGCTACTAGATTTGATGTTATTTTCCTTCCAACACAAAGATGTCCACATTTGACCCGTACCTCTAGGAATGAAGAATTGCCTCAGGAAGCAATTTTGCAGGGCATGAACCTCCCATAGGTGTTTTACAAGCCTTCTCTTTCTTTTCAGTGGTTTTTTTTTTCCTGATGTTATAGACAAATCACTATTATTTTTACAAACCCACATCCCATATATTGAAAAATAAGCAGATACCAGGAATATTAATTTCCATGTAAGTATTCGAACTGAGATCTGGATTCAGAGGGAACAGAACTGGGTTCATGCTAAAGTCTAAAATCCCAGAATTGACATGAACAACAGCATTTTTCATCCTGTTCTTGAAATAAAGTATTTCCTGTCCTGGTTTGAGGTAAAACAGGATGAATTCTGTTCAGTAACTTTACTTTTTAGCTAGGCCTCTTCTAACTGCTGAAATTAACAGCATGTTGTGCAGAAAACTGTTCACTCTCAGAGTGGTAAGACCCATGTTTATAGTTGATGCCAAGGAATGGGATGCAGAGAGGCTCTTGCTTATACTTATTGCTATAACAACTAAGGGCAGCCAACTCTGTTATTTGCCCCGTTGGAAGATTGGAAGTGGAAAAGTGTAGAGGGGTCACACTTGCAGGGAGGAGCAGATAGGACAGGTGACCCAAAACTGACCCACAGGGTATTCCATCCCATCTGCCTCATGCTCAGTATAAAAGCTGAGGGATCAAAGGGTCAGCCTCTTTCTTCAATGGCCGGTGTCTGAGGAGGCCCCTGTCTGTTTGTCTGCCTTTGATCCCAATCCTGAATCCAGATCCAGAATCCAGTTCCCATCCATCACTGAGTCCAGCCTGGGACTTCCCCAGTGCCTGCTGGTGACGTGATTGTCATCCTGGGAGCCTGATCTGGTTTTGTATGTATTTCATTATTTTCTTTTTATTATTTTATTATTAATATTTCATTAAAGTAGTTTAGTTCCTTCTAAACTCATAAGTCTCTTTTTTTCTTTCTCTCTCCTGCCTCCCTTTGAAGCGGAGCAGGAGAGAGAGAGCGCATCTGTCGTTCCTCCTGCTTGGGCCAATCTGGCCCAAACCACGACATTTCCTCAGAGTCCTACCCTTTTCATCCCCTAAGAAAATAAATAAATAAATAAATAAAGTGACTCAGAAAGTCAATTGTTGTTATATCAGTTTTCTGTTAAAAGATGTGGAGTCACCCCTCCTATTAAGACTTAAAGCAAAAAGAACATGAGAAATGTAAAGGCTGGCTGCATGCCTACCTGCAGCCTGCTTTTACATTCCTACACTTTCTCTAACAATTGCCAGGAAATACAAATCAACACAGCAGAGGTGCACACTTCTGTCCTTAAACCTTCATCACTACCACAGAAATAAAAATTCCAATTTCAGAAACTCCTGTGCTAAGTATTCCAGGACATATTTAACATAGGCACAACATCTATGTAGTCCACAACTGTAGAGTACACAACCGTTACGTCTTGTACCCGGGACTACTTTCAGCTGTTCAGTCTAGTTTCAAATTGCCAAACCTTTCCAATTATCCAGTCCATATAATAATCATTCTGCTTAGCCTAGCATGCAAAGTAGTTCACTAATAAAGTTCCTGTTACTTTTTCTACCACTCTGAGCTTGTAAATGTATGCTCTAAAGCATCCCATAGAAGCAAGGAGGAAACTCCCTTTGTGTGGCATTTTTGTGTGGTCAAACTGTGCTCCCCAAAATGTGACCCTCTGTTCATGCACTACCTGTACTCCAGAGCCCCTGGGAACAGGTCCTCCAGAACTTGGGTGGGACTGACTCATCTCCCTCATTTTAGCAACTAAAAAGAGTGTTACTCAGTTACTGAGCAGCCTAGACCAGCACATACTTTTTAGATTACTAAGTTCAGGTGAGACAAATACCAGCTTTTGAACAATATTTAAAACAATAAATCGAAGGGTTACCTAGCAATGGCATTAAAAGCGCAGAAGCTCTTAGGAAATTTAAGCCCCCAAGTGAGTTATTCAGTCCACATTTGTATGCAATTCATGTTTCTAGCTCTACCTGTTTCAAAGCTCCCTCTGCCCTACACCTCATGTTCAGAGCCTCAGAGCTCACAACCATGTATTGGCAAACCCAAGCATAAATACAGGCTGGGCGAAGAATGGATCAAGAGCAGCCCTGAGGAGAGGGACTTGAGGGTGTTGGTGGATGAGAAGCTCAACGTGAGCCAGCAATGTGTGCTCGCAGCCCAGAAAGTGCAACCGTATCCTGGGCTGCACCAAAAGAAGCATGGCCAGCAGGTTGAAGGACGTGATTCTGCCCCTTTATTCCACTCTTGTGAGACCACACCTGGAATACTGCATCCAGCTCTGGAGCCCCCAACATAAGAAGGACATTGAGCTGCTGGAGCAGGTTCAGAGGAGGGCCACAAAGGTGATCAGAAGGCTGGAGCACTTCTACTATGAGGGCAGGCTGACACAGTTGGGGTTGTTCAACCTAGAGAAGAGAAGGGTTTGGGGACACCTTATAGCAACCTTCCAGCATCTGAAGGGCACCTAAAAGAAAGCTGAAGAGGGACTTTTTACAAGGGCATGTAGTGATAGGACGAGGGGTAATGACTTCAAACTGGAAGAGGGGAGATTTAGATTAGATCTCAGGAAGAAGTTTTTCACTATGAGGGTGGTGAGGCACTGGAACCAGTTGCCCAGAGAAGTTGTGGAGGCCCCTGTAAAAAGTCCTTCTCCAGCTTTCTTGTAGGCCCCTTTTAGATACTGGAAGGGACTATAAGTTCTCCCTGGAGCCTTCTTTCTCCAGGCTGAACAACCCCAACTCTCTCAGGCTGTCCTCATAGCAGAGGTGCTCTAACCCTCTGATCATCTTCGTGGCTCTCCTCTGAACCCGCTCTGACAGGTCCATGTCCTTCTTATGTTGGGGTCTCCAGAGCTGGACACGGTATTCCAGGTGGGGTCTCAGGAGAGCAGAGTAGAGGGGCAGAATCACCTCCCTCAACCTGCTGGCTGCGCTTCTTTTGATGCAGCCCAGGATACAGTTGTGGTTTTTTGGTTGTGAGTGCACATTGTCGGCTCTTGTTGAGCCTCTCATCTACCAACACCCCCAAGACCCTCTCCTCAGGGCTGCTCTCAATCCACTCTCCACCCAATGTGTATTTGTGCATGGGATTGCCCTGACCCACGTGCAGGATCTTGCACTTGGCCATGTTGAACTTCACAAGGTTGTCATGGGCCCACCCTTCAAGCCTGTCCAGGTCCCTCTGGATGGCATCCCTTCTCTCCAGCATGTCAACTGCTCCACACAGCTTGGTGTCATCGGCAAACTTGCTGAGGGTGCACTCAGTCCCAACATCCATGTGGCCCACAAAGATGTTATGAAGTTTGGATCCAAAGTGAAATCTTGTTTTAGGTGAGGTTTTGGATCACTCCTAGAACTTTGGCTTTGAGTCAGATTCAAAATGGTCAGAAGATCATGCTGACTCTCATTTATTTGTCCCACTAAACTGTAGAAAGTATAACGTATTGTCTAATGTTACCAGATGAGTGCCAATGAAAATGACTGACTTCCCTCATAAAACTTATTTTGTGAGATCTCCACCATGTGAATGGATTTTATTGGCTGGACTATGAACAGTTTGGCTCTTTATATTTCCTCAAGTTTTAGTCATCCAAGTTATTAAAGAACACAAACAAGAAAGCATATTTTGAAATGATAACTTTTATCTTGGGGGTGTCCCTTGTGATTACAGTTTTTTGGAAGTTTACTGTGTTTATTTTTGCTGATTAAGAAGCTTTGTAGTCCACTGGAACGGAAAGTATTTGATTAAAAAATGAATGTAACGGAACTTCTAATGGTCCAAATAGATACAATAATTTCCCTAGATTTATCATCTCCATTATTATCCCTTCTTGTAAAACAAGCAGCAATTCTCATTCCTCCAAGTGATTGGCAAAGAATTCATCCTGGATCATGAGGTAACGCAATAGTCGGAGGATTTAAAGTAGTCACAACAGTTACCAGCAGTCAAAATGCCACAAACAGCCTTGGTGCCAAGTGCAACAAGACGCGGTTCTGCCTGTACTGACTTGGACAGCTATTGCAAAAGTCCCGGGGGCTAACAGCTAACAGTCCTTCAGAGGCCAGGAAGAGGCTCTTGCTCCTTTTATTGCATAGTTAACAAAGTAAGTGGCTTAGTTGGTGAACACAGCCTTTGGCTCTTAACACAGGTTATAGTGCTGAGATTTACACTGCTGCAGGTCACGTTTCCTGGCTGCTTTGCTGAGCCGGGCTTTAGGGCTGTTCTTCTGCATGCGGCTGTTGGCCATTCTCAAACCTCATGGTCATTTTCACAGCTTTAGTTGTAAGTTGGTGCTCGCCATGCCTCTGAAAAAGGGCTCGGAAATGCAAAGTGAAAGGAGAAAAAAGTGCAGAAACCAGGAGACAAATATAAAGATCTAACAGTTTATCTTTAAAAAAAATTGTCATGATTTTTTTCAAACATTTGCCTGAACACTTCAAGCGTGAGGCAGGTGATGTGGTAGCCTTCTCCTGCAGCATGCAGAGAAACACCTGTGTACCGGTTCCCCCTCTAGCACTTACACTGGTCCCACGCTGCCGTCCCACTGAGCGAGTGGCACGATTTGTTTCATGCTGACTGGATCCCTGCGGAGAGTCTTGAAACCTGCTGAAGGAAAAGATGCAGCAGTGGCTTCCGTCTCCTGTCATTACAGAGATGTCACCTGCTGGGCAAGACACTTGGAGCTGAGAAGGTGAGAGGGGAGAAAATGCTGTGCTCTAGCTGTGGGAGCTTAATGGCTTTGAAAGAAGTTCAGAGGTACGTGAATTAGCCCAGCTATATGGTACCAAGAGTGCCAGCCACGTACAAAATAAACTTGTAAAATTCCTCACAAGTCAAATGTAACTCTCCTGTTTTTCAACCCATCCTGTCTGCAGAATGACTCAGGGTACCTTTTCCCTGCATATTATCTCCTCTGCCCTTTTAACTGAAAAGGATGCTCTATTCTCTGTCTGTCCCTCTATATCAAAATAGAGGGTTTTAAGCACTGATAGATGTTTTCTGCTATTTTTCCATTTCCTTTCAAATGTAAAATTCTGCCGAACCTGCACTCCATTCCAATGAAGACTCTGCTTCTATTTCACATTTAATACAGTTGCGAAGGAAAGAAAAGCCATGCAAAGGAAAGATAATGACCTCATACTAGAAGACTCAGGCAAATGGGAGGTGTATAGGTTAATTTGCTGCTTTTAAACACAATATAGACCAACTATATGTTTGTTTGTTTAAAATTGTACAGATTTATATCACAGCTTTGTTGCAGCACTGACTTAGCGAGCAGTCCAGGTTAATACACTGTTCAGGTGGGTGGCAACTGAGCAACACAAAGATATTAATGAACTGGCAGAAATTTAGAGTAAGCCAGCAATTAATCAAACATTAATGACACAATAATGATTATGCTAAAGAAAAATATTTTCAAAATCTAGCCAAGTATAACATAATCTAATGACAGCGTTAGGGGACACAGAAAGTAGCCATGCATGTATTACATACATAGCATATGTAATTTTAAATTTCAGAGGGACCATGGGCCATGAGGTAAGACTATGAGTAATAGGATGAAGTTATGCAAAGGAAACTTTAGGATGAATTACAGGAAAAAATAATTAACTCCACTGAGGTAGTTTAGACTCATAGGTTCCCAAAGGAAGCAGGAAAATCCCAGCATATTTGTCACCTAAAAACAATGTATTATATATTCTGGCCAGTAGATGTTTTGAGACCAGTCCCTTACTGGCCTCTGTGGATTACAGTGGATATCTATAACACATTTTAATCAACTCAGCTTTCCATGAGCCTGTTTGTCTAAAGGCTCAGATGAGACTTTCAATTGTACCTGCACGCCTAAAGAAACATGGATTTGCCTAGTGGGATTTTTAAAAGTCCCTTAGAAGAAAGATCGTATGTCCTACCTGCCTTTTTAAGCTCCTAAATATTTTTGGAGTGTGATGTCTAGTGCAAAGATGAAGCGTGTATGTGAATATCATTAAGCCAAACTTCATATGAATAATATTATCTAGAGGCAAACGAAACATTAGGGAAATGATGAACAAGATACTATACTTCAAATACAACTTTGGAATTCCTGGTAATGTCTGATATGATAGATCATTACTACCACATACAATAATAAACAAAACATTTCAAATTGGAAAGACTGTTTTCCAGTTTTTCTTCTCAAGTATGTAAGATTAAGAAGTGGCCAGTTATCATTGTGAAGGTATTTCTGAGGATCATCTTCCTTGTGATCTGTGAATGATGGAACAGACAACATTTGCCACTGAAAAGGATGAGAAAAACTGCTCTGTGTCAGAAATCAGAAAGTATTTTTGCAGAATCAATAGAAAAATTATGCTGAGTCTAAAATGATCAGCAAAAAACACACCCAGTTCCAAACTCCCAATCCCTTTGCAGCCCTCACCCCATGCCCCATCTCAGTGCAATCCTTTCTTCTTCCTATAACAACTTATTTCAGCCTCCTGCATTCTCAGCAGCTGACTTCCAACACCAGGGAGATATAAACAATTTCTTCTTACTCCCATTCATGGTAACACCTATTTCTGCTGCTGTCCTTTCACCTTTGGCGTGGCTCACAGAGATTTTTCTTCTAGGAACTCAGATTGAAGACCACACCTGCAACAGGCTTTGTAAATACTGATGGCATTTGCGCGTATAAATGCCCAACCGACTTCAAAATCATAGCCTTGGAACTATGGCCACAGAAGTCAATGTATGGTCATACAGTCTTACCTAATCAAGTTATTCTGCCTGTGGTGCTTTAAGTCACTGTGTTCAAGCCACTGGTCAAGTGCGTGGGCGCTTTCTGGGCGCAGCTCAGGTGCGGTAAATCAGCAACAGAAGCTTTGCTAGTTTCTATCTTTTTTAGGCTCCTAGGCACTCAACCACTTTTGAGAACATAATTTGGAAGCTGAAGTCACTCAAGGGCTTTGAAAAGTTGTCTTTGTCTCTAAATATTTCATGGATAGCTTTGAAAGCCTCAAGCGCTTCTAAAACTACTCTTGAAATTCTTTGCAAGTCACATGAATTTACGAGATCACTAAGGTACATTAGCAAACTTCAAAGGGATTGGATTTGATTTAGACACTTACAATTATTTGTAAGTTATATCTAACATTTAATTATTTTTTCCAAGATCTGGAGAAAGTTATTATAATTTGATCCTATCAAACCTACTCCAGGCTGAATCCTGGCTTATTTTGATTTGGAGCTGTTTACGCTGTTAATAATTACTTTTCATTCCCAAATGATTGAGAGCAAAAATTACAAACCGAGACTCTCAAGAATAAATCCTCCTCTCGTACAGTTGTGTACAGTTGCATACTAGATTTCAGTTTAGGCTATGAGGGTTATGGTATTTCATTCTACTAACAATTAAAATAATGGAATAACTCCTGAAGGAGTGCTGAACACTGCGTATGTTTGGATCTCACTTCTAATTAGGAAAACAAATTAAATATAGGGGTAGGTATGATAAACTTAGCTGGTATAAATCAATACAATTGCACTGAGTCCAGTGGAATTACATCATTTTACGTCAGCTGAGCATCCGACCCAAGCTTGCAGGATAATCAATCTTCCTCACATACTCCAAAGTTTATGGAAATTACATTTTTATGTATAAGTCCTCCCTTCAGCACCTGCCAGAAAGGTTAACAAATAGATTCACTGTGCTGTAACCCTAATGCTTCCTTTTCCCAACATACATAAACCATCTGGTGTAATATGTCATTCTTAGCATCTGTCACCCATATTTATTAAAACCTAAACAAAGATACGCTTTTTCCAATAATCTCTTTTTCTAGTTATTTCCTTTCACATGCTTCTTCTAAACTATTCTTTCCAGGTCCAGTTCCAGATAGAAGAGTAAAATTTGCCAAACAGGATTCAAGCTGTGGCATGTCTAGTATAACCCCAGAAGCACCCATGCCAATGAAGGATGAAAAAATGAAGCAAAGGGTCCCTTTGCTCTTACAGGGAATCGGTGGAAGCAAAATATCTGAATAGCATTATTATCACACTTGTAGGAACATCTACTGCTTTGTTGCTCATTTTATGATCATTATGAGTGTGATTCTCCACTGTCTGGAGTTTGTACAAGCATATGTGTCTATCTCACCTCTTCACATGTGGATAGAAGGACTCATGGAAGGGTTTCTATGGCAGGAGAAACAGTATAGAATCCACACCACGGGAAATGCTTGAAACAAAGCTGACATTCATGGATGCAGGATAATCCAAACAGGAGATAAAAGGTGACGGGAAACCAGGCACCATAACTTCTGCTGCTTGTGGAACTACTTGTTTACATCTAGTTTCCGAATGAGAGGAAGTACTGAAATATCTCAAAAGTGGTTCTTCCTTTGGCATTTTAAAGTAGAAGTGGGAAAAGAAGTAGCTTCCAACCTGATTTCACAGATGACACAGGGATGTATCCGGCCTTAGCCAAATTAGGGAATGAAACAGGGAGAGATAGGACCACCATGGAGCACAGTGCAGAGGTTCCGTTGTGACTCTAGTCCCTTAACCTTGCTCACATAACCTGGGACCTGTCTGCATTGCCATGCCTTCAGTTGAAGAACCAGATTTCAGTCTGCTCCAGTGCAGGGAAATTGTCTCCTTTGTTCAGGCTGAGCACAGCTGGATTCCTTCTTGTACATGTTCTTGTGTGTCTTGCATGCGGCTCAACAAAGGGGACTGAAAGTCCTGCACCTGGAGAGGAACAACCCCAGGGACCAGTACATGCTGGGGACTGACCAGTTGGAAAGCGGCTTGTCAGAAAAGGACCGGGGGGTCCAGTGAACACCAAATTGAACATGAGCCAGCAATGGGCCTTTGCCACAAAGAAGGCTAACGATATCCCTGGCTGCAATAGGAGAAGAGTTGCCAGCAGATCGAGGGAGGTGAGCCTTCCCTAGTCAGTACTAGTGAGGCCACATCTGGAGTACTGGATCCAGTTCTGGGCTCCTCAGTACAAGAGAGATGTGGACATACTGGAGAGAGCTCAGCCAAGGGCCATGAAGACGATGAAGGCACTGGAGCATCTCTCCTATGCGGAAAGGCTGAGAGAGCTGGGGCTGTTCAGTCTGGAGAAGAGAAGGTCCAGGCAGAATCTCATCAATGAATATAAATATCTGAAGGGAAGGTGCAAAGACAATTGAGCCAGGTTCTTCTCAGTGGTGTCCTGTGCCAGGATCAGAGGCAATGGGCACAAACTGAAACATAGGAGGTGCTGTCTGAACACCAGGAAGCACTTTCTTTTACTGCGAAGATAACTAAGCATTGGCACAGGTTGCCTGGAGGTTTTGTGGACTCTTCATCCTTGGAGATGTTCAAAACCCAGCTGGACATGGTCCTGGGGAACAAGATCTAGGTAGCCCTGCATGAGCCAGGAGGTTGGATGAGATGATCTCTAAAGGTCCCTTCCAACCCCAACCGTTTTGTGATTCTGTGTCCCTGAGCTGTTTTTTACGAGAAGCTAGCAGGCCCTGGGCCTCAGATTCTGGAGAGCAGTTATGTATAAAAGAGCGGTGCATACCTGCAAGATTCTCCTATGTAGAGATGTGGCTCATCTGATGATTCTGATGGAGCAGAGATTCCCAGTAATTACTTCTCAGAGTTTAGAAGTTATGAATAAACAGTAAAGCAGGCTGAGAATGATCAGAGGCTTTGCAGTTGTCTCAAGTTAATCTGTGTAAAGTCAATCATTGTAAATTTGCTTCTTCAACTGTAGTCTCTAATGTCTCCTATCTGTCTAGTTAGGTTTCTTCCCAGCCAAGTCAGTCATCTGGTAGTACTCCGATTCTTTTATTTACTCAGCCTTTTTTTTTTTTGGCCTACCCGAGTACTTAGTTTATTTGAAAATTTCTTTATCCAAAGCCAGATTTTCCCTACCTCCCCTGCAAACAAACTGAAGAAGATCTTGCACCAATGGCTGAATCTGAATGATTTTTTTCTTAGAAGATATAAGGAACATAACAGATAACTATACATAATTAACCTTCGGTATCTTACAAAACTTTCAGCGGTGTTTTCTAAGTTTTTAAGAGTTTCATATTCTTTAAAGATATGGAATTTAACTTTTGAATCTACAGTGGTCATCAAAATAAACATCAAAAATATCTCTGTGATGAAATCAAGATATCCTGCTGCAATTCTTTTTCCTAGTAACTGGCAGCTTCGAAAACATCCTTGAAAAGCAAAGACAAGCCAGGGATGGAGCTACCAGCTAAGCAGTGTAGGTGACCAAGTGCCCAGCGCTTGAGCCTGGTTCCTGGTCTTGTTTTATTTAGGACTGTTGGTGTACCTTGTTACTCCAGAAGCTTCTAATATGACCTTGCACATACCACTGAGGAAACCGAGGTCCCAAGACTCTCACTCTCAGATGGGAATGACATTGCAAGGAGTGCTGTGGGTTACAAATCATACATCAAAAGTTGTGACAACTGAGGGAACAGAAGATGACTACATTCTTAGCTTGTGTATCTAAGAGATAGCTCAGCTTATCACCGCTGGTTTGCATGAGTCAGCCCAACTAAGGATTAGCTCAAGGTACCGTTAAGTTTAATAAAACACCTTGGAAACCCCAAAATGCAGTTAAAAAGCAATGAGATATTCTTGTCTCCCAGATGACTACTGGATGTCAAAAACTATGTCTTTTTTTAAGATGTCAGCACACAGCTATGACGCGTAAGAAAACTCATTGTTTTTATGGCTCACAGAGCACTATCTTCATCTGGAATAAATTAACTAGTTCATTATATATATATATATATAACATAATACATAAATATAGAAAGTTGTTTCTATGAGTAAGTGGTGTAAATAGGTGAGTAAAAAGTTTTTACATGAAAAAGCTCTGATTAATATATGGAGCACAGCAGACCTCTGTGTGTTGTGGAGGGCAGTACAGACAAGCTGGCCCTGGCACCAGGGTCTGCACAGATTTGTCACTCCGATGTTGCAACTGAGCTAAGAAACCTCATTCCGGGCAGCTAAGCTCTTTCCATGAATGGACTAGTGCCATTTCTGCTCCCTGCTTCCCTGGGTGATGTAGAAATACCATTGAATTACGCTCTGGGTTTCCAACTGTACCCACACGTCTGGAAAAAGTCATCCAGTTAATATTAGTAGGGTGAAATCCTGGCCTCGGTGAAATCACTGAATGTGTCACCATGGATTTAGAAGAGTATAAGGAATCAGTGTAGTCCTCTCTGCTCATATCTATTATTTTAGAATGAACTGCAGCATCCTGAACTCTCTAACTCTTTGCCGAAGAAAGAGGACTATGACAGGATAGTTATAATAAAGTATGTACTGGGATTTTTGTTCTTAAGTGGTAAGAGCCTTTAACCTGCTGCCAAATGAGCATGTAAGAACTGGGACTCCAGTTCCCTGAATGAGTGGGGCCTGGACCACCTCCAGCACAAATGAGTTGAAGAAAGATTTATTTCAGTGTAGCAGATTGTTTCTATGAGTAGCACTGAATACTGGTGCTTTCACAAATAGATGCTCTAAATTTCAGCGCTCTGTTCATACGGTACTAAGAGCACCTTCAGTCACAGGTGCAAATTCCTGGGTGCTGGAAGAGCTCCAGGTACACCAAAAACTCCTCTGTACCTTTTCCCTGGGCAGTTTAATAATCCAAGCAGTGCATACAGCACCAAGAAAGGATGTGTGTCCCTGAATGTCACAAGCCACAGGGTCCAAAGGACTTTTCTCCGTTAAGCACTCTCCAAAGGCACTCCCCAAAGCCTTTTTCATGTCAGCTGATGCCTTCCTACTCAAAGCACAATGCCCTGACCAGCCCGTAGATATAAAAAACCAAAAAAAGTACTTTCTTACAATAGGCAGCAGAGACAATGGTGAAGGGCTAAACTGATCTTCTCTTACACGAGGTTATCAGGTGAATCACACTGAGCTGTTATCGTGTCCAGTGGATTTATGATAGGTTATAATACAGCTTGACAGGCTGATAATTGTATATAACATACTACTTATGGCTGTACTTTGCTTACAACATCTGCTATTGGTACATTTATCTCTTCCAAGTTCTCGGCAGAGGAACATTAATTTAGAATATGATCAACTGAGAAAATGAGCCCACAAACATACACAAGACTGGATTGTTCCTTTAAAGCATGAGAGATCTCCATGGCAATGTGTTTCATGGGAATGTATTTCTTTTTGCTTTTTTTTCTATTGTGTTTCTGCTGTTGCTAGTATGTCACTGATGGTGGTCTTGTTCTGGTTTCTCATGGTGTTACCCCAGCTATTTCATTCAGTAGAAACACTTCTGATGAACATCGATGGCTTAGCATGTAGCAGAAGGGACCAAGTAGGTTGTTCTTTTTTCTTTTAGTTCTCTTCTTTCCATCAGCATTAACCCTTTTGGCAGATTGCTGAGCATTTCTTATAGCAGATGTATTGTATATATTTCTATGTTCTTTTCCAGCTGGAATGGTAGCTGTAATGACTTGCACTGAGAGTCCACAATCCAATGTGCTAGGCAGAAGTTTCACTTTCGGGCCACTGAAATCTTAGCCCTGGAACTAATTATGCGGCTCTTATCTTTGTATATGCTTCTTAAAACACAAGTAAGAATGTCTCCAACCCCCAGAGCTATATCTCACAATAATCACACTATTTTTCTCTGCCTATTTCTAGGCAATATGCACAAGGAATATAAAGACATTTCAGCTGTGCTTTCCTCACCAAAGATCACACAGCATTTCCTGCAGATGAACAAACCCAAACTGACAGGAGACAAGTATCTAACTCCAGACCAACACAGAAGCCTGTTTGGGAGATCTCGATGGTTTGAGGTACGTGCCTGTAGTTGTGGGGCATCAGAAGGAGAAAGAAGTGGGACAATGGGGATCCATGACATTGCTCCCCTACCCTCTAAGGGAGAGACCCAAGAGCCTCCAGCCCTTCTGCTGAATCCTTAGCCCTTCTACCTGCCTTTAGATAAAGCTACAACTACAGTGCTGTAATTAAGCAGCTGAGGATGGGGATGGCAACGTTGATGAGAGAGTCCCAAGGCCTCACACCTGCCGTGGCACAGCCCAGGTGCTGAGCGTAGCGCAGGACATCCCTGGCCACTGGCTTAGGAGGTCGGGGCAGGTTTGGGGGCCTGGGCAGGTTTCCTCATCAGCTTTTCTCCAGCAGTTGCCCGCACTCACTGTGGGGAAAGAACAGGCAGCAAGGGCTACCTGAGAGTGCCTGCTCATACACTCATGCATTAATGCAGCATTTAAGCGCCTAGTTTAAGTATGTCAAGGCCAACGAGTAAAAAGGGAAAATCAATGTGAGGCACCTAGCCCTTGCCAAAGGACGCACGAGTATTGCCAAACAAAACATGCAAATCACAACCGATTTGCTCCCATCCAAGTTCCTCTTTCAGGCTACTCCAGCAGCAAAGGCTTCGATTTTTACAAAACAGAAAAGAAAGAAAAAGAAAGAAAGAAAGAAAGAAAGAAAGAAAGAAAGAAAGAAAGAAAGAAAGAAAGAAAAAGAAAACAACCCCCCAACACCCTCCATTAATTATTCTATGCATTATTATCTTTTAGCCTCCTCTGATCTCCCCGCTGAAAACTCCCCATCCCACCGGCTCCTCCCTGCTCCACCTCTGCCCCTCCTGCCCGGGGCTGGGGGGGTCGGGGCTGGAACCCGGCGGCCCCGGGGGTGCGGGGACCGGCCCCGCCACCCCTCTCCTCCCGCCCTCTCTCCCTCCCTCCTTCCCGGGTGGGACCCGGTGTCCCCCCCCGCACTCACCCGTCAGCCCTGGGCCGGAGAGCACCAGCAGCAGCAGGAGGAGCGGCACGGCCCCGGCTCGCCCCGCCGGCATGGCCCGCTCCGGTGGGGAGGGCGCCCGGCGGCAGCCGGAGGGGGAGCGGGGCCGGCGGTGGCGGCGGGAGCGGCGGCGAACGCGGCTGGGTCCCCTCGGGGAAGGCGGGAACTGCGGGGGCGCCGCGTCCGGGAGCGGCGGCTGGGTGGGATGTGTGTCCCCCCGCCATGTCCTCACAGACACCCCATGGGCACGGGCTGGCGGGTCGTCACCCCCCCCGTGCCCCGCAGGTGGGAAGGGGCTGTTGTCACTAGTGGTGTTACAGAGCGGGTGGCAGAGGGTGTCCCCATCCCTGTCCCCCGGGCAGAAGGTGATGGGTGGGTTATCATTTCCAGCTGTGTCCAGGGTGAGGGTGGCAAGTCCTCACCTCCATCCTGCCTCCTGTTCCCCGCAGTCACTGGTGGGGGGTGGGTAGCACAGTCACATCCCCCTTCTCCTCCTGCCCCAGGCTCCCCAGTGCTGTGGGGTCTCGTGGTTTAACCCCAGCCAGCAGCTGCTCACTCACACCCACCCCTCACCCCCCCCCCCCCCCAAGTTTGGATGGGGGAGAGAATCGGAAGAGTAAAAGTGAGGAAAAAAATGGTGGGTTGAGATAAAGACAGATTAATAGGTACACCAAAAGCCATGCATGCAAGCAAAGCAAACCAAGGAATTCACTCACCGCTTCCCATCACCAGGCAGGTGTTCAGCCATTTCCAGGAAAGCAGGGCTCCATCACGCATGGTGGTTACTTGGGAAGACAAATGCCATAACTCTGTTCCCCCCTTGCTTCTTCTTCCCCCAGCTCTATATACTGAGCGTGACATCATCTGGTATGGAATATCCCTTTCGTCAGCTGGGGTCAGCTGTCCCGGCTGTGTCTTCTCCCAACTTTTTGTGCACCCCCAGCATTCTCACTGGTGGGGTGGTGTGAGGAGCAGAAAAGGCCTTGAGTGCTTAGCAATGATCAAAACCACCAGTGCCCTATCACACTATTCCCATCCCAAATCCAAAACACAGCGTCATACCAGCCACCAGTAAGAAAGTCAACTCTATCCCAGCTGAAACCACAACAGGTCTCTTAGAACTCCAGAGCTGGAAAGCAGCTGTGCTGATGGAGGAAGGCGAGGGCCCTTTCCAAAGACATGCTGTCTGGAAAAAGTAAGACAGGCTGTAATAACACAGGAAGGACTGGAGTGTTCTGAATTCCTGGGGACCCCAAAAGCTGATGGATGGGTAAGTCTTTGCAAGAGAGAGTCATGTCTCCATGAGGAGATCTATGAAGGGGATGAGGGCTGAAGACCCTGTGTTAGCCCGCACCACCTGTGTTGTTGGTTTTCAGAGAGTTTTGGGAGGACAGTAGGACACCCAAGCTCTGGGCACAGATGGCAGGGCAGGATTTACCTGCTTGCAGAGTAGTGACCATGTAAAGACAAGGAGCTTAACTCCTTGGGAAATCAAATAAAAAAAATCCTCTCTAGTAGGGACGGAAGGAGACAGTGGGCAACTGATGTCCACCACCAGCTAGGAAACAACCAGAGAGGACTGTACACATGTGAGTTTAACAAAGTAAACCTTCAGGGCTCTTAGCGTCTCCCGTGTTGCAGACCTTTCTCTTCCCCTTTTCCCCCATTTAACAGAAAGTAATTCGCTGGGAAATTGTGAATTCCTGACATCTATTTATGATCACATCCTAAGAACTTCACTGTTTTACTCATGGATATATTTTTCTTTTGAAAAAGCACTGCAAGCAGTAATAAGCCACTGTTAGGCAAAGTGCAGGGAAAAAAAAGTAAGCATGAAATGTCATAGCAAAGTAACCTGACATTTCCTAAGAGTTTTGCAAGCACTTTCAATAAAAGCCAAGAAATCACTGGGGCTAAAGAGTCATAAACAGCTCTCTTCTCAGCTAGTTCAAGTATTAATGCTTAAAAAGCTGACTAAAGCTTGAGCGTTAGCACGAAAAGTGTAGCCCAAGCCCACAGATAGACACCTCTAAATCCCTTCCACCCTTTACTTAAAGGCCAAGGCTTTGTGGATTTCGTGGAAGAGGCTGAAGAAGTGTTTGGATGGGTGCTCCCTTCCGACACCCCCTGTCTCCAGCCCGTGGATCAGCGCGGTGCCCGGGAGGCGCCCACGCGGGACGCGGCGGGCGCTGGCCAGGGTGCTGAACCGCCGCTCCGCGGGGCTGGCCCAGGAGCCCGGCGAATGCTCCTGCCCGGCCGCCAAGTTACCGCTTATTCAAAAACAAAAACGAGCTCAGCTTTCCTAGCGTTTTCCAGATTTTTTTTTCCTCCCCTCTCTGTTCCTATGTTTTCTATTTCAAAATTTTCTGCGTGGCCAGTTCATTCAGCCCTCCTCTCCATTAATGAGGGCATAGTTCAGGTGAGGAGGCCAGAATAAAAAGGTGGGGTGAAGGAAAATCTAAGTGTAGCTCATGTCTTGAGGAAGTAGAAAATTTTCCAGTCAGAAGCATATCCACATTAAGAGTGTCCTGTCCCACTCCCCTGTTGTTCATTCCTGAACGAACGAGCAGAATTTTCAACTGGTTATTGCAGATATATAGCTGTGCCTCAACTGAAGCAGCAAAAACTTCCTACGGTGTAAAGGATAGGAAGACAGGAATGGTAAAGGTTTCATGTATAGGACAGAAAGGCAGAAATGGTAATAGAGTTTTGTTGTGGTTTTTTTTCCCCCAGGTTAGACACCGGTGCTCACGAGGTAAGATTAACTACTCTTATTTGCATTATGATGAGTTATTCTCATGAGAGGGTGTATAATGGACAGAAAGATATTTCAGACAACAATGGGCTTCTCAATGCCTACCTTCAATCTTACTATGCAAAAATTATGTTAGAAAACAAATAAAAAGTGGTACTTTCTCTTAAGAAATATAAAAGAGTGATCATTACTTTGCCTCATCTTTTCTTTTTTTTTTTTTCCCCCAAGAACTAAAAAGGAAAGGAAATTATGGATTAAAGTCTCAAATCACATGATATCAGATCTATTAAAAAGCAGCACTGATGAGATCCAGAGATAAAAATGTTCAGCTAAAGAGACTGTGACTATGCTTTGGAGTCTCCAGGGTGGTCTTCTAAGTGAAATAAATTGTCTCACTACCACCAAAGTCTGACATTGTATTGGTTCTTCCCTTGTGTACCAAGTCCAAACTAAGAAAAAGATGAACTCAGCGTGTTGTAGTAATACTTTGTTCACCTAAGTGACTCAATGTTTCCTTGGAATAAGATCATAGAGAAAGGCTGTATGTATTTTATAGCCAATATGGATTTGCCTAATGTAAACCATTTTTAACTTCTGAGATGACACACCTAGGCCTGGAGATAAAGGAAGAATGGTGGATGTTGTCTACCTTGACATTAGCAAGACTTATGACAGTCAGACACAGCATCCTTCTTTTCAAGTTGGATTATTAAGGCCTGAGTAGGTGAATTATTATGCGGGGCTGAAAAACTAGCTGAAGTTCAAAGAGTTTTGGTTAAGGGTTTGCACTCTTCCTGGAAGCCGGTTACAAGTGGAGTTAGTTAGATGTTTCTCTTGAGGTGTATTTTTTTTTAATACCTCTATCAACGACCTGGAGGAGAAGACAGAACGCACCTCATCACATTCACAGGTGACACTAAACAGGGAGGGGATCTGTTGGTACACTGGCAGGAAAGGCTGCCATTCAAAAGGACCTGGACAGGCTGCAGAAATGGGTCAACAAGAACCTTCTGAAACTGAATGAAGATAGATGCAAAGTCCTGCCCCTGAGAAGGAAGAAGTCATTGCTGTGATGCAGGCTGGGCACTGACTGACTGGGAAAGAGCTCTTCTGGTAGGTCCTGGTAGACAACAACCTCAACATGAGCCAGCAGTGTGCCCTGGCAGCAATGAAAATTAGCAAGATACTGTGCTACACTAACAGGGGTGTACCCAGGTATTGGAGGGGGGTGATTATTCCCCTCTAACCAGCACTTGTTGGGCCACACATGGAATATTGTGATGTGACCAGTTTTTGGGCCCCCAACAAAAGAAAAATATTGATAAACTTGAGCAAGTCTAGTGGAAGGCCACCAAAATCATCAGGGGCATGGAGCACATGCCCTGTGATGGGAAACAGAGGGAAATTGGCTTGATCAGCCTGGAGAAGAGAGGGTTTGCACCTAGTAGCAGCCTACCCATATCTATGTACAGATACAATAGAGCAGTATTGTACCTAATAGCAGCCTTCTCCTATCTATGAGGAGGTAATCAGGAAGACAGAGCCAGTGGTTCATGGTGGGATGACAAGAGACAGTGGACATCAGCTGAAAGAAGAGAGGGATATCTCTAAGGTATTCAAAGCATGTGGGGCTCACTGTTACGATGAAAGATCACTTTTCTGGAGCAGCAGCTGGAGGTCAGGAAGGATACTCTGGGCACCTCAGTTGCCATCAGATGCCCAGGATACCTAGGAGTACCTAGTTGAGTCACATCTCTATACATCTGGAGCTGAATCCCACCCTTACTCTGTAACAGAAAACTTTTCTACTTCATTATAATGAGTTCTTCAAAGACTGATCTGGTAAAACATCATTCCTGTAACACAAAATGTCATGTTAGCGTTTCCCAATGTTTGGCACTTCCTTTTATCTTGATGTGAGATTCTCTTACTATTGCATGTCAATATTTCAGCCCAAACGAATTGTTGCTCATAACATTCAAGAAGTAGCACTAGAATGTGCAACTTGAATGGATGCTTTCTCTTTTTTCTTTCCCTTTTTCAAAAGTAACAAAAAGAAAAATCAATGACTACAAGAAAAATGTTTTTATATGAATTTTGGCAATTTGGGCAATCACGTAAGTGTCAAATTGCCCTGTCCTCTGGAAGAGGATAATTTTAAAAGTTCTAGCTTAGCAGGCTGGATATTCTGTGCAAAACTGCAGACACACTCACAATATTAACTTCACCAAAGAGTCTGCCACATGCATTGGATTTCACCTATTGATTGGTTTCTGCTCAGCACTCAAGTTAATTTTCCAGGAGTATAGAAATAAATTCTCAGAACACAGTTGGAACTTCTGTTGGCTTTTTAGTGTTATTTTTGTTTATTGTACAAATGCAGTGGAGATGTGACTGTGCAAAGTACTCAGCATTCTGGCTCTAGTTCAGCAAAGCATGTAAGTATGTGTTTAACTTCAACCTTAGACTTCAGTGCTTTGCTGAATCACGGCCAGAGAGGGTACTGTGCTGAAAATCCATCCCAAAAGTATGGGGACTCAACTACCTCCCTGGGCAGCCTCTTCCAATGTTTGATAACTCTTTCCGTGAAAATTTTTTTCCTAATGTCCAGCCTAAACCTCCCCTGGTGCAACTTGGACCCGTTTCCTCTTGTCCTATCGCTAGTTACTTGGGAGAAGAGACCAGCTCCCATCTCACTACAACCTCCTTTCAGGTAGCTGTAGAGAGCAAGAAGGTCTCCCCTCAACCTTCTCTTCTCCAGACTAAACAATCCTAATTCCTTCAGCCACTCCTCATAAGACATGTTCTCCAAACCCCTCACCAGCTTTGTTGCTCTTCTCTGGACACGCTCCAGCACCTCAATGTCCCTCCTAGACTGTGGCACCCAAAACTGAACACAGTACTCAAGCTGCGGCCTCACCAGCGCTGAGTACAGGGGCACCATCACTTCCCTACTCCTGCTGGCCACACTATTCTCGATACAGGCCAAGGTGCCATTGGTCTTCTTGGCTACCTGGGCACACTGCTGGCTCATGTTCAGCTGGCTGTCCACCAGGACCCCCAGATCCTTTTCTGCCAGGCAGCTTTCCAGCCACTCCTCCCCAAGCCTGTAGCGTTGCCTGGGGTTGTTGTGACCCAAGTGCAGGACCTGGCCCTTGGCCTTGTTAAACCTCATGCAGTTGGCTTCAGCCCATTGATCCAGTCTGTCCAGATCTCTCTGCAGAGCCTTCCTACCCTCAAGCAGATCAACACTCCCGTTTAATTTGGTGTCATCTGCAAACTTACTGAGGGTGCACTCAATCCCCTCGTCCAGATCATCAATAAAGATAGTAACCAAGGCTGGCCCCAAAACTGAGCCCTGAGGAACACCGCTTGAGACCTGCCACCAGCTGGATTTAATGCCATTGAATAAAATTAGCCATCCTTCTCCAGCTATATGGCAAAGGCATTATGAGAAGTTTTCTCTGTGTGAACTCAGCGTAATCATGCACTATCACATAGAGTGGCTAATAAAGGGGTACACAGGCATGTGACAGTGATGTTGCTGCAGATGTGCCTATTCATTGAATTTTTGCAGCAGTATCTCATCCCAAGGGGTAACAGCATTTTATGTGATGCTAGCAGCTGTTTAGATTTAGTTCAGGTTTTTCTCAAATACCCTAGTATTATATTTTTGTAAGCAAAAGCTATAAGTGATCTTTTTTACACACCTGAATAAGCTTAGTTCATAACTTCATTAAAAGACAAGCTTGTAGCAGATTTCCTCCTCCATATACATATGTAAGTATATAAATTATAACTGTGCTTCCAGCCTGTGTACATAAATACCTCATTTTTGTGCAATGCAGATAGATATTGTTGAGTTGCAAAGAGTAGGAGTACAAATGCTTCCTGAAGGCACAGAGCTGCTCCTGCAGCACTCAAACACAGCAGCCTTACCCTGGGAGCCAGCATCGCCGGCGGAATAACGCACGAATCCTCCTGTTTGTTCTTATAATTTACAGCTAAACACCACTAGATGTCCTCTGCTGCCAACCCTGCTCTTACATATACAGCTAAAGTGTTGTTACCATGTCCTCTCTCTACAGTTATACCCTTGCATTGCAAAGCACGTTGCTACTGCCAGATTATTACTGCCTGGAGAAGAAAAGGGTCTGGGGAGACCTTATTGCTGCCTTTCAGTGCTTAAAGGGGGCTTACATGAAAGACGGGGACAGACTTTTTAGCAAGGGCTAAAAGGACAAGGGGTAATAGCTTTGAACTAAAAGAAGGTAGATTTAGACTAGATATAAGGAATAATTTTTTTATGAGGAGGGTGGTGAAACACTGGCCCAGGTTGCCCAGAGAGGTGGGAGATGCCCCATCCCTGGAAACATTCATGGTCAGGTTGGACGGGGCTCTGAGCAACCTGATCTAGTTGGAGATGTCCCTGCTTATTGCAGGGGGGGGTGGACTAGATGACCTTTAAAGGTCCCTTGCAACCCAAACTATTCTATGATTATCTGATTATTTTTGCTTTATTGACAAATGCAATATGACAAGTGTTAGAAAAGGTGTGATTGGAGTATGTCCTGAACACCTGTATGGAGGAATTGGAGGTTTTCAACTTTCCTTCCATTCTTGTACTTCATCTTTCTACTCGCTCTATCACCATCCCCTTTCTGGGGACATGAGAAATTAGTAGATGAAAGGTCTGAGATTTGGCTCTACACCAGCAAAGGACTGGCCAAGCTCCGGTCATTGGAGAACTTTTTCTCCCTGAACATGATCTTTCCACGCTGATTGTCATGTCTCATCTTCATACCTGCAAAACTGTTTGGTCTTTTTTGCAACCTAGAACCTGGATCAGAGCTGAACCAAGCCTGCTAATGGGATTAAAATGTCCTTGTTTTTACATGAACTCACAGTCTGTGTGATAATGAAATCCGTACATGGGGATTTATAAAAACAACCTGCTGGGGAGGGGACAGACGCATGGTGCAAAAAAGGTTCTAAGTACATCTCAACAGAGAGGACTAGAAAATTGTACACATGCAGTCAGAGCCTTTGTGTTTAAACAGAATAATGCATCACGAATGGAAGTAAAAAGATTTATCTCAAGTGACAAACAGGTTTATTATCTACAAAATTGTCTTCCTTTTTCTAAGAATGCACATTGTGGGTGTCAGTTCAGGGTCAGCTTGTGTCTTATACCACTTGTTGGGGGCATTGATTGAGGTTTTTACTGAAGAGTGGAGTTTGCATTTCATAGTTGTTTTAATTGCTAGTACTCTGGGCTCAGCGCACTATTAAAGAAGAGTTTCTCTGTATTATGACTTGTGAACATGCTGCTATTTCAGGTGGCAGAAGGGAAAAGCTTTTTACAAAGGCAAACATCTCTTGCTAGATCATTCAGGCATTGAATTATTGTTACATAAACTGATAAAAGACATTTCATTTATTTAAGGGAAGAGTCTATAATACAGAATTAATTATTAATCACTTGTGCTTTCAGTTTGGCAAGAATAGCCTAATTTTTCTTGGTGAAGCAAATGTTGTCCTATTATATAAAATCTTTTTCCTTTATTCTCTTTCCTCTTTATTATCTTAGTGAAAGAATTTGAAAATGGGAGATCTTTTTTATACCGCTTTTTGTCTTGAATGTTTATTTATTCTTTACATTATAGTTATCATCTGTACTGTGCTTGTGCCTAAATAATCTTACTCTATTGTACTAGACATTGCAAAATACCTAATTAAAAGGTACTGTTTCTGGCCCGAATAATTTTGCTTCTCGGCCATGAATTCAGAAGCAGTTAGGGGGTGACAATTGTCTCAATTCAAGACACCTTAAAATTTCTTCTACAAGCCAAAATAAAAACAGCTTTGCTCCCACATGGCAAATTTCCTACTTGACAACTGAGTGGCCAGTTTCTCATGCTTTGTCATAAATCTTGAAGTGCTTCCTTAGCTACCACTGCATGATACACACCAGGTTTATGCCTTAAGCTTCAGTGGTGCATGTACATAGCCACAGATGAGAGACGGCAGGTAATTAAAGCAAACAGACTGGGAAGTTTGAGTTAACCAAGCAGCACTTACTGGCTAAGAGATCAGTCTGAATTATCACAATGGCATTTTATTGCTACTTACTTTTGCAGAAGGTGTAAATGAGCTGCAATGATGCACAGAACTGTGGAATAAAGGTTGGAATTTCTTGATCCTCCTTTCCACCTAATACCCAGTGCTGGTTTTCCTCTTATTCCAACATTGACCATATAGTTATGATATTGGCAATGACTTCTCTGTTTTTCCTGATGCCTCCCTTTATATTTAATTGTGAAGTCTCATTTTACATCTAGCTTTTTCAAGTTAGCTTTTTCATCTTCTTTGTCAAGAATTCATATGATCTCACTAAAATCATTGGTGCTTCATCCCCTCTTATTTATACTACTATAATCATCGTCAGCTCCGGTTAAAGCAGGAGTAGAAGAGCCTGGCTCATTATGTGCATGTTTCTCCAGACACAGAATGTACAAACAAACTGCAGTGGTTAGCTATGCATTCTGGGCTCAGCACCTGGTCTCAGCCACCTCACATTTAGTACTTTCCTGCATGAAGCTGCTTAACGTTTCAGACAGTCCAGTTTGGAAGCTTGCACATCCATCAGCAGCTAACAAAATCAGCAGTACCATCTGATTGATTTTCTACAGCTCAAAGAGAGACAGAAAGAAAAGACATGTCTACAGCAACGCTGAGACTGGATACATAAGAGAGAAGTCCCCTGGAACAGTGGTCTCTGGTTTGTCTTCTTGAACATCTCAGAATGTAAAAGTTTGCCATGACACTATGAGCCCCTTGAGAAGTGTATGCTCTGAGTGGCTGCCATACGGAGACCAGGGCTGAGGCTTTCGTTCTTGTTGTTTCTCATCATATAGGCCAAGTCTTGTTCTGTAAATATCTGGCTTAAGAAATGTCAATCTAATGATAAGAAATCAGAAAGATAATTTCTCATTGATTTTGGCTGAAAGTTTTAAGAGGAAAGGAAGCACCAAGGGGTCCTTCAGGGACTTGTGTAGATTTGCAATCAGCTGCATTACCATTATGATGTCTACTATGTAGCAGAACTTGGATTAAATGTCTCATAAGAAAGCAAAATGTGCGTCCTGGCAGCACCTCTCATTTCAGGGGTTTCTTTTCAAGGCTCCTAAGAGACCAATTCAGATCATGACCATTGCACATCAGCGTCATAGAGCCTGATGTAGTGTGCCTTATGAAGAAAGCTAAATGCAAGATTCTCCTGAGAAAAAAACTGCAAAAACTAGTGATCTAAATTCTTATCATAAAAGTCATCAGCGAGGAGCCCGAGCAGCCTTTACTTGTCATTAAATCTATGATCACAAATGAAATAGGTTCACGCAGCTTTCTGTGCAAACACAGTACACAGAGCTGCAGACCTGGTACAGATCTTTTTTTTTAATCCCATCTTTCCCCTCTCAAGAAATCAAACCTAAAATAGTGTAACCAGCTTGCCACCTGATCTCTTAGTTGCTTCTTGGTTATCCATCTGAAGGCGGCTAACTCCTCCGTCTAGATCTCCTTTTCTCAAAAAGCTCAACATCTTCAGGTGAGTTAAGAGGCAATCCACCTCAGCAGGTCACATTAGCTCATCCACCTCTTTACCAAACCTGGTCAACAATGCTGATGGGGCAGGAGATTTCAGGCAAACACTGCCAGTCTGGCACAAGCATTGGCTTCAAAATTCCTCGCTCTGTCCTTTATTGCCTCGTAATTAAACCCACAATGGTATGGAAAGCGCTTGTAGTTCTGATCCATCTCATCAGTTTCATTCTTGCTGTAGATTTTAATGAAGGTCATACCAGGTCCTGACAATATAAATATTGAACCTTCCAGGCTGTTTCAAGCTCTCATGATGGTTTGGGGTTTTTTGGGGTTATTTTTTTTTGTTTCCCTTGTTTACCAGTACAAAACCTAATCTGCTCCAGTACATCTGAAATGTGAATGTTGCCAAGTACAAATGAAATAATGAATGTTAGCTAGCAACTGCTCTGAGGGTGCTAGTCTGAATGATACACAAATTGCAATTATTATATTCTTTTTGCCATGTGCTTTCTTGCCTTAAAAAACTGAGTTAGGAAAAAAGTTTCCTTATAGTTTGTCTAAGTTGCCATTTACATTCCCTTTTTCTCTAATCAACGATTGCATATTAGATAAACTTTGTCACTGTGCCAACCCACTTGGAAAGGTCTTGGACAGGAAATACAGCCAGTGAGGGACAGAAGTTCATGAGAAAGAGCTTCCAACATTTTTTCAGCTGACAGGAAACTACAGTTACCGCAAAGGATTTCTTGATGTTTTCACTCCAAAACATGGGTCAATCGTCAGACATTCAGCTCATGACTCAGGCGTGAAAAATGTAAAACATCTGCCCCAAATCTATGCTATGAACATGTTATGGAGAGATTCATGACCTTAACATAAAGGCTCATGCGATTCACTTTTAAAGATGATGAGTTTTATTTGAAGAAGAACCGTGTAGGAACATTCTGCAGTATTCTAGTTATTAGGACTGAAGCAGTGAAATGCCTTCCCTCGATCAACAGCAAATAGAGGAATAATAGAATATAGCACTATCCTGTGTTATTCAAAAATAGAAAAATAACCTTTATTTTTCCATTCCTTTGCATTAGAGATAATTTTCTTCATTTTCTTGAAGTTTTGAATAAGTAATGGCAATGTAATTATAACAACAACAGGATAGAAGCTGAAGCTAGTAGGAGGTCTTACCACTTGCATGGTAGGTGCTTACATTACTCATAATCACTGTAATAGCAACCTAGTTCACGAACACATTTCACGTGACAGATGTTTTTTATAAACCCTGCTTCAAGTGATGAAATATTTATCCTTATTTTGCGGATAGAGGAGTAAAGGGCATGCCTGAAAAAAAGAAGTAAAATTAGCTGTGCTAGGGAACAGACCCAATTCTCTTCACAGCCAGTCCAAAGTCTGTACAGGAATAGATCCACAAACTGAAGACTAATCCTTCAACACACCTTCACTCTTGAAAAACCTCTTAAGTAGCAGATAGTCTGAAATGCAGGAATGATCATGCAGTCACAGACAAATTAGTGGCGACATCAGAACTAGACCTCAAAAGATAATCACAGAAGTCCATACAGAGGGATGCAGATCTGGCGCAGTAAAACCACATCCATCTTGTTACTGTTTGGCTAGCTGGGAACGTAGCAAGACAAACTCACATCCGCCTGTACATGTCTGTGTAGATGTAACCATAAATTCCAGCCCCATCCCTAATTCTCTCACTGCTTCGTCCAGAGTGACGCAGAAGCAAGTTACTGCTATCATTCCTCACCATCACTTGGGCACCAAGCAAAGGAATGCAATGGAGCAGTTTTGGTTTGCTCCCTATGTTCCAGGCTGGTTTGCATCCACAGGACTGTGATTCTGAGGCATCTGCAGCAACAGCTTGAAAAAGTGCCTGTAAAATCTGCCTGTCTATGGTCAGTCCCTATCTCTACTTCTTTTTGTGGTCATGCAGCATAGGAAGAGACCGTAGTAGTGGGCACTGGGATCCAGTGCTGTGTGATGTTTAACTACTGATGTATTCTTTCATGCACAATCAACTAGCTTTTTGATAATGGATTCTCAATTACTTTAAGAAATATTCATAAAATGATCTAGGTAGAGCATTTTAGGCCATTACTGTAGCCATCCTGTGAGCTTTTCTTTATGTGGCATGGTGTTCTTTTGAATTTCATGGTCTTTAGCATATCTCTTCAAGCAAATTCATTTCTTTCCCATTGTTTCTGCTTCCCACTAAAACCCTTTTCACAGTGGGGGCTTTTCAATGGCTTCCCCAGTCCTGGTGATAGTAATGCCTTTCTTACCTTAGGTAGCCTTAATTTCCTTGAAAAATCAGAGCAGAGCTGAAATCTAGGGGGGAGAAGTGCTCCCTCAGCAGCAGGCTCTGCACTGGTTAGAAGACAGCGTTTAATGCAAACATAATCATAAATAGGACAAACTCAGGAATTGGTTTTAAATGTGTATATTGTTCAAGATGAAAATATTCCCATGGGAACCAGTGCATCAGCTGCTTCCAGCCTGATGGGCAAACATAATTTGGATGGGAACAGGTGGAATTCTTCCCAGTGTGTGAGTCACTTTTTCTCTGGCTCCCCTTACAGACTTTGGTACAGATCCTAATGCAACACACACCATTCTTTTTAGTTCTTTGTTTTTCCCTAAGCCCAATCAAATGGGCAACATGCAGGATGACTAAGCTGGTGGACAGGACTGTATTTTTCAGGGTTGTTGCGTTTGGCTGAAAATGGATTATCTTGGTTTTGTCTCTTTGCTCAAATGAAATACAGATGGATAACTTGGGCTGCAGATAACCTTTTTTCCTGCAGAAAAAAAAGGATTATTTCATACCTCTGTCCATCATGAGTGCTGTTCCTACAGACTGGGAGAAGGACCAAGGAAAGATAAAGTAGAAACAATATTATTCAATCTTTCCTGAGGAGTCAAAATTTGATAAAATCTTGAAAATCAGATTAGGATCTGAGTTCACTAAACATCAGGAGTGTCTGCATGTGATTTTTCATTCCAGGTGAATTCTAGTTCCTGGAGAGGCCAACAAATCTGGCATGGAGAAATGCCTTTAAAAAGTTAAATGTATCATGCTCCTTTGTTGTCTCCATCACTGTTCCCCTAATATTCTTTCTGGCAAGGCTCTGGGAATAGTATAGATAGTATAGCACAGTGCAGATGAGGTTTAATGAAGAATACCCAGCGCGCTAAGGCAGCCTGAGTGCTAAAGCCAGCAGTCTCTCTTCTATTGACTAGCTTGAGTTTAGCCCTGTAAGAAGCTTGTTTCTTTATTGATTTTTCATACATGGATTATTCTCCCAGGCAAGAGAAGCAAGGAACATCATATACTCAAAGTGCTTCTGAGATAAACATAAGGCAGAGAGCTGCAGCCTGAAGCTCCTCATGCTTGTGGCTTCTGCACCTTGCTTCTGCTGGCTCCCTCCCTCAAGATACCTGAAACATGACAGAGCAAAAGCCCCAAGTCTTCCTATGAAAAGAATTTTCTCCAGGGTTTGAAGGGAAGCCTTTGAAGAATAAGTCTTATGAGGAACAGCTGAGGGAACTGGGGTTGTTTAGCCTGCAGAAAAGGAGGCTGAGGGGAGACCTTCTCACTCTCTACAGCTACCTGAAATGAGGTTGCAGCCAGGTAGGGGTCGATCTCTTCTCCCAAGTAACAAGAGGAAATGACCTCAATTGTGCCAGGGGAGGTTTAGATTGGATATTAGGAAAAATGTCTTCACTGAAAGGGTTATCAAGCACTGGAACAGGCTGCCCAGGGAAGTGGTGGAATCACCATCCCTGGAGGTATTTAAAAGACAGGTAAACATGTTGCTTATGGACATGGTTTAGTGGTGGTTTTGACAGTGTTAGGTTTATGACTGGACTCAGTAATCTTAAAGGTCTCTTCCAACCTAGGTTATTCTATGATTCTATGAAATAGCATATGAATGGTGAAAGCTCAGAGTGCTTACCATGTGAAGCTCCTTTGTTCTTTGCTGGTGTGGAGGAGCAGGAAGCATTGGTAACCAGCACACCACTTATTGGATTCTTCAAGAGCTGAGCCAGTGTTTTTAAGGAGTCTCCCCTGACTGATGTTTTTCACAGAAATGATCTTCCCATGAGGAAGGAATTCTCATCTCTGTTTTGTGTCGTCTGCAGCATAGAGCCTTGAGGCTGTTGTTGCAGCTAAGGTTCCCCTCTGCTTCCAAAGGTGTTTGTTTTGCCTGGATGAGAGATTGGAAACATTTGTGAACCATGAGTATTTTCACACAAGGCAGGAAATATGTTTCCTGGCCAGCCTTAAACGTACCCCACAGTTAGCCATGAACTCTGACTCAAAAATCCTCTGGTCTGCAAACATCAAGAATGAAGAAAACAAGCTCTTTTGTCCCAGTTTTATAAGTGACAGACAGGTGCAGATTTTGAAAAGCTTACCTGAGATGACACGTCTCTGCAGCATTTCGTAGGCTACTGGGGACTTTTGAAGGCTGCCCTAAATTCACATGTAGTACAGCTGGGGCACGTTCCAGCCTATCTGATGGGTTTTGCATCAGTAGATACCGGTCAGCCACTCATCTTATATGGGCAGCAGATGGGGAAACTGCTGGATGCATTGTGTGTACAGCTGGCCTCGTATCTGCCTATGAGGTGCACCATGGATGCTCCTGTGACAGTCAGAATTTGAACCTAAATCTCACTCCAGCATGTTCTCATACAAACAGCCTTCACGTTGCTAGGGATAGCATGACTAGGTGTATGCATCATGAGCTATATTTAAAGTTGAGAGGTAAAAGGGTTTTCTCAAACTTACGAAAAAGTCCACAGTTTCACCAATGGTCAGGACGAAACCAACGCCTTCAGAGGTATAATAAAGATAAATAAAAGCAGCTGCCATGGAAAGCCTTGAAATCCCTGGGTCTTTTACTATGTATGCGGGAAATTTTTCTTCTTTATTTCAAAAATACATGGGGAAAAGATGTCTTTATGTGTATACATTTGTGTATCTTGTCCCATGTTCTTCCTTGTTAACAGCTTTCTTCCAACAGTGTTGGCTTCTTCTAAAGGCTGGAAGACAGAAAAACCTGTTATTTTGAGTGTTGCGTGGGCTTCTATACCACAATGATTTTATAAAGGTTGGCATTAGAGGTGTTTACTCTGAGGACAACACATCTTGAACTGGGTTTGATGGTTCTTGTGCCTACTGTGTGACTTTCTCAGGAACATTGTGGAAAATCCCCCAGGTAAGCTGATAATACAATTAAATTAATAAAAATATATTTATAATGGAAGGAGGCTACAAACCCCGTCAAAGGCTCTGATTTTACATTTCTACTACAACCAGTTGTCTAGCACCACTGCCTGAACTGCCTGGAAGGGAGATTTCTGTCCAGCCTCCTCTATGGTCATGGTTGTCACAGGGCAGCTGAGGTCTTTGGGTAACAAAAAGATTACCTATAAGTGTTGGGATCTGGTATAAAATCTCTGCTACTGCTTTCCTTCTTTCTCACCCGACTCCATCCTTCAGTTCTGACTTCAGATATCTCATTACATGGGTCTTCTCTCATGAGAAGCTCGCAAGAACTACATCCATCTCAGGCCTCAAGGTGTTATTCCCTTGGCAAGGTTTGTCCCACCCCAGCAGTCCTACCAAAGCACCTTGAGCGTGATCTGCCAGGTTGCTTTTCACTCACAACAAGCTGTAGATGTTCAAATATTAATTCTAACTCTCATGTGAGGTCAACCCATACTACATTAGGCTGTGAGGCAGACTCTCCAGATGTTTGCACCCTTGTGTCAAGTGGCCCTAGCCAAACATTATACAGTGTCAGCTTTGAAAAATGCTCTTAGAGCTTATTTTGCAGGCAATTTTGCTTTTCATACATACTGGGGATGATTTATTTGGGCTGCATTTTTATGTTTCTGCTTTTAAGATTGTGGGTGGATGTCGGTTATGACAATTTGTGTCTGGTATTTTGGTATTCTGGTATGTTTGTTTTTATGGTACGTGGATAGGAACTAGTTGCATTTTACAGAGCTATTTGTTGTGAAATTGTGGGGTATAAATAGGATTGAGGGAAATGGTATGCCAGGCTCTTGTGCTTAAATTGCCACATTGTACAGCAGTGCCATGGACTGGAAATGTATGCTTCAGGTTCCTTACTGGACCGTGGCCTTTACAATTATAATTAATATCTACCTGGGATGGACCGGGTTGGTCCTTCAGAGTTATCTTGGAAGCTTTTCTTCTCAAAAGCAACTTCAGTGTTACCTGTCTGATTCCAATGGTATGGTCTTTACTTCTGCAGAGATTGAAATCTCTTAGTTGATGAAACGTTGTCAATGATTGGCAGATGTCTGCTGTGGGCATGAAACAGTATTCTGGTTGGCTTGTAGTGTGAGTGGGAGCTATGGAGCAATGGAAGCTTGTATTTTGCAGGATATATCTCCAGCAAATATATTTTGTCACAAATATTTCAACATTTGAACTCAGTAGTAAAAAATTCAGTCAGCATCTCAACTATATTGCCATCCCATGAATTTGGATAAACTAAAATGGTTTGGGGTCTCCATTAGGGATAAAATTAACATCTTCTGGAGTTTGTAAGGAAAAGTGTGAGACAGATCATTGCAATAATCAATTGCAACCTTGGGACTGGGGCACTTTCCTCAGAGTGGAAGGACTAACCCAAATTCAAGTTCTTGGTCTGACTTTGGCAGAGTTGGAACGTTCGAGATACTCTTCATGCCCTAGATCAATGGTACAAACAATCTATTTTCCTGGCTCAAAAGTCAGTTTTAACCAGCAACCCCATGCTGAAGTATATCAAAAATTTTGAGAGATTTTCTGGATTTGATCACAAACATGCAAAAAAAGTTCATAAAAACAGCTTTTTCCAGACCTCAGATTAAATGTCACTGGCTAATTGTTGACTTGTTTGAGCTCTGTCCCTGGGTGCTGCCTAAAAAAAGTTTTGCTCACTTCGTATCCTCAGCTTGGGAAACGGAATCCAATTTTATAAACCATCTGTTAAAGCAGCTAAATGTTAGCAACAGAAACGTTCAGCTGATTTCCAGGAAGAGCACAGGCTATTATCTAATTGTATTCTCTGTGCTGAACTGAAAGGTTCCTGAGCAGTTAAAGAAGTGGCTTTGCTTGTTCTTAGTGATATTTGGCACTGCATGTCGACAGACAGATTTTTGCAGGCCGCAAATTACACAGGGACTTGAGACCGGTAATGATAAAAATTCGTGAGAGGACTGGCTGCCCACACAGGAGTACAACGCCCTGCGGAGACCTAGAGTATTATTCGTGTTTTCTTAGTGTTAGGACTAGCTGCCTTCTAAATTTCATAATGTCTGAAGATATAAGGCTGTGTTGTTTAAGTTACACTGTCACAAAATGAAAAAACACAATCCACATGCAAAAATCGTTCCTTCCCTAACATCTTACAGAGTTTTCTTGTTGACAGGTATGTTCCGCATCATCAGTGGCCACACTTCTGCTTTTTAAATCTTTTCTTAAAGCTTCATCTCACATAAATGAGTAAATTGGACTACTATGACTCATAAGTGAAAAGAAAGAAACGTAAATATATTTATGTAGCAAAATTCAACAGACTTCAGTTTTAACTGTCAAACACTCCACACAGAAAGTAACCCTACTCCAGAAGATTTCCTGTCTGCAAGATTTAATTGCAGACTTCTGGCTATTTATTCCCTAAGTGGAGTACAGCAAGTTCTGTTCATTTCTCGTATCGCTTTAATGCTGACTTCGGTGCATTTCCCATGTGAAGTCATCCAAGTAGATTTGCAAACTCTCTTGATTTCACACAAAGATACTGCCCTGGGATCCTGGCATCTACGTGAGACAAACACCCACCACTGCTTCTGAATCAGAGGACCCTGCTATACTCTCAGCTGAGACTGTCCTGCTGTGCCAGCATTGTACCAGCAGAAAGCAAAAGACAGACTGTCGGATGAAAACGTGGTGGGAAGGAGGAGTGATGCTCAGAGATACAGAGAGGTTAAATCTGGCCAGTGGTGACCTCCGAACGGGACCGTGAACCACACCGAGACCTGTGTTCCGTTCTGTGATAACAGCACCAGACCTCCTCTCACTGTCTACCAAAACTCCTGACAAAACGCCATCAATAAAAGCACAAATTATGGAAGCTGAATGCAGTCTGTGCTTGCATTATGAAATGGCAGCTGCCTCTCTTGTTTTGTCCCACGGTTCCTGTTCTTGTATGCCAAATCACGGTGAACCATAGCGGCGAGTCCATTTAGTAACTTTTGGAGCAAAAATAAAAAATAAGCTTCATTTCGTCAAGTGGCCATCAGAAATTATGTATGTAATTAGAAGAAAGAAAAGCTATTAGGATGCCCGAAGGCTTATGCTGGGTGGCACCCCGCTGTGCTGACTTCAATTTTCTGAACACGTGTCTGATAACCGAATGGGCTCAGGAACTCCTGAAACGACGGGAGGATGGGGACGAGTGATACTGAGGCGTGTCAAGCCCTGCCTATATAATGCTCATCTGCTATTGTCATCATTATTTTGCTGGTGCCAAGCCTGTCTGATGTTAGACAATGGAGGCTAAATTCACCCATGACGTAACTCTGTCAAAGGCCAACAGAGCTCCGCCACCGGAGGGATTAGTCCCTCCTAAATCTTTTTCAGCGTTGGATGTACTGCAGCTGATGTGTTAACGACTCCTGACATGTGCCGCAGGAGCGTCTTTGCAAAGCAGCTCACAGGGAATCTCTCATATAGCTCAATCAGTATTAATTTACATTACTGGGAGGTGGTGTGCATTTCCCACATGCCATCCGCAGAACAGACCTGAAGAAGCTTTAACGATGAAGCAGATCACAATGGGAAGTGGCTGATCCGCACAGGCTCCCCGTGAGGGTAATCCCAGCTCCGGCAGTGGAAAAGTAAACCGAGGGGCTGGCTGGATGCGGCCACGTGGACAGTGCGAAAAGAGAGCAGGAGCCCTGCGGGTGCTTGCTCGGGAGGAAGAGGCTGCTTCAGGGATGGAGTAAGTGTTTGAGCTGCCGCCTTTCTCACGGGTACAACCTAGCAAAAGCCTGGCTGAAGGCTTGGTGACAAACACAGTAGAAAAAAAAAAAAAAAACTTAAATAAACCTCATAGAGTAGTGCTTTTAAGGACCAGGAAGAAAGCAGGCCATTTTCTCTGAAACAGCAGATTCATGATCTGGGTGGAAATTACAGTATGTAAAGTATTTGCCACTTTTCCTTTTGTGGAGAAGCAGAGCTTAAAAAGGAACTGGACAAACCCATTCTGGGAAAATACACCCCAGAAAGGGAAAAGGTTTGAGACTCAGTAGCACCCTTGTAGTACCATGTGAAACGTAACCTGAAGTACTGGCTACAACTCCGGTTAGCCACGTTAAAGAAATATTAAATTTTCCTGCAGCATGTGCACAGACCGCAACCTGAGACACCCGGGGAACACGGACACTGTTTTATGAGACGTTTTGTCTTATGAATACACTTTTGCAAGCCAGCCTGAAAAGTCAGTCCTGCACCTCCATTTCCATGCCCTCGGCATGCTGCACTGAAGAAAGACCTTGGCTCTGGTGACACCCTGGGAAGTCCCCTACCTCTGGTCCCCCTCCGCGGAGGCAGAGTAGAGCCAGGCACAGGCTCTGCCTCCTCCGCATGATTTTATCAAGACTCTGGTTTCTGGCAGATGACAAAAGAAACGGACCCTCTCGCTGCTTCCAGTGCGCTGGGACAAGGTGGCTTCTGTGGGACAGCCATGACACCTAGTGGTCACACACATGCCAGGACCCCGGCAGCCAGGAGCTTGGAGAACCCCTTGCAGGTTTTGCCCACGGCGCTTGGAGACCACACTCGCAGGTCTTCAGACCCCACCAGGGATAGGAAAAGGGCACAAGGTTTCTGTAGGAGCACTTTTGGGAGCATCAGAATACATTGTCAAAGGTTCTCCATATATTTAAGGAAGAATTTGCTCTGCTCAGACTCCCTGCGGGTCTTTTGAGGAGTCCCCTTTCCTGGTGTCACCTTCCTGGTCCACACCGGTGGGTTTTGCTCCTCTCTGACAGCCTTTGTGAGCCAGCCCCGCTGCAGGGGGTGTGTGGCAACCACACAGAAACTCGACCACCCACCTTGAAACCAGTTTAGATGATGATGATCGTTGCTGGGTTTGGTTCTAAAATCCACACGTGCCTCTGTGCAATAAGCTGTGGCCTTCATCTCACTTAAAAGGAGGGATCAAAAAACTTGTTCTCAGGCTTGATCTAAGCGAGTTTGGGGCATTCTGCCTGGTTCCTGGCTCCTGTGTCCACGTGTCCTCAAATCTCTGCAGTCCATCTGCAGCTTTGTTGGGCAATGATTGCTGTGATAGTATGTCTGACATGTAACTTAATCCAAGGTCAATAAATATATCAACTTTTACTGATTGGTTTGCTTTTTGATGAGGCAAACAGTTTGTTTATCACAGTGGATGGTTTACTTTCCAGAGGCTTATCTCTAATAATATACTAATTTTTCCAGCAATAAGATGAGCTGCTGGTCTGGATTAGCTTCCTAAAATACAAATTTCAATATGTCAAACTCCACTGGAGAGGGCAGTAATATTCATTCCTATCACCAATCCCATCCAAGCATTCAAAAAAACGGAAAAAAACCTAAGAAGGGACATAGATGCAGCAGTGCTGAGAAGTGAGACATTAAACTTGTAGTTCGCAGGCTCCAGACTGGGGTCTAAAGCCCTGCTTCAGGTGCAGATGCTGTGGCGATCCTGCCCGTGCTCCAGTGACGGCGGCTGTACGAACAACTGTGTGTGAGCCATGCACAGAGACAGGACGTTCTCTCCAGCGCTAGCTGTATTTCTTACCAGAGGACCGTTTCAAACTTTTTTTTGAATTAAATTCACTTTACTTAAATATGTTTAAGATTTAGATTTAAAAGAAAATATTAATTTTTTTTTAAAATTTAATTTGATATGTATTAAATTCACTTTAAAGATTGTTTGGACACTTAAAGAATGCTCTGATAAACTCATACAGAGGATGGGAGATAGAGCTGAGTGTCCTCAAATTACTGACAATGAACTTCATATGCAAAATGCACGCCGGTACTAATAATGCATGCAAATATCGTGATGAAATACACATATATAAACACATATATGTGTGAGGGTGTGTTTAAATAGGACATGCTCCCAGAACTCCACACCAGTGATCTACTCTTCTCCATCCACATGAGCTACTGCCCACTTTGCACTTACTTGTCCCACAGTTCATGTCCAGAGCCTTTCTAACACAGCCAATAACCCGCTGTACTGAAGATGAGGAGCGAGTGCTGATGTACCGGAGAGATCTGAATGAGACACCAGAAAATCCGGGAAGTCTAGACCAGAGCAGGACTGTGAGTGAGCTGTGCGTGCCTCAAGGGATACATTCGGTGCTTTGCAAGCACTGGGTAAATCATTTACAGGCAACGGCAGTGTGATGAAGGTGCTGCGGGGGGAAGGAGAAAAATGAGACCATGGGGAATGACTGACTACAGTTAAAGGTCACAAACCTTTGTAAATATATGGTAGAAACTGAGTTAATGTGGTGAAAGATTTACATGACCTGAGTAGGCATAGCAAGAGGGCTGGAGGTGGCAAATTTTGGACCAATATAAAAGTTGACGGTCATGTACTGGCAGGAGATGAGCAAGCCTGGCACACCCTTGGCAGCAAAGAGTAAGACCTAAGTCTCCAGTTTCAGAAGAGACTGACACCTTTGGAAGCCCCAGTTGGGATGGTCTATGGAAGTCTTCATGTCGCAGATTGTCAGTCTTGAATAACCTACAAGCATCTCCTTTTGGCTGTCTGTGCAAGATGGCCCTGCTAAGGAGGTGCATCAGAACCTTCTCCCAAAAGGCCCAGAGATTGTGTAAAGTAACATAGTTAAGCACAAGGGCAATAGGGAGGAAGAACAGCTTGTTTGGGTACAAACTTCCATAGGGACATCGTGAAAATGCCAGCAAACGAAAGAACTGAGGCATAATTCACACCACTGAGAGCAAAACGCAAATAAAATGAGTTTGCTGTGAGTGTGGCAGCTTGCTGAAGTACGCCATGTGCAGTTGACATGACCAACCCCTTATTAAAGCTGCTTTACCTGCCCAGAGCTGAGGCAGTGGGTGCATTAGTGCTGCTGGAACACAACAGGTAGACAAATACCTGTCAGCTCCCCCATCACTTGGTCCCAGTTGAGTCAATGAAGTGGACGTGGATTTTAGAGTCGAGTACACATTTCTCTTTGACTGACCAGTAGCCAGCTGAGCTTTTGTGTGTGTTGGGCAGGCTATTAGCAGCACAAATCTACAAAATGTTCAGCCCTGAGACTTAAACCAGGAGAAAATACCTCCAAATCTGCTCTGAATCAAGAAATGCCAGAGATTCTTAGTTTTCAAATGGCATTTTGTTTTAGCTGTGTCAGGAGGAATAAAAACTTCCCTTGAAAATATTTGTGATCATTTTTACGACTTCAAAGTGCCCTTTCCATACCAGAAAATCAAAATATTTTTGCTTCTAATCAGTCTAAATTGCATTTGTCATTTCAAAAGTGTCAAGAGATCAAGGACCCAAAGGGTGGTTGGGGCTGAATGCCATGGAGCCAGGAAAGAGGCAGGGTGGCATCTCTAAGCAGGCACTCTGCTTGCAGACTTCACTTGCATACACTGAAAACACGAGCATGAGCTGAAACCAGGTGAAATTCCAGGCATTCATTCGTTATTTTGACAAATTCTTTCCTCCTTCCAAGCGGTCAGGCCTGTGCCTTGCGTTACGGCTCTCCTTTCACTCCTGAGGGGCAACCTTTTCAATTGTTTCAACAGAAAAGCGTTCTACGTAATCTGTCAAACTGAACATTTACAGCATTTAATAAAAGTCTGAGCACCCTAGGACTTGGAGAAATGCACCTCTTGGTTCCCTCTGTAGAGGTAGCGGGTTAAGGCAGCTGTGTGTCTGCTTGTAGGACAACAGCGCTTATGCATAGCTAAACTGACAGCAGAATTTGTTCATTATTCCTCATTCCAGGATTAATGTAAGGACAAAAGGATCATGAAGGACTCTAACTGGAACACAGGTTTTAACCTTTTTTCAGTTTGCAGGTCCCCACAGATTTTCAAGACTTGGTGCAGGCTGCTGCTGACACTGCTGCTGACAGCAGGCATGGTCTCCTAGGCTTGCTCTCACAGACACGGTGGAGGTTACGTGTGGGAACGCACCAGACTGTGGCCACCGAAGGAAAGGGGCTGCTCAGAAATGAGAAGCTCCTCTTGAATTTGCAGCTATTGCACTTTGATTTGGTGAGCATGCTGCCTATCAGCAGGGTGGAAAGAAGATTGACTTGGGGATAGAGGGAAAGTCCTGTGTTCGTCACTGGGAAATTCAGTTTCCAGGGTGTAAATGGAAGATTTCTCCCACTGTCAGAGCTGCAGGCTTGTCTTTGGCAGGAGTCACAGACTCACAGAATGGTTGAGGTTGGAAGGGACCTCTGGAGGTCATCTGACCCAACCTCCCTGCTCAAGCAGAGCCACCTAGAGCTGGTTGCCCAGGACCATGTCCAGATGGCTTTTAGATATCTCTAAGGATAAGAGTCCACAGCACCTATGGGCAGCCTGTGCCAGTGCTTGGTCACCCTTGCAGCAAAAAAAAAAAGTGTTTCCTGATGTTCAGACAGTCTCTTGTGTTTCAGTTTCTGCCCATGGCCTCTGGTCCTGGCACTGAGCACCACTGAGAAGAGCCTGGTTCCACATCTTTTGCACCCTCCCTTTAGGTATTTATATACATTGATGAGATCCCCTTGAGTCTTCTGTCCTCCAGGCTGAACAGTCCCAGCTCTTTCAGCCTTTCCTCATAGGAGAGGTCCTCCAGTTCCTTGCGTCATCTTCATGGTTCTTCACTGGACTATCTCCCACTGCAGGTGGGACATACTGGAGTGAGTCCAGTGGTGGCTGGAGGCGTGGGGCTGCCCGGGCTCTGCTGCTGAACAGTGAATGCAGATTCAGAGAGGTTGTTTGCTCCAGACTGGTGTTCCCAGAAGATTAAAAAAAAAAGACCAAACCACTCCTTTCTCTCTCACTGCAACTGCCTGGATGAATGAGCGATGGCTGGTGAGTGGGCAGTGTGGTCTGTCGAGCCCACATGCTGGTTTCTCACATTTCAGTCAGTTGTTTTCACCTTTCTGCCAAGTAAAAATAACATGTTTCCGAGAGACTTTGAGTCTGGTGATGTGGGAAGAACCACCTGCTAAAAAACACTAGGGAAGTTTTCCTGTTAATTTGTCAAAGGCAGAATTTTAATCTATCTTTGTGAGAAAAGGAGCCCTGAAATCATTGATCCAACCTCTTGCTGAGGGACTGAACATATGGCAAAAGTTACAGGAGCAGTCAGGGAAGTGTGGTGTTTTATTAATGAGTGCTTGCGGCAGTCCACTGAGGGCTCTGCTGAGGTCAGAGATGTTTTTTGCCTCATAATCGAAGGGAGCGTCTTTGTGGGTTGTAGAGAAATAAAGTTTTCCCTGGCTCTGAGATATGTTTGGTGGAAAGGTGCATCCCAGATTGAGCAGACCGGTGGTATTTAGCAGTCTAGGATACAGCAGCTGGACAACCCAGGCTGGAAAGCTTTTCTTTTGGCTTTTGCTGCCTTGGGACACCCTTCTCCGTCCATGGGTAGGTGACCCAGCAGGCAGAAACCCTGGGTGATGCACCCACGTGTGGGCAGTGCCCAGCAGGACCATGGGGGAGTGTGGGTAGAGAGCAATGTTACTACAGCAGGAGTTTCCCTGGTCCCCTGGACACCCCCTTAGCACTGCGTGGGACTGAGCAGCCCACTTACATTGCACACCAGGAGAGTCTAACCCATGGCTTTCTCTACTTGGTGAACATGGTCAAAGTCCTGCTCCCTTGAGAAGGTCAGAGCCTCCTGGTTAATTTAGTGGCAGAAGCAAGACTACCCTGCTTGTTCTCAACAGAAGTGATGGAGAACAGGAAAGTTGCTGAGCTCCATGTAGGGTCTCTAGAACATCCAAAGTCTCATCCTGAGTCTGGGAAGTACTCTAAAAAATGGGTTTTCAGGGCTCACTCTTAGAAAAGAAATTAAGAGCTCAGGTCTGAAGTCAGTGGGACATCAGTGGGGTTTCAGGTCTCAGTCAGTCCTTCGAGGTGGTGATATGACAACCCTGCGTACTGGCAGACCTCAGGCAGTGCTGCTCAGCCAAACAGCCGCAGTTCCCCACAAATGCAAGCAGGTCCATGTCCTTGCAGAGCGATGCTCCACTAGAGCTTTTGCAGTTAGAGGTTTTGCTGAAGCTGTTTTTGAAGACATTATGGTGATTGTACACAAAGTTATCTGTAGGAGAACTTTCAAATTAAAAATACAAATATATATATATGCGTACATGTGTACCCTATACTTGCTACTTACCAACTTACTGTGTCTGTCCTCAGAAAAAGAGGTTTCCATATCCAACTATTTCTCATGATAGATCAAGAAGGTCTGACCTATGCCATCTCAATCACATAATCACTATGCTAAACAACAAATTGTAGGGAAAATTTTGTGGCATAGATGGCTGAAAATAATTCATACAAAAAAGTACAGATGCCAGACACTGGGCATTTGGAACATTCTGCTTATTTACACAAGTAAAAATGGTATTTCATTGCTTAATCCAGTGCATGCTTTCTTTTCCTTTTTTATCAACCCCAAAATCTGTTATGAAAGTTTCATCTGTATTTGCTAATGAGACACTAAGAGTTGTTTGAATAAACAAAGTGCATTTTCCCTCATTCCTGCCTGTCCCATTGACTTTGCCTGGAAATGCCGATGAGGAACTTTTGTTTGCAAAACTAGTCACAGAAAGATAGTGGTGTGAATTCTGGCCTGCAGTGTTTGCACAAGCACTGGCGGCAGAACTAACACAAATACTCATGGGAAATTGTTTCTGCAAGGTTAATGTCAGAAATGATTTATTGAAGCCTTCCTCCTGCTCACCAGTCTGGCATCCATCAGGCGAGTAAACAATACCCCCATGATTTCAGAGTGCTCTGAGGCTGGTCACTGAGCAAACACTCCAGATCAGAGTCAATATTTTGGGAGTAATCAATCAAACGGTATTTACTCCCACAAAATTTAGGGTGAAATACTTTGAATCAAGAGTCAAAATCAATGTTTTTGAAGATAAATCCATTTTTTCCTGTTGATGTGTTAAAGTTGTTCAGGGAAATTGGTGAGATAGTTGATTCAACTGAAGTTATACTCACATTATGCACAATAATTTTAAAAAACCCCAGCTTTTTAGTGAAATGACAGAAATGAATATGTCTGTCCTCATGTGTTTCTGTTTCAAGAAGAAATAGGATTTGCATGGTGTTGCCACACTCGTGCCATGGAAATGTCCCTTCCAATCCTTTCCCCATTACTCCTTGTCCTGAGAGTTTGGTACTTCTTTAAAATATATTCTTTCTTTCTAATCTCTCTTTTCTTTACCAAATACACACTGAAATGAACTCTGCCTTTGCCATCGTGAGTGATAACTATAGAATTCTGTGTTCATAGGGCCCTGCTGGACTGCGGATATTGCTCCCAGAACCAAGCCCAGCCCTCAGGGAATTTAATTTATACAGTGACCAGGTTGTAACCATTCCTGTGGTCACTTGTGGCCAAGTCAGTGGCTACTGAACCCAGCCAAGAAGGATCATAACTATTTTTTTCTGTTTATTTACCAGACAAATGACTATTACCGTCGCGGATATAACATGTTACATTCTAGTCACGGCCAAAACCGCCTTCCCTCACCTCCAACAGATATCAGGTGTTTAAAGTATCAAAGAGGAACCTGAGATAGTGGCTTGAAGCTGGCAATACTTCCAAGCTGGTATCTGACTGAGCTGAAATGTTAGTTTTGTCCCATTCAAATGCCAGTTTAAAGTGTTCGTGTTCATCTGAGGACATGATTAGAGCATATTAAGCCATAAATAAAAAAGGGCTAAAGGGTGTTAGGTTTACAGTTGGACTCGGTGATCTTAAGGGTCTTTTCCAACCTAAATAATTCTATGATTCTATGACCAGCTGTGGACAGACATGCACTTTGCAAACGGCTGCATTTATTGAAAATCACTCTCAGCTTTTGCCTCTGCTGGCACCTACTGACCTTTCAGCTCTGCCCAGAGCTGGGCACTGCCTCATCTGCTTTGGGTAGCGGCACGCGGATTAGTTTAAACACCCCAAACCTTTGAGGTGTCGCGTGCTGTCCCTTTGCTGGCAGCCCCGTGGGAGTGCCGAGCAGCCACAGCTGGCCCAGGGATGGACGTCTGCCCACGCTCTGGGGCATTTCCATGCTGTTTGGGTTTGCATCTCTCTGGTGTCTTCCCTCCCCCTTTCTCTGCTCTTTGGGGCTCAAGTCCAGTTTGTTTTCCAACAAAGAGAGATTTTTTGTTTTTCTTCGGCATCGAGGGGAATCAATGCATTAGTACACAAACATGGTGTGGCTCAGGAGACCCTGGGTTTGGTGGTCACACCTGTACTCCTTCTCCAAAGCCTGCCCAAAGGGTCCTGGCTGACCAGGAAAGGCAGCCTTGAATCCCAGCTGTTCCTCACCGCTGGTACCACCGCATGGCACTGCAGCTCCATCTCCTTTGGTGGCCGGCATATGGCAGCCCCGTATCTGCCTGCTCTAGAGGTTCCAAGAAATTAAGAACATGGGGGTGGTTTTCAGAAAGAGGTGCAGCTTGAGGTCTATGAACACTGGCCTTCTATTCCCAGGGTCAGCAATCACTTCCTCTGTAATGGGAGGTAAATTATTGAACCTGAGCTTTGTCTTTGTTGAGAATATGATTCTGAGATAGGAATTTCTAAAGGTTGTCTATGTGCGTGTCTGCATTAGTTAAAAGCCCACTCTTAGTCAAATTTGTGCGTAGATTTGTAGATGAGCTATAGAAGTCAGATAGAGAAAGGACTTTGCAGTCTTCTTTTCCCAATAAGGCAGATTCTTCCCCTCTCCTTGTGGGAGAAATCTCTTTCCCTCCTTAAATGAGCAATGATGAGCCAACAGGTGCATCAGGGAATGGGATGTGAAGTGCCAGGTTTTATTTTTGCTATGAATCTACTCAACACAGAGATTTTTCTCATGCTTACCCCACCCTGTGTGCCAACAGATCCTCAAACCGCTTTGTCTTCCTTCTGTCACTAGGAGATTAGTTGGGTTCTTCTGGGGTTGTAGAGAAAAGCTTTCAAAGCTGAGCATTTAAAAACTTGTGCCTCTTCTGCTTCAGTTGCTTTAGCAGAGCTGGGGAGGGGTGGAGGTCGTGGGCACTGCTCACATACCCCTACACCGCCTTCCCCTGCATATAGCCCAGTACCGAAGTCGTATCACAGAATCATAGAATCATTTAGATTGAAACAGACCCTTAAGATCATCGAGTCCAACCGTAAACCTGACACTGCCAAGTCCACCACTAAACCATGTCACTCAGCACCACATCTACTCATCTTTTAAATACCTCCGGGGATGGTGACTCAACCACTTCCCTGGGCAGCCTGTTCCAATGTTTGATAACCATTTTGGTGAAGAAATTTTTCCTAATATCCAATCTAAACCTCCCCTGGCACACTTGAGGTTGTTTCCTCTAATTCTATCATCACTCATGTCCCAACAACCATGGTAGTTCTTGGATCCTGCTTTGTCTCTTAGTCCGTCATGGCAGGGCTGTCCCCTCTATGACACGAGTCAGCAGCTCGGTAGCAGATTTGGGAACAGGACTGCAAAATCCTGACTCCTGACGGGAACCCAGGCTGCGGGAGGGAGTCATGGGGCTGCAGAGCACAGCTACTGGAAAGGTCACACAAGCGAGGAGGATTGGGCTGGTGGCCACATCTCTCAGACTTGACTTTTCACAGCCAAAAAAAAGAAAAATCGCCTGATATCCCAAGGCGAGAGGGAAGAAGGGATGCGGCCCTGAGCAGCATCCCGGTGCATCCCAAAGCTGGCAGACATGGATGCTGCTCTTGGGCATTTTGGAGAGGGAGGGACGTCGTGAATTTGCAGAAGTAAAACCCAGCTCATCCCACGGTAAACTGAGGGCCGACTTTGCTGATGCTGACAGGATGAATTACTGGTGTTGCAGGATGAGACCTGCCCCTTTCCCTGCTTTGGTTATAAAACCGTTCTCCAGGGAAACAGGAATGGCTCCGCACTTCTTTTGGCTCCGCTCAGGCCACAGCTGTAGAAACATGATTGTTTTGTGAGTGGAATGGTATTATTGTTTGTGAGTGGAATGGTATTATTTTTTGTCATAACTTTCATACGCTGGTGCCTCTGTAGCTGTTTTTTTCAGCTTTATATATATATATAAAATTATATAGATATAATATAAATATAGGTTAAAGATATATAAATATATATTACATATATTAAATATTTTTTTATATATATATATATTCCCTCCTCCTCTGAGAACCCCTTGTCCCCATTTCCAGGCCTCTCCTGCACCTTTTACCTTTCAAAAAGATGCTACGGTTTTGTTGTGGTTCTCTTGAGCGTGACTCCGCAAATACTTTTTGCTTTCTGCCTGGGGCCTGCCAGCTGTTTCCCACCACTGCCAGAGGACAGCAGAAAGAAGAAAGACTGTCATCTCAGGCTGGAGGCTTTCCTTTCTGCTGTGCTCCCCCAGTCCTTTTTCTTTTAAACATAACTAGCGTGAGGTCAAGGAAGAGATCGTGTTAAGTCTTTTGAATGACCTTTTTGGAGTATATGTGCTGCTGGCTTCTGCTGCCAGCAGCTTTCCTTGCCACAGCAGGGGACACATGTCCCTTTGGCCCCTTTGCCATGCTACCACATTATCGGATCATTTTTGTTTTCTCCATGAGCAGTGTTAGCAACAAGCTGTAGCCACGCCAGCCCCAAGCCCAGGGCTGAGCAAGGAGACGGGGCAGCTCATGATTTCCTTAGCTGATGCACTTAGTACAAACCATCACTTATGGCCCAGGGCTGGCAGACGTGCTGCTGGGCAAAATCTTCGCACCAGCAGCTGAGGTACGTGCCCCGCATTGTCCCCACCTTTCCAGATGCTGGTTTGGAGCCTCGATGGAGGGAGGGGATGGATGGTCCTCCTGTTGCTGCACTCCATTACCTCTGAACACCCGTTTAATAGGTTCAATGTTAGGAGCCTGGAAGAAAGCCAGGGTGGTGAAACACTGGCCCAGGTTGCCCAGAGAGGTGGGAGATGCTCCATCCCTGGAAACATTCCAGGTCAGGTTGAATGGGGCTCTGAGCAACCTGATCTAGTTGAAGATGTCCCTGCTCATTGCAGGGGGGTTGGACTAGATGACCTTTAAAGGTCCCTTCAACCCAAACCATGCCATGTTGCCAGGGCAAAAAAGATGATTGGGGGATTGGAGCACGTCCCTCATGAGGAAAGGCTGAGAGAGCTGCGACTCTTTAGCCTGGAGAAGAGAAGGCTGAGGGGAGACCTTATTCTTGCTTAGAAGGATCTAAAGGGTGGGTTGAAGGAGGATGGAGGCAGACTCTTTTCAGTGGTTCCCAGTGACAGGACGAGTGGCAACGGGCACAAGTTGGAACACAGGAAGTTCCATTCAAACACAAGAAAAAACTTCTTCATGGTGAGGGTGCCAGAGCACTGGACCAGGCTGCCCGGGGAGGTGGTGGAGTCCCCTTCTCTGGAGATTTTCAAGACCCGCCTGGATGCAGTCCTGAGTAATGTGCTGTAGGCATTCCTGCGTCAGCGGGGGAGTTGGACTAGATGATCTCTAGAGGTCCCTTCCAACTCTGAAAATTCCATGATTCATGTTTCCATAATTCTGTGAAAGCCTACGGCAGTGTTGGTCTTACTGAAGAGGTACCAACCCTCCCGGGAGCGATGGGATGCGAGTCAGGACACAGCCTGGCACGGCTAGGGAGACGGTGGAGGCGAGGAGCCCCAGTCCGGCAGCAGCTCCCCACTTTGCATCCCAGCCCCACAGTGCCACGAAAAGCAAACCTGCCCCAGGCAGCCCCCCGGGAATGGCCTGGACACGAGTGGGGAGCAGGGCTGGCGAGCAGCAGCGGCTGGGGCCAGGGTGGAGCTGCCACTAGATGTCAGCCACTCCTTGCTGCAAAGCAAAAACCCCAAAAACGCAAGAAAAATCCCTGAAAAGACTCAATTCCTGCTTTTGCGTGTCACTCTGCTTATCAGCCCTTACCAAGTACTTGAGTGAGAACGTCTCTGAGTTGCTTCAGAAGAAAACACTTCATCCATTAAAACATTTAATGTCAGGCTGTTTCTCTGTATAATAATGTTTCAAACCTTAATATTGTAGAAGCGGATTGTCAAATAATTTATGCCTATTTTGCAGGAAGTATGTTTTTCCCTTCCTCAGAGTAAGCTCAGGAAATGAGAGAACCAGGCAGGAAACTAGCTAAACGCTGATGCAAATACAAAATTAAGATCTTTATCTCACTAGTGTATAGACAAGCCTCAGCTAACTATTTTGTTTTGGGTTTTTTTAATGTTTTAAACCACTGATTTTAAAATAGACAAAATTAAAGTTGTCTCCCTTCCCCAATCCCACTGAAGTGGATCTAATTAATCGGCACTTTTACTTCTGGCAAGCAAAAACAGCAACAAAATAAAAAGTTACAAATTACAGAAAAATTTGTGGTGCGATATTTGAATTTGGAATTGAACCAGTTTCCTCTGGTGTTGTACCTAACAGCGGGCACACAGAAGGTCCCTGCTCTCCCCAAAACAAGGAAAACAGAAGAAGAGTTTCTCAGTGATACCTCAGCACGAGTCCTCGCTTGCTGTCGCTACCCTCTAAGCCACCTTTGTGCTCTTCCAGCCCCGTGGACTGTTTGGCAGGCTGTTCCCAGAGCATGAACCAAAACATCTGGTTGTTAACATAAAGCTGTTACAACAGCTGGATTCTGCCAGGATGCACAGGACTTTTGGCCAGAAATCATCTCCCAGCTGCAGGAAATACTAGTGATACGGGATCTACTGTACCAGCTCAGCATCGGCTGGGAGCTGCCAGATCTTCACCCAGCCTCTCCCCTGTTCTTCTTGGTGGGGTGCAGCAGGCACATGGCACAACGTGGTTCCAGCCTGGACCATGCTCTGCCTTGTCACTGTTGCAGCCGGCGTTGGCTTTGCAAGCATGAAGAGATGTTCCACTTTGCACTCAAACTACATTAATATTGGTCATTCTGGTTGAACTGTCCTAGGTTGAGGCAGAGGTTGCAAACTCCTGGCTTATATTATGAGCCAATTAGCCCAACCGTGCCGAAAAGGGCACTATGGAGCCTCAGTGACACAACTGCTATGGGGCTGTGCAATGGGGCTTTCACCTACGGGTGAGTAGCTCAAAGCTGGCCTCGATCATCCCAGGCAAAGCATCAAACTTAATGAGTTACCAACAGCCCCACCGAAGGCTTTGCTATTTCAGCAGAGGCTGGGGAAGCTGGAAGTGGTCAGGTAGTTGCCGCTTGTCTCTCATTCCTGTGTCCCTGAAGGTAGATGTAGCTCTGGTGCTACCAGAGCTACAGGTAGGTGTAGCTGGGGATGATGGTGCAAGAGGGCTTGGGGAGCAGCACTGCAGGATGCTGCCTTGGGGAGCCAGACCCCTGCTCTCCTGGCAGTTTGTGCTGCCTCGCTGTGCCCGTACAGCTCTTGGTGGGGCTGCCACGTAAACCAGACCACTGACATCATCCAAGTGAAATATGGCAGCCCTGAGGAGAAGGACTTGGGGCTGTTGGTAGATGAGAAGCTCAACATGAGCCAGCAATGTGCACTCGCAGCCCAGAAAGCCAACTGCATCCTGGGCTGCATCAAAAGAAGCATGGCCAGCAGGTCGAGGGAGGGGATTCTGCCCCGCTACTCTGCTCTCCTGAGACCCCACCTGCAGTACTGCAACCAGCTCTGGAGCTCCCAGCATAAGAAGGACATGGCCCTGTTGGACAGGGTCCAGAGGAGGCGACAAAGATTATCAGAGAGTTAGAGCACCTCTGCTATGAGGACAGGCTGAGAGAGTTGGTGTTGTTCAGTCTGGAGAAGAGAAGGCTCCGGGGAGACCTTATAGCCCCTTCCACTGTCTGAAGGGTGCCTACAAGAAAGCTGGAGAGGGACTTTTTACAAGGGCATATAGTGATATGATGAGGGGTAATGGCTTCAAACTGGAAGAGGGGAGATTTAGATTAGATCTCAGGAAGAAATTCTTTACTGTGAGGGTGGTGAGACACTGGAACAGGTTGCCCAGGGAAGTTGTGGATGCCCCATCCCTGGAGGTGTTCAAGGTCAGGTTGGACGGGGCTTTGAGCAATCTGGTCTGGTGGGAGGTGTCCTTGCCCATGGCAAGGGGGTTGGAACTAGATGATCTTTAACGTCCCTTCCAACCTAAACCCTTCTATGATTCTGTGATTCTATGATAAACCTCCAGCGTAAAACAAAGTGAACACTCTGACCATCATTTTTAACCCGGATTTTTTTGCTGATCTGCTTTGCAGCTCAGCGCCACAAATAGTTGCACTGGCAAAATGAAGGAGGAGCTGAAATGTGGGAACGAGTGGCTGAGAACAGAGAGGGCATGGTGGAAACTCCACCACCAAAGCTGGGGTCTCATGATAGCACGTTTTCCCATTACTGGAGCTTAGAATGATCCTGATTTCTGGCAGCAGAACTCTGGTCTCCTTCACTATGAACTCCTTAAATTTTGCTCTCTTTAAAGACAGCTTTGAAAAAACAAGACAAAACCAATCCAGCAGACAAAAAGTCCTGATAAAGGTTAAATTTTGTGAGTTTTGTATACAGCCACATACTGCCCTCCATAGGCAAACCTGGGCTGATTTGTGCCCAGTGGCTCAGGGAGGCTGTCCCGTGATCGGAGCTGCTCCAGCAATCCCGTCACTCCACAGGGGATGCCGAGATGCCTGACGTGGGGGACGTGGGGGACGTGGACAAGCGGCCATCAGCGAGACCTGGTGCAGGCAACACCATCTCAAACTCCGTGTCTGGTTCTCTGGTGGTGTGAACAGCACCAAGAGGAGATCCTCCACCCTCCCCCAGAAGCTCTTTTCTTTTATGTTTGTTACATTTAACTGTAGCTGTATTAAAGACTCCTAATTACAAGTTTCAAGTCAGAGATCTCATTAATCACCAACCTGAGAACATTACAGTGATGAGCTGCCAAAGGCATGAACAAATCACTCTAATTACCAGGTTTAGATGCTGCTCTTCAAAACTTGATTAGCTACAGATACACAGGTGATAATTCCTACTGTCTCCTTTATAGCACATCCTCACTATTATCCACTCTAGTCTGATTTAGGTTCTTATTAGAATAATATTATGCTAATTAAGTAATCCTGTGCACAGAATGCTTCATGATGGAGACGATTAAGAAGGTTTAGATGAGGATTAATGTCACAAACTGTACTATCAGTGTCAGACGAACTGGTGAGGGATGTACATAACAAGAAGGAACTCCTCGCTGCCATTGCACATCCTAACTGTGAACAGAAATGCTAAAAAAGGAAAAAGAAAATAAGTGGAGCATTAATAAGCTTAATTAGAAAAAAAAAGCAAAAAAAAATTGCAAGAAAATGTAAACAATTGAATCTGTTCTCTGAAGGGCTGAAATTACCCCTGGGAGGGAACTCATTTCAAGCATGTTACTAAGAGCAGGATTTGCCCCTTCCAAAAGCCACCAGTAGTTCTCATAGACTCAACGGGCAGGTGGTCACGCTGCCTTCCTCCAACAATACCCCGGATCCAAATGCTCAGTGCACCGTTGAATGCCCGCATTCCATAATACGTGAAATAAAAAGGAGCCTTACAGGAGGCTCTGCTCTTCCCCAGGAGCCACACCACAGCAGCGCTAGAGCAGCGGATGGTTGTGTTTCCACCTTGGCACTCCCGTTCGGTTTTGGGGACATGCTCAGAGAAGCCCAAAGCTCCAGCTGCATCCCTGGGACCTCTGCACCATCTTTGAAAGGGGTTCTGCCCACCCCGCTGCAAGCCCTGAAGCATGCACGTACTTTCACCGTTGACCAATGATGTTTTGTTCTCAGTTATTTCTTGCAACCCGCATTTAGATCCAAACCGTGCTGGATTAACCCATTCAGAGCATCCCTTCACCGCAGCGTGAGCGTTTCAGTCCTTCTTCCTTCAATGGAAAAATGCACTTGCAACAGTGATAAAGCCAGTTTAAGAAACAAACTCACCAAAAACGTCAGGGCTGCCAGGAATAGCTTAGTTATCAACAGAGGTTAAAATTTTATTTTGATATAAAAATTAAATAGCAAAGTTGGTTTTTTTACAGTGATAAATTAGAAATTTACAGTACATACATTGAAGTAGATATATTTTCTGTACACCCCAAAATAATCAGTGTCTATTTCCTTAAAATTCAGAAAAAGGAGCTAACTTGTCTGTTTAACATAAGAGCTAAGGTTGTACCTCTCTGGCAGACGCTTCCAAACCCTGCAGTGAGAAGAGGACACGCCAGGGGGGAGATGGGAGCAGGGACGGTGCAAGGAAGGGAACTGCTGCAAAGTTTCTAGTTGTATAACCGCAGCGACTGCACTTCCGAGACAGGATTAGTCACACATTTTTTGGCTTTAAATACGTAACAACTTTGAAACGAGAGAACATACGAGTTGCAGATACCCACTCTTAGGTAACCACCAGGTTTTAGGTTATCTGCTGTGACTTCCCACTCACACAGCCCCAAAGTGGAGCAAGGTAAATGCATGTGGATGAATACATTTATGGAATGGTTTCACTGCTGCAACAGCTAATTTTGCTTTGGGCTGGCACAGTGACCCCCTGAATGCCTGGGAAAGATGTTCCTTCAGGAATATCAGCTGGTGTCTCTCTCCAGCCCACCTCCTCCTCACAGTATTCGAGTCCCTCACGCTTTTTCATGGAATAACCCCCAGGGTCCCTCACAGGGCTACGCAGTGCTATCACTTCCGATGTCTCGGATCACCAGGGACATCCGTCTGTCACAGTCCACGGGGTCACAGGTGGAGATGCAGGGAGCTGATAACAGCCTACTACTTAACATTCACTTCTGTGTAAATAACATGGTTAAAACCACTGTTTATTGAATCAGCCAGGTCAAACATGGGTTGTATTGGCCAGGAGAGTATCTAAACCGTTTCAGAGTGAAGGACACTTGAGTGAACGTGACATCTTGACACAGCCAATACTAGGTTACAAGACAAGGCTCCTACTGCATCCTCACCCCTTGAAAGTCAACATATAGCTGCTGACTTTACATCCCTCGCTGGGCCAGGAGCAAGATGACATGATGGAGAAGCTCAACCATCTGAAGATTTCCTACTTGCAGAGCTCCTTGTCCACAGAAGAATAACCAGATCCAAACACACTAATAGCAAGAGACTTTACGGAGAGGATGAAAAGGCTCGGCTGGTATGTGGTGTTGGCCAAGACAATATTTGTGCGTCTCTAGCACAATGTGTCAATTTGTCACTTGTTCTGCTGGAGAGGGAGCCCAACCGCAAAGACTGCTATTAGGGTTTGTTTGGGGTTTGGTGTTTTTTTTTTGTTTGGGTTTGTTGTTTTTTTTTAAATGTGCTCTAGCACATGTTTCAACATTGACATTGAAACAATACACGCTTCTGGGACAGATTAGTGCTCACGGCCAGAGCTGGAATGAGTTGTGGTTTGGGAAGCACATGGGGCACCTGTGTGAAAAGCGAGGACTGTAATAAAACAGCGCCTGTTCTCAGCAGCCCTCGAAGGTCATGCAAGTCGAGGCACCGGCGGGATGCTCTGCAGCTGACCAGGTTCCAGACAAACAAATGAAGCAAAAGTTTAGGGCACACGGATAGAACTGGAGGTCCTTTAAAGGGACAAAGTATCAGAACAGTTTTCTCTTAAGTGCTTCTGGGCTATTTCTACTCACATCACCCTTCTAATTAGCCAGACAAGCCCCCGACACAAGGTTCAAGCTCCCCGTGAGCACAAGCCGATGCCTCCTCAAATAAAAGGATAAGGAAACTCAGCAGTTGCTATGAAACAACATTATGCACAGAGAAGCTGGATCTCTTCTCTGGGGATCCCTTTACAAAAACTGGAAATGTCTCTTGTCATTTCTGAGGACTGAATGCCTGCTCACATTCTGCATGTAAATATATGTTAAAAAACCCTCCATAGCTGTCAGTGAGCAATTGGAGCATCGTTGCAAGGCAGTCAGTTGTACTGTGATGTCATGGGCTGAGAATGTTCTTTTAATTGTAACTGACACACATAATTATACAACTGATCTGTGTGAACATGAGGTTGCCAAGGAACTTAACATTTCACTCCTCCCCAGGCTGGCGTCTGCAGAGATACCATCGCACAGAATGAAATATATTAAGACTTAATCACTTCATGCAATGGGTCTCCAGAGAGAGCCAGATAAGTTTACTCGGAGCAAACTGGCACTGTTTGAAGAGACCCTCAACTCATTCTTCTCCTTCCTGGAGGAAGCAACACTATAATGTAAGACTTTATTTAAAGCTATCAAATGCAGCAGAATAAAGTAGTCCCCTGGAAATCGCAGGAGCACCTGAAGGGACAGGAACGGAGGCAGGAGGATAACAATAATCGATGCAGAAGACCATACACAGTTTCCCAGCTCCCACTGACTCCTCTACTTCTGACAGTGGCCTTGAGTAAAGCTTTTAAAAAATGAGAAATGTTGATAGACCACAGAATAATTCAGGTGAGAAGGGACCTAGGGATGTCCAGATTCCTACAAGGCAGAGTCAACTTTCAATTCAGACCAGGTTACAGATGGTAAAAAGAATGAGGTGAAATTATTATTAGACCATCAGATTACTTAAAGATTCATCCTCACTAATACCTCACTGAATCCTACTCCTCATGGGTAACTCTCAGACCTGGAAAGTCCCCTTGGTATTTGTTGGAAGACCAGATCCTTGGCTGATTTGTGCAGCATATGGGAGCAATAGAATTCCCCAGGGCATAAAGACACAACCCTCGGCAAGCGCTTCCTTCATGATGCTCAACTCGGAAAGAAGACGGCTAACTGAGGTCCTGAATGCTCCATCTTCTGCTAACTGGACCCTAAATCAGCCCAGAATTTGGCCCCAGACCGCCTTTTCTCCATCAGCTACAAGCCAATGAAAAGAAAACAACCTCCCACAGCTGTGGGCTACAGTCCCTCAGCTTCTAAAGACTTCAGTATATTGCATCCTGCTTTAGGGAAGGCAAAAAAATAAAAAAAAATAAAAGGAAGATAACATGTTTGGATACTTCACAGCTTTTAAAGCCTCCCTGGGCTTTCCTATTTTGGGCAGCATGATTTATGGCTATTGTATCTGCAGCATGCTCTTTCTGCTGTTTATTCTTTAAGGCTTTTTTCCTCCATCCCCCAGAGACAGGTTGTGTAACCGTCTCCCTACTCTACTCCCAACACTTACACAGCAATGCTTACACACCACCAGTCCTTCACGGGAGCGCAGTCAGACCATCGGAGTGTTGTCCTTTTCTCATACCACGGTCTCGTTCCCCTTCCCAGGTTTCACCCAACCATCTGCTCTCTTCTCCCGTTTCACTTTCCCTGAGTTCACCAGTCTGTTTGAGCACTTCTGCCACGTGTGCAGAGTTTTGGCTGACCAGATCCACATACCTGATGTAATACCCACCAGGAGGGACATGAAGATTTTGAGCATCTCCACTGCCATATTGGAATCATCTGCCAAATAGCGGAAAATGGCCCAGTTGGAGATTTCGTAGAAATAACAGGCGATGACACATGTTGCTGGGACGGTGTACAGCACTGAAAAGACACCGATTTTGACCATCAGCCTCTCCAGTTTGTCAGTTTTAGTTCCATCTTTCTGAAGATTAGACCTGATTTTAAATAAGGCCACGAGTCCCGCTGCAATGAATAAAGTCCCAATGACCAGGTAGGTAAAAAGCGGAGCGACGACAAAGCCCGTCAGCGCATCTAGGTTCTGGTTCCCGACGTAGCACAGACCGGTGAGCTCGTCTGCATCTACTAGTCTCATAATCAAAATGACGATGGTCTTCACCGCGGGGATAGCCCAGGCTGCAATATGGAAATAAGAGCTGTGCATTTCTATAGCTTCATGGCCCCACTTGAGTCCTGCAGCCAGAAACCACGTCAATGTGAGAATAACCCACCAGATGGAGCTAGCCATCCCGAAAAAGTACATCAGCAAGAAAATTATAGCACATCCTGTGTTCTTAAGACCTTCTTGGATAAGAACAGGTTCTGCTGCCTCTTCAAAATCACAGGATATCCTTTCCCGGCCCACAGTTAGCCTCACAATATAAGCAATGCTATAAATATTGTAGCACATGCTCAAAAATATGATTGGGCGCTCCGGGTAGGAAAATCTGGATGAATCAATCAGGAAGGTCAGGACTGTGAAGGCAGTTGAGATGAAGCAAAGGCTGGCCCACACGGCCATCCAGATATCTGTGAATTCCTTAGCTGACCTGCTGTAGAGCCCAGCGTCGTAGCCGCACTTCAGGACACAGTTCAAGCTTCTCTTCACCCAGATGTACTGATCCGAGTTAGATCCCATGCTGTGGCACTCTTCTCCAGGCTGCAAGGAGGTCTTGCTATGAAGGGGAACCTCTTCGTCTCCTGGGCCCTCCATGCACATGTGGTTGTGATCATTCTGGGGTGGGAATTTGCTGCAGTTTAGGCTGTCCGGCCAGGCAAATCCAAATTCTTTTAGAACGGGTTCGCATCTTCTTTTGACAGAGAGGCACATGCCACCACAGGGACCTATGGGGATGTTAATCTTCTCTGTGCACATCGGGACATAGACCGAACAAAGGAAGAACTGGAAGAGAGAAACAGAAGTCACAAGTGCGTTAGGGGAAAATTAAACAGGTCAAAATAGAACAAGTTTGGGGTTTTTTTGCCTTTTTAGCAGTAATATTTGGTCCTTTGCCTTAAAAAACAGGAAGCAGCATAAAACAAATAAACCAAGAACAATAAAAACAAAGGAGAAAAAAAGCAAACTCTAACAATGTTGTCTTCTTTCAGCTCAAACGTGGTCCGAAGCCAAAGCCTGAACATTTTACTCCCTAGATTAGCTCCATGTAAATTTAGCCCATCAGTTTCAATAAAGCAAGTACAATTTAGCCAGATCTAAACCTCAAGGGTGCAATTTAGGAAAGCAAAAGAACAAATTAAAGCGGTTTAAACAAATACATATATTTGTTCTAGGCACTGCCTGGATATTACAGCTAACAAACAAACAGAAGAAAAGGCATTTATTGAATTACTTCGGTTCACAATCCCCCTAGAAGAATGTGGGTTTCTTCTACCATACGGTCACGTACGTATTTAGGGGAGTAATAAAATATTGTCGTTTTCTCAGCTTTTGAATAATCACAGTTCTGCGACGCGACAACGCAAGCGGGATTGCGTGCTCTTTCGGGAGCTCTGCCCCAAGAAACAAGCTGGGTTTTGTTTGACCAAATCCACGCCCGTGGGGAGGACAAGGATCTTGCCATTCGCCTGGGAAAGAAACTCCCGCGGTGGAACTCCCGGAGGAGCTCCCCAGCAGCTCCCAGGAGCCAGCTCCCCGGGTTTCTCATTTACGAGGGGCGCAGCACCTCGGGTACAACAGAACCGGAGGGGAAAGACCAGGCAAAGCTCCGGGAGCTTCAGCTTTCCCCAGGACCGCGCCGCTCCCCGCCGCCGGGACAACCCTCCGGGCGCCCCCGCCGCCTGGCCGGGGCTGCGCTGCCCGGTCCCCGCCGCCCTCCGCGCCGCCGCCCGGCACGAACCGCGGTCTGCCCAGCCAGCGAGGGACGGCACCGCCAGGCGGCGGGACTGTCGGGGTGGATTTTGGTTTTGGACTGAGCCGAGGGGACGGGGACGGGGATGGGGACGGGGGGCTGGCAGCCCCCCCACGGCCACTCACAAAGGGGACGCCCGGAGCCCCGACCCACCTGGAGCTGGCTGGAGCAGCCGTACTGGATGAGGGGGGTGAAGGTGGTGAGCTGCAGCTCCGCGTCCGCCTGTAGCTCGTGTCCCACCAGGTTGGGCATCTTGGTGACATTGTAGCCCAGGTTCTGGCACATGGCGATGCGGATGGCGTCGCAGCGCCGCTCCTCTTCATCGCCGAAACCCCCCGCCCCGCCGAGCAGCCC
>VFFE01006221.1:118083-136224 GCA_008921705.1 Burhinus oedicnemus
AGTCCCACCCCCGAGAAGCGCTTTTCTCCCCGGCCGTATCCCGTCACCCCTTTTCTCCTCCTCGGGGATCTCCTACCTTCACCCCCCACCCCCCCATCCTTCTGCCTCCGAAACACCCCAGGGAGCCCTGCCCGTGCCCCCTTCTCTCCCTCCCGCATGCCTGGTGCCGCTGGGAGACATCCCCACCGTCCCGGTGTCCCCACCACTGCACGGGTGCTGGTCCCAGGGGCTCCCCATGGCACCCAAGTCCAGCTCCCCAGGGACAGGGTGGGCTGAAACCCCAGCACACATGTTGGGGCTCATGCTCATTGCACCCCAGCCCTTCCCTCGCTTCTGGCCTGTCTTTTTACAGCCAAGGGCGCTCAGCTCCTTCATGGCCGGGTTAAAAATATCTGGGGTGGCTTTTGGAGCTGCCACCTTTTCTTCCTAACGACTTAAATTGGACTGCTGGCCGCCGGGTTACATCTGGGTTGGAGCGCTGTTTGTTTTTTTCCTTGGGGCCAAGAAACCTGGAGAGCACTGCTAGGTACCTCCTGGCGTTTGTATAAATCTCCGAAAAATAAGTAAGTGTGGATGAAACATTCGTGCGTTTGGAGGGGAAAGGGCTGGATGCTTAAGCAGACCTTTAATGTGTCAGTGGGAGGAGGGATTAAGAGCAGACAAACGAGGCTCGTGTTTAAATTCTCTCGGTATTATTTACACCTGTAATAAAATCTGGTTGAGCTGGTTGTGCCTTCAGCAAAAAATATGTCACTTATTAATGAATTGTTTGTAAAGCATTTTGAAACTGTTTGTAAAGCCCCAGTTGAGTGACCTCTTACTGTGTGTGCGCGGCGTGTGCCCGTGCTCCTGAGCACGGCTGTGGCGAGCAGCTATGTCTCCGTACGCACCTCGGGGCCTCCGCTTCTCCCCGACGTCTGCCGGATGCATGGCCGGACTAAGACTGACAGACGGAGGCAGCTCCTTTCCGGGCATGGGATTGTAAACCGCAGCAAAACCCGTGCTATGAAGTGCTCTGTGCTCGGTCACTGCGGGTTTCCCCTCTGCGGCTCCATCGCCATCGGGGTTTTTTTTCACTTCTGGGACGCGGGAAACGTGTGTGTGAGCTGTGCCGAGATGCTGTAGGGACTGATGGGCTTTAAGAGTGCTTTCCTCTAGCAAGATGGATGGTGTTTTAATTGAGGTTTCATGAGCAGAGATATTTACATAGCTCTCTGCACCGTTAATACTTTACAGCTAGCTCCAATAAACAGTGCCTCTAACCTCACAAAATCCTTGCGAGGCAGACAAGTAATATTATCTTAACTTTTTAAACACAGAGGCAGAGAGTGCTACGGTCCCAAGGTCAGGCAAGGAGTCTACGATGGAGCCAGCAGCTCAAGCCGTATCGTGCATGGCCCATATTTACTCCCAAACCCTGCCGTCCCTGAGCAGCAGCGCCCAGCTGCTAATCCGGGTGGACGATAACGCTGTGAACGCACCCAGTGTGCTGCACGTGTCCGCCGAGCTGTTCCCAGCCCCACTGCGTCCATCACCCACGTCAGATGAGCGCGGGGACCCTCCCTACGCTCAAACACCCGAAAGCAGGAGGCAGAGCCTCCCATGGGAGAAGTTTCGGTTTTTGTTTTTTGGGTGGGGTTTTTTTGTCCAAATTATGTAGGAAAGAAGACTGGAGGGAGGATTGTGGTGACCTTAAAACTATGCGTCTTTGTCTTAGTAGATGAAAACCCTTTTCATTTGCAGTCTCCTGCTGCAGTCGGGACCGAAGCAGAGTTTGCCGCTACCAGAGCAGGACCTTTGCCTAATTCCCGTGAAAAAATTCCCCTACTGCATATTCGGCAGTCACACAGCAAAACCCTCTGCCCGTGGACCTGGTCCTTGGCCTCAGTAAAGGGGCAGGGGGATATTTTAAAGTTACGGTGGACACAAGTATCTTTTGAGAAGCACTCTTCCCCCCCTAAAAAAACCCCCAAACCTACCGCTATTGCCTTTTCTTTGGGAACACAAAATAAATATTAGAAAGTGCTACACTGCGGTGTTTGCTTTGGAAAGTCTTCTAGATAATGGGAATTAGTTTTCAAAACAAGAGCGCTGGGAGAGGCGGTGGCAAATCATACGAGAGGTTAGAGTTGGAAAAAATGGTAATTACCCTGCTTTGAACCTTATGCATGTATTAACAGTGATTAAATGTCACCATGATAAGCATGTACATAATAGTTTCTTTAAACAGATCAAAGTAAGAACCCTCCAGGATAGTGAGTTTACAGATTCTTGGATTACTGGGCAGTGTGAGATGCTGGCCTGAATCCGGCACAGCACAAGCCACGTTCCTTCCTCAATTATTGTCTGACTTAGAGCATTTTTTTTTAAATACATCTGATTTCGATTTTGAGGTTGACTTCATTAAAGGATCAGCAGCCACCCTGATAATTATTATTTATTGTAGCCATGAATAATTACATTTGGTTTCTAGTCTGAGTTATCTTCAGCTTCCAGCCACTGACTTTTGTTCTATCTTTGCCGGCCAGGTTGAGAAGTCATTACCGAGATTATTCCTGTAGGTAATGTCAGGCTGTGGTTCAGTCACCCTGTGGCCTTTTTGTAGTAAGCAAAATAGATTGAACTTCCTGAGTTTCTTACTGTAAGGCATCTTTTCCAATTCTTTAATCATACTTTAGATTTTAAAGGAGCAAGATTTGACCCTGCTGTTTGAAAAGCACTCTCAGCCCAAACCGCCCTTTACAGTCTTTATGGATATATCTGAATTAGTAGCCCAAGCACCCCTGGTCCCTTTAGGGTCAGCTAGGACAGGCAGACGCTTGTAGAAGGCAACTCACATAATAGGAATTACAGGAATATAAAAGCCTCCTTATAATTTATTAATTATTTTGTTATTACTAATTCCCCCTTTAGTTTATGTGTGGGTTTTTGCATATTTATTAAAGCCGTGAACATATTTTTACATTACAAAAATAAATAATGCTTACCAGCATCTCTCAGAGTCTTCCATTGTCTTGCAGGGTATCTGAGAAGGTTCATAACTCTTCTCGGAACATTTTCAATGCATCAGCGTTTGCCTGAACTGTAGTATCAGAACATGGCTCAGCTTTCCCGTAGGAGTGACGCTCATGTCAAATGTTCAGGTAAAACAGTCCCTTCATTCCTGCGGAAGATCACCCTGCTTAGACCTCCAAGGACAGGATCTGCCCCCTGGCATCACACTGGGAGCCAGGACTGATGCCGGGTGGGCAGACCTAGGAAATCTTGGGCACCCTGTTGATTTTCTTAAAAAGTGGATCCCACATTAGGATGTGATTATTTTAACCAAATATAAGGGTCAACTTTTGGTTAGATGAATTTCATTCTAAAAATTCCTCTACCTCTCCATCGATGGCAGAGGGAACCTAGAATGCCTAGCCCAGAGGTGAAAGCTCCCCAAAGAGGTGGCTAATGCTGCATGAGAGCAGTCCCTGCCTTCCTGCCGGTCTCCTGGGGCTCGGGGACAGAGGAGACTGATATTGCCATCCCAGACAGTTCTTTTAAAGTTCTTGGATATCAGTTATCTAAATATGCAGGTTTTTTAAAATGTGTAACTTCTAGAGCTGTTTTAGGACATTGAAATCATAAGATTGCATTAATGACTTAGTTACCTCTATCATGCAACTCATCTTGCACATATTTTCTGATATAGAACAAATATCTGTTGGACGCTTCAGCCACCTGTTTTGTTTACTGACTGTTCCACAACTTCCATCGAGCACCGTATCAGTACCATCAGTGACTTTCTTTTTGTCACTATTTACACAAAACACTGTTGTCTTTGACGGTCTGTCCATTAACTTTTTTTGTTTTGCTTGTTTTATCACATTCTTGTAATTCCTTTTGGATTTATATTCATTCAAATCCATGTCTCCTTTCTACTCTTTGACATTTATGCTTTTCTTAAATTTTATTGTCTATAATTTTTAAAATTTTATTAAAGATTTTTTCTTTAATTCTTCCATCTATAAAGTTAGCTGAAGTTTTTAATCAAGGCAGATCACTTTCTTTGGTGATGGCTTTTCTGGCATCTAGTAATATATTTAAAATTTATTTGTAATTACTATTCACATGCTTAATATAAATTCCGTCCCCTACTTACTTCTGTATTTTGTGAGGCTGTTCCTTTTAAAACAGGAAATACGCCTGTTCCCCAATTTGCAGTTATCCTGCTGTATTTATCCATTGGAATCAGCATTTCAATTGTCCAGTAACAATCAGAAAAGAAATGTTGGGTTTTTTTTATGACACTTCAAGTGAACATGGTTCTACCCGACCCCAGGAAAAAACCCAGTGCTGTGAGCTGCATATGTGTTTATGTGTATATACAGACATATGCAAATACATACGCACATGTATCTGGCTTTTTTAATATATAAAATATTCATATCTAATTCCAGTGCTCAAGGTAGTGCACAGAGCGGCACTCTGATTCAATGACACTGGAGCAATCAACATTGATCTCAATGAGGCAGAATGTGTCCCAGACCTTAAAATACAGTATATAGCATGTGCAAATTTACCTGCCGTGGTGCATTGCAGCATCCTTCTGGCCTGATCCAGTGGGATTTGGCTCCTGATGCCCTCAGGATACTTGTTTAGGTTTCTACCTTCGGTGTCTCCACGTGAGCCAGCTGTCTGCAGCCAAGGGAGACCCAGACAGTACCAGTACCGGAGGCTGGAGGGCAGGTCTCCGGACGTGCTGTTAACCTCTGTTCTCATGCAGACACGACTGTAACTTAATTTAATGTACTTTGGTACAGCTAAGCTGTGACACATAGATCCCATATCTGGATTCATAGAATTATAGAATCATAGAATCATTATGGTTGGAAGAGACCTTCAAGATCATCAAGTCCAACCATTAACCTAGCATTGCCAAGTTACCACTAAACCATGTCCCTCAGCACCGCATCTACACTACATTACACATTCACATGTGTAATTCCTCGCATGCCAACATGGGTCAATAGTACTCCATGACCCCTGAAAGTCAATATTTTGGTCTGCACTGAGACCTCAGAATTTGATTTTATGGCATTGTAAACAGGAAATTTCAGTGCTACTTCACATGCATCATTTTGAGAAACCCTTTGCATTTAGATAGCATCAAAACGTTTGACAACACAAGGGAATTTTTCAGATTATGTATGTGGTTAGAAATCCAGGAGGCACAGATGTGTCACACACAACATTCAATGGGGCACTGAGAGCAAAGCTGGCCATAACTTTCATAAGATGAAAGATGCTTGTATAAAGGTCACTTTATCTAGGTGCTAGTATTTTTTCACACGGGTATTTCTCTTTCTAGGCTTAAGAATAACTGTCATTCTTTCTTTTTTTTTTTTAAACAGTTTTCCCAAAGCCCCTTTCCTCAAATATTTCAGAGATTGATAAATCTCCCCAGCCAGATCAGCAGAATGGATGAGAAGTTACGAGGCAAAGTGACTGGCAGGATTCAGTGAGAAAAAATATTTGCACAACGATTTCTTCAGAAGGTAGCTACATTTATAAAATGTTATTATATAATATATTATATATATTAAATACAAACTCATCCAAAACAACCAGCCCTCCTCCCTTGCCTGATTTTACCAAACTTCCTGGGAAAGCTCTGTTGCAGAGATCCAGCATGCCCAATTTCAAGAAAATCTCTTTCTTTTGGGAAAATTAGCAGACTGTGGTTTGAAAATCAGACCCACGGTAGAGGTGAAATTCAGCCTGAACTTTGGACTCGGTGTTTCCGCCTCCCAAAATGACTTCTCGTTTGAACTGCTACTCTTCTTTGCTTCTATAATGCTCAGAGATCTACATTTTGGCTCAAAATTTCCCACATTTGACCTTAGACCAAGGGATTTTTTTTTTTTCTAGAAAATGATGAACAGTTTTCTTCTCAGAACTTTGTTCCGAGGCCCCTCTCTTTTTTTTTTTCATGCTCAGATAACTCCAAAAGAGCTTGGTTTTATAACTTTGGATTTGGCATGTGCAGAGTGCAATCCTGAAGGAGGAATGCACTTTTTGCCTCGTTTGAAGAAATTTCATTTCGCAACAGCAAATTAGCCTAAAAGTTTTTGGAAATAATAGACGGATCGTTCACAAGGCGTGATTTAACCGTGGTAGAAAATGACAGGCTGAGCTCTCTGTCTCTGAGAGATCACGAGTCTTGTTTTATAAATACAGCTTAGTTTCCTTTTTGCAGAGTCATCTTTCCCACTAAATCTTTCTGCATCCTGTTTTGCTTTAGCTCTATGGCAGCTTCAGAGGTTATTTCCCATATATTTGCTCTCCGTAAGCAGCGTTGTACTTGGCTCTTGGTGGCACTTTGCACGTTCTGTAAAGCAAATTTCACTGGACACGATTTAAGAAGGACTCTTTTTGCCTCTCATGGCACGCTGAGTTAAATTGCTGCTCCTCGCTCACCCAGATTGCCCCCGGTCCCGGTCCTCACATCCAGCTGTCACTCACATCACACAAACCTGCCCACGGACAGAGGTGCGACAGATGTTTTTGAAAGCGTCCTATAGTGCTTTCTCCTCAAATGTATTATCCAAGAAACAAATACGAAGCTTTTAAAGATTTAAATTAATTAATTTATTACCCAAGAAATAAATACCAAGCTCTCAAAGACGGAAATTAATTAATTCATATAATTACATGAATTAATTTTTTAAGCTTTGGAAATTAAGTTAGGCTGAGATATAAATCCCTTAAAATAGGAGCTGAGAAGGCGGATTTGCCGATACGCTTCGGCTGGTTTGCACTGCTCCAGCGATACCGCCACGAGCTGGTTTAATCAATCAGTTATTGCAGGCTTAAGGTTGTTCTGTGTCATTGGAGCAGCACAGAGCTGTCAAGCGTGCTGATGAATCTGGCCGCAAGTCTTAAAATGTGCTATTTTTCCCCATTAAAAACCCCACATGAGCTGATACGCTGTGTTTAATTACCTAACAACGAGTATTGACTTGCAGGGCACGGCTGGAAAAAAAAAACAACCTTTCTTTGTATTGTGTTAGGTGGGTCATTCTGCTGGGAAAGAAATTTCGGCATCTGCCAGGAGGTGAAGTTCGCTGCATTCACACCGCTTTTGTGGCCCCTGGGAATACACAAAGTGGGATGGAACACAAGAGCGAAACCTGTCCCCTTGCTGATAGGGACCGTTGGCACGACTCTCACGAGCAGCCGCTTCACGCGCCAGTAAAGCGGCTTTAAGTCAGACACACAACCGCCTTCAGGTCCTTACAGAATCGCAGAGAAGTTTAAAGAGGCAGCAATACTTGACTCTTCCAGTTCTAGCGGGACTGCCCAGTTTACAGTGGCACTATTCTTCACTTTGTGGGCCATTTAAAATATAGTCACTGAATGCTAATTATTTCCAAATTTCAGTCTCCTCTGCAATTCTTCTAATTTTTTTGACTTATTAATGGTTGTTTTCTTTTTAAATGATCACAGTGTGCACTCGGTTTGGGAGCTGGTATAATTATTTCATTTAGGGAGATGAGGTTTTGCTAATATATTTATACGTATAGCATGGATGTAACTGCAAAAGACATCTGCTTTATTTTGCTCTCTCTTTCGGTATAGTTTATCCTTCTTTCTCACACAGACAGAGCTGCTCTTCCATAAACTATTTGTAAATGACATTCATAGTTTTCCTTTTTCTTTACCTATTCCTACGTAGTTAAAGCAGTACAACTTTCGTATGAAGACAAACACATAAACTTCATTCCAGGCAGTGAGAAGGACTGGTTTGGCAAGTCTTCGGCAAACAGGTTTCTTAATTTCTATCCAATTTGGCAAATTAATCATATGGACTACTGTTACACAGACTAAAGGACTTTCAAAATTAGTCTGAGCATAATGTCATTCACTCTTGTCCAGAAGGCTTTGCTGTCATTTTACCTTTACCTTGTGTTCCTTGCATGCGTACAGGGGATTCATTACATGGAGTGCAACCCACCTTACCCTATGTGCGTATATGCTCTTCCTCTGACTCCCTGGCAGGGTAGGTCCAGGTACTAATTGACAGAAAACTAACAAAATAAAATAAATAGTCCTGTGATGACGAGGAGGGGCGGTGTGACCACAAAAGAAAACACATCAGCTTAGTTTGGCTTCAACTGTCAAGGAACCGCACCCTGATTCTTTTCTACCGTGCTGATCATGATGGTATTTTAGCACTGTACCGAGGTTTTGTTATCAATGGAACAAACGCAGAATTTTATTTTTATTATTGCTGGATCAAGCGTTTGAGTATGTACTGATCTTTCACTCTTGAGCAGTGTAATTTATATTTGCAGGCTGACAATTCATCTAGTTCCCCATAGACATATAGATGAATTTAGAAAATAATGAGAGTTTATGTGAATTCCGTTTTTCTCAGGCATTTTTATTCCTTGGAGAGACTTCCATGGAGCCAAATTACCATGAAAACTAGATTACCATGATATTTCAGTTCCTTACAGTAAAAGATCATGTCATTCATTACTGTTGACACTATACACACATCCTTGGGGAACTATGAAAAATATCAAAAGAGAACTCCTAAAAATGAGCATTAAAAAAAAACATAATAAAGCTCCCATTTAACCCAAATATTCCCCGAGCAAAACTAAAGCCAATTATTTCCCAAATATGAAAATTTCAGGCCACAGCTGGACACAGTGCTGTAATAAGAGGTGAGGTTATTACGCAGTTTATGACATAAGATCACTCCAGATAGATGAAGAAATCACTTGGAAAGGAGACCAGCACACAAACCTCTCTTCTCTGGATGCAAAGTCCAAAGCAATGAAGAGTCAGGCTCCCAATTAGACAAAAGCCACTGTATCTGCTCCAAAGCCTAGATGGATCCCTCCTTATTTGAATCTTGCAGGAAAGACTCTCAAGGGTGGACTTTGCCACCACACCAAGACCACTGCAATGGAGGACAACCACGCAGGCCAGTGATGTTCTCCGTGCTGCCCCAAACCTTGCCTCTCCTTCCTACAGATCTGATGGAGGGGTTGTGCAGCCAAAGGCGAGTTTTTTGATAGGTGTTGCCATTGCTAGGTTAGTTTGCCATCAAATTCCATGTAGTCAAGGCAGACAGAGAAGGTACTTGAGAGTCCAGTTCAGACGTAGTGCAGCGGCACTGGAGATGTTCCACTCTCCCTTGATTATCAAAGGAGGTTAGGATGTCTATCTCGTTCCTTAGCTGCTCCATGTAGTTGGGTAAAGTTAAGAGGAAATAACAGAGGCTCAAGTGTAATAAGAAGGTGGGGAGTAAGGGAGAATTTATGCAAGAACCCTTGGGCAACAATGCATAGCCACAGGATAAAAAAATCTTGGTTTCAGCCTGACTAGAGGATCATTTTAACAGCTTTATTGTAAGACTCGCACATAAGGTATAATGCCATGCCACTCCAGCCTCTGAATTCTGAAAGGATCAACTGGGTCCCAAGAACATGATCTCCGTAAGTAAAAAGCCAGCATTTCAAGAGATCACTTGTTAAGCAGACCCATGGGAACAGAGAATTTTCAAAAGTCCTTCTAGAAAGTGGTACTGGTAAGAGATGGCCCTAGGGCTTATTTTCTTCAGCTAAAACAAAATGATGTGCTGGATGTTAAATGACATTTGATTTGAGACAATGAGTTTCTGGTGAGCTGTACTGTAAACATCTCTTAGCTCCTCCATACATTGGTAAAAGCTGTACACTCTTTCTACCTAGGCTATTTAGTTAACTTAAAAATTCGCTTCATCATCTGAAAATATGCTTTTCTGCACTATTTTTACTTCAAATCCTTCTCCCTAAACGGAGACGGATGCAGTTCAGTGGGGGTGGGAGTGCCAGGAGGAGGTATAATTTCTTGCATACATTGTGATTTCCCATCTCAAGTTTACTGAAGTTCTGATATGAGGGAACTAATTTGAAATATATCATTTGGGTTAATGCTGCTTTGTGGTGCTGAGACATAAATTGCATGTCCATGGACATGAGGTCATCGTTAGTGCCTTGTTTTTAAGGGCAGTACACTGTCCCAACCAGGGCGTTTCCCCGTGGGTGTTTGACCAAAGAGATCGGTATAAAACATTACCATTACACCTCTCCTCCGAAAAAGAAAATCAAGCAAGATTATTTTATTGTCTATCAATAGGATGTAGAAGGAAGGTACTTTCCTGGTGTGGGAGGGGAATGTAAAATGATACCACGTCTGACCAGTTACCTCATTTCTATGCAGATGCATACCCAACTCCAGCCAACTCAGTAAGTTTTCTGCTCCCTATCTTCAAAACCTTCCAATGCTAAAAAACACTATAAAAATATCAAGAGAAGCTTTCTGACAGTGACATACATCAGGCTGCAAAATGACCTCTCCCAGGGAGTGGTGAAAGCCCTATCTGTTATAAACAATAGTAATTCTTAACACATGACATGCACAAAGCTGGACAAATATTAAATGATCTGCAAAACATGCCTTTGAGATGTTACTGTTACACAGACGCATGGATGGGGTTTTGGGCTTAGGGCCCAAAGAGCAAACCTCTTCCTAATAAAGAATTTACACTCAAGTTCATCTCTTCTAGCTGGGTAGTCAGATACCAAGATAACCCCATGGCATTTAGAATCACAGAATCATAGAATCCCCTAGGTTGGAAGGGACCTATAAGATCATTGAGTCCAACCATCAACCTGACACTGCCAAAACCACCACTAAACCATGTCACTCAGCACCACGTTTACCCGTCTTTTAAATACCTCCAGGGATGGCGATTCCACCACTTCCCTGGGCAGCCTGTTCCAATGCTTGATAACCCTTTCGATGAAGAAATTTTTCCTAATATCCAATCTAAACCTCCCCTGGTGCAACTTGAGACCATTTCCTCTTGTCCTATCGCTTGTTACTTGGAAGAAGAGACCGACCCCCACCTCACTACAACCTCCTTTCTGGTAGTCATAGAAAGGGAGAAGGTCTCCCCTCAACCTCCTTTTCTCCAGGTGAAACAACCCCAGTTCCCTCAGCTGCTCCTCAGAAGACTTGTGCTCTAGACCCTTCACCTCTAGACCCTTTACTAGACAAAACACTGGAAACTAGTCTCTGGAAGGCAATATTGGGAGAGTCAAAGAAATAACCAATTACTTTAAGGAGGGGATTTTTTTAGTTAGGTGTCCAACCTGCACTTAAATCCAATGGGATCTGAGCATCTAACTCCCACAAGGTTACCTGAAAATACTGGCCTTAAAATACTAGATTTTTATCTTGGCCATGCCAGATGAGGGAAGTCTCTGCAGGAGGTGTCTGTAAATGAGATCAGAACTCAACCATAAAATGCTGACAAAGTCATCTGGAGCACACAGAGCTGTGCTCAGTGATGAGTATACCATTTCATTATTTTTGTGTTTATTACATTTTTTTTCCCATGTGTTGGTTTTGGTTTATCTGCAGTTTTGATTTTGATTTGTATTTTATTATAATTTACTTTCATTTGCTAGTTCTCAGTCTATTTACAGAGAACAAAAGAATGCACAATGTAGAACAGTAGAATAATAGTGTTTATTTTCACAAGTTTGGACCGATCAAATAACTCACAAGTCCCAAAGTGGAACCATGCCTGAGGTAGGTTAGGTCATCTCGAGTGTGGGGAAACAAACAGAAATATCCCATTCTTCACTATTGTTTATTATATTTATATCACTTGGGAGTTTTAACAATACCACATATATAAAACATTTGTTCTTGCTTTCTGTGCTATTCAGAGTTTTCTCAAGGCTCTTTGGCGCTTTTTTTTCCTAGGGACACTGCAACATTGCTATGCTTTAGTGACTTTCTCAACTGATTTAGCAGAAATGTAAGAAATGGCCCCTAGGAATGAGCCAGGGGTGCTGAAAAGGAGGTTTTGTTCTCTGAATGCTTCTATGTTTAAAAATGGTTCTTTTGAGAGTTTTAACTGGTTTGCTTCAACTTCTTTCCTTGATTCTTTTTCATGCACATTCAAAGCTCAGTCCAGCAGAGAGAAACCAAAAGCAGAGTCTGTTGTTGCCATCAGTATCTTTGCAGTCCCATCAATTCCACAACTGGTTTTTATACTGCCTTGATTTTTGATAGGAGGTCCAAACATGGATGTTTAAAGCCACATCTGCCGGCCTAAACCCAGTTCTTCAAAAGCTAATAGTAATCATGGGTGCATCGTTTCTTTCATTTGCAATTTGAAGCGCTTTCAAGAGACCTTGCAGCAAAGGGTGGCTGCTCAGCCACTCCGCTGAAAACAAAGGCAAAGGGGGCAGCTTGCCTTGAAGAGCCTCCTCCAAGTCATTCACCCTGCTCACAGCTTTGGACATAGAATCAGAGAATGGTTTGGGTTGAAAGGGACATTTAGAGGTCATCTATCCAGCCCCTTTGCAATGAGCAAGGACACCTTCAACTAGATTAGGTTGCTCAGAGCCCCGTCCAACCTGACCATGAATGTTTCCATGGATGGGACATCTCCCACCTCTCTGGGCAACCTGGGCCAGTGTTTCACATCCAGAGTCCTGCTGAAGGATGATGTAGTTTATCAACCCAACATTGCGGGATAACCTAAAATCACTGCCAGTCTGCTTGAAAATACAAACCTGCAAAACGCAGCGATACAGCAGCTGCTACTTAGGCTGTTGAATTCTACTGCTGTGATGTCCAAGAGCTGGCAGCAGGAGCGATCAGAGTCCTGGAGGCTATTTCAACATGAGCATTTGAAAACTAAGTTGCTGAAATTTACTGTTCATTATTCCTCTGGAAAAATACAGGCTTAAATTGAAAGCCTTTTCAAAAGTGCTGAGTTACTAGAAACTGTCATTACTTTTCAAAGGAGCTGTTGGGTGCTCAGTTGCTTTAGAATAACTACATTTATATCTGTGGTCTTAGCAGCCCAACTTTATGGACTGACAGTTTTATTACAGAAACTTTAAGCATGGTAGGAACTTCAAACAGATTAAAAATGGTTCCTTCTGAGTCTTTTCTTAAGTTCATGAAGTTATTAATGACTTTGAAAAAATCCTGTTTGAAGCCTAAATAATGTTGTAGTAGTGACCTCAAGTAAGATGGAAATGGGTGAAGAGGAGGGGCAAATAAAAATTTTTTACTTGAGGAGTTCATAATTTATTCCTGCCTCCCTTTTTCTCTCCTACTTTGTGAAAGATCCTTTGCATCGACACTGCTGAAGAAGAGCCAACCACCGACTGCTGCTCATGCAGGCAAATGGTAACGACTGGCTGGTGTCTACCCTATGGAGGGCCAGACCTCTGTATAGCATATTTATCTCAGATTTCATTCAGAAGGCCCAAAAAAGACCCAGAGAGTGAATTAGCAATCAGGCGGCACAGACAATAGAGGTCCAGAGCTCTAGGTTGCTCCTTGGACCTCCTTTGGAGTGGAGACCCATCTAAAGCTGCCTCAGAGCCCTGTGCGCAGCGGTGTGCAGGCCCAGCCTGCTCCCATCCTTCCCGCTCATAGCCATGGAAAGGTGAACATCATCTGCACGTCTGGAGGCTGCTGCCCCCACCTGGCATGCAGAAATGAAGGATGTGGAAGCTCTGCGGGACAGGTCTTTCCTGACTGCTGGATCTGATACGCCTGGAGAAGGGAGGATGGCGGAGGAAGGACACGAGTTCCAGAGACAGCACTGTGGCTGTAGAGCATGGGCAGACACACCTTTTGATAGCACACAACTTTTCCACCAGAGAATACTTTATTCCATCTGGGTGGTGTAAAGGTGGGTTGCAGAGAGTCCAATGAAGGTGGGGAACTAACCTTTATTGTCCGGGTGAGGGGTTTCAAGCACAGGAGCACGCTGAAGTGCCCGGACGATGCACGATGCGATTTTGCATTCTTTCCAGAACTACAAAAGGCACTTTCCTGGAAAGCAGGAAAGAAGCAGAGAAGCAGCAGGGTCACAGTTGCCGTTGTGGGCCGCTCTTGGGATGCTGTCCACATGCACGGCCTCTTACTCCTTTTCTAGTGAACCCAGTGGCTTAATTTAGGCTTTAACGACCAATTCTGGGACCTGATTTAGAAAGAAGAAATCACTGTCTCCAGGAACAGCAACACCGTAGGCTAAAACCAGTTGAAGTACAATTCTACCGACGCCAGTAGCATGAGTATGGCTCAGTACGTCATCTCGTGGTTTGGCCTGCAGAATCAGCGTGGTGAACATCGTTATTTTGTTTTCTTGATGAAATCCTTGGTACCTCTGCAAAAAAGACTGCAACATTTACGTTTGGAAAAAATCCAGATTTACATAAACCAGAGAATAATATTGCGTGCATTAAAATGTTCACAGGGTATTATCCCACAGCCCATCCCATATTTATTTTGGAAAGGATTACATTTGGAAAATGGGAAAGCTTCCAGTTAATTCCTTTACCTTGAAATATCAGCAAAGACAAGGGTATTTTGAGATTATTCCCCGCTAAAAAATGGACAAGTAGCATTCATGACTGTAAGCCAGAAGAGAATCCCTCTTCAAATAATACAAAACGGGTTAACTTTAAAGTGTAGGTAGTTTCTGAGACAAGGGTGAAAGTAGCTCTTAAAGGGTCCTTCTTTCCTTGGGGGAAAGTAAAACCAGCTCAATTAATGGCCATTCACTCCCATTCAGTACAGCCGTTTCATGTATTAGTGATACATGTTACAAGCTTGTGGTTTATTTCTACAAAACTATTTACTTCCTGTACCTACCATTTGTCCCGGATTTTGAGAAGCAATGGGGATTGGTGGAGGTGACCGTTCCTCGGTGCACCACTGATGGCATGAAACTCCAGACCTCCTTTCCCAAAGGCCTTCAGCTCTCTTCTGAAATTTGCTTTTTTACAAATTTCCGTATTCTGAGAGCTGCCTGGAGAAGAGACAGCAAAGCAACATCTCCAAGGTCCTCTGCAGTTTGCTGAAGGAAGAAGATGTCTGAGAGTACACGTTACCTCCACTGACCTGAGCAGAGGGATGAATTTAATCCCTAGCTTTTTTAGCAGCAGAATATTTTTCAGTCTGGATTTCATAAACTTTATGATGGAGGCATGGGACAATTGCACAGATGGCAGGAGAACAAACCGAAGGAGAAAAACAATGAGAGCGGAAGAATGAGAAAAGAAGAAAACGAAGTGAGGACAAAAAAACCCCCTTCTGCTGGAAAAAGCAGTTCTTATCGGGCAAGAGAAGCTACTTCCAGAAGTGAAGTTCAGGCACCGAGAACTGCGTGAGTAGCAGGGAAAAGCTGGATCACCTGTCCCAAGGGAGAAAACAAATACATGGCAAAAACAAGCACTCAAGTTGGAAAGCAGCATGAGGGAATGGAGAGGGCAAAGCATTACATTTCTCCCAAGTTAAAATGTTTCCAGATTGTTGTGAACTTTAAAAATGTTTAGAAGGAAGATTTCCCAGATCCCAATGCATTTGGAAGGCAAAAGCTCCTGCAACGTGAAGTTCCCCGTTTGGCATCTTTCCTCAGTTCCTTTTTTTTTTCCTTGTCTGATTTGGTTCCAACCGGTTAAATGCTGTGCCTCGGCTTCCCAGCGAGACCTCCTAACGCCCATACCTGCTCGCTGCGAAGGCGGGCGGGATCCTTCACACCTCCGGCCGCTCTCGCGGGCTGAGATGAGATACGTAATTTACTTTGCAGACACCGGATTTGTCAGATGCTGAAGGTATTAGCAGAGAACGTTCTCAGACCGTGAGACCCACTGAAACCTGGAAAGGCGGGCACCGCTGTTCTTCACGCGGCAATTGCCACCCGAGCCATCTGATGCCCTAATACCATCGGTTGTCATCAGCGCAGGTAAACTGGGGGATTGCAGCGCTGACCACCAGTTAAGGTCTCTTGCTAAAGCCTGAGTCTGGCCCTGGACTCGTGCCGAAAGCTGCGTTTTGTTCACCCAGCTGCAAACGGGTACGTGGGCGACTGGAGCAGAGAGTCTAAACGCGGCGAGATGCTGCCACACCGCTCCCTTCGGCGGCACGAGGCACGGAGACCGGGATACCGTAGGTGTCCTAGTCTAACGAGGCTCACATGCGTCTCTGACATTTTTGGCTGCCTAAATTTTTATTCAGACACATTGGTATATCTGATACTGCGACACTAACGAGGACCAGGGAGTAAGCTGAGCCCTCCCCACTCCCCCACTGTTCACGCTGCTTCGCAATTAGCTCACCCCCTGGCTTTGTTTTTGGGACTGCTCCGAGTAACTCTCTCCAAGGCACCTGGATATCACAAGGCAAGTCCTGAACAGCGTGTGCCACGTCACTTGGCCTTACGCCACCGGATTCATCGCTGGCATTTGTTTAAGCAGCATTACAAAGACAGCCTGCTATTCCCAGTATACGGCTTTGTTCATGCAACAAGGAGAGATCCTGAAACCCCCAGGTACTTACGGGGGCAAAAGCAGAGGTCCTCAATGCTTTTTTAATTCATGTGACTCCTTCCCTTTCCAAGACTATTTCATGCCAGTTCCAATCAAGGGTAAATTTCTCCCAGGACAGAGTAGCCTGGGCCGGCATCCGTTGCCAACTGGGCTATTGGCGATATTCCCATGCTGCTTTACCCCTAGGGCTTCTTCCCAGAATAGAGTATTGCAACCCCATGGAAAAGGGTCCGGAGCAAGGTCAGGGCTGTGCCACCTTCTTTATTATTGCATCGTCAGAGTCTTCCTCGGCTGGCACAACAGGAGACATCCAAAAGCCTCCAGTTCTGAGCGGGCAGCTATTCAGTCAGATCGGGGCTGCTGCACAAACGACCAGGGTGTCTCGTTGGGTCCTTCTTTACCAGTTTTCCTTAACTTGAGCAGGACGAGTCCTCTGAAATTAGAACCGTTTGCAAAAATGAAGTGAAATTATCAACTTGTGCAATTATTAATACTGTACGTGCCACAGTTCCCTGCCCACAAGCACAAGGCAGCAAGCGAGCCTTAAGCCCAGAGCAGCAGCAGAGCCAAAACATGCAAGCAAGAGAGCCAGAATCCATATTTTAGGCAATAATTGCCTTTTCTGCCCACAAGCCGTTCTTTAACGGAGTAATACGAAAACAGCAAGCAAGACACTGGGTCCAAGCCAAAGTCCAGACAAGGCTGCAGCAGGTCATCTGGCCAACGCTGCTTCCCTGCGAGGGTCAGCAGCATCCCCCCCTCGTCAGCCACGCAACCGCAGCCGCAGGGCCGCTGCACCTCAGCGTTAAAGCTGAACTGGAAGTTATCTCTAGGGTCTTCTACCAGATTTTAAATGTTGACTGTCACAGACAGAGTCCTACCTAACGCAGGGTTGTTCGGTCAAGCACGCTTGACCGAAATAGCATAACTGAACTATTTAGGCCAAAAATCTCCTACTGCAGATTTGCTGGGAGGCTGCAAATAGTCTCTCAGCAGCTCGGAGTTCTAAATTTGAAATGCAAGTATGCTCTTGCACCCTTCTTGGAAGGAACGGTAGAGTTTTTTGACAGATTTGGGAGCGGTACAGACTGGTCTCACGTCTGATCAAGGAGGGGAATTCTGCAGGCTCTGCAGGAGGAGAATTTGAGGCAGGCTGTCAGGGGGAGGAATTTTCTTGCCATGGATCTGTTCCAAGTCTGCGTTTGACTGCAGGTTAGTTTGCTGATCTTCCTGTTTCCCTCGGGACATATCTCCCATTCGGTCTTCAAATAACCTCTCCTGACTTGACCACTGCACAGAAGGTACAGGCTGTACTTGCTCCATCAGGACGGAGTGTTTGCAAACTGTTACTTAACAGAGACCTAACGTAAAATCCCACACCCAGCCCATTAGGCTCCGAAATAATGAAAACTTATTTCAGAAGTAAATTTCCAGAAAGCCAATGGTATCCTGGGCTGCATCAAAAGCAGCACGGCCAGCAGGTCGAGGGAGGTGATTCTGCCCCTCTACTCTGCTCTGGTGAGACCCCACCTGCAGTACTGCGTCCAGCTCTGGAGCTCCCAGCATAAGAAGGACATGGACCTGTTGGAGCAGGTCCAGAGGAGGCGACGAAGATGCTCCAAGGGCTGGAGCACCTCTGCTGTGAGGACAGGCTGAGAGAGTTGGGGTTATTCAGCCTGCAGAAGAGAAGGCTCCAGGGAGACCTTACAGCCCTTCCAGTACCTAAAGGAAAGAT
>VFFE01006221.1:136244-208966 GCA_008921705.1 Burhinus oedicnemus
GGTCTGGGGTGGGGGGGAGAGGGGTATGTTGGAAGGGGAGGAGAGATGTCAAGGGGCAGCCTGACCCTGGGGTGGTGGGGCAGAAGAGCTAAAAGGATGTTTTGGGGGCAGTCTGGTGCTGGGGAGGAGAGAGATGGTGGGGGGGAGCAGCTTGATTTGAGGGCTGGAGGGCCTAAGGGTTGTCTGGGGGAGGGAGACCCTGATGCTTGAGGGGGGAGGGGCGGGAGAGGGGGAGTGTGTTGAATCTGGGAAGGGAGAAGGACGTGGGGGCTGGTGGGGTCTGGTGGCATAACATGCTGTGAGAGGGGTGAAGCTGGTGGGGTAAGAGGGCACAGGCACACCCTGAGCATCGTATTTTTGTCATTTTCCAGTACCTGTGATACCTGAGTAAAAAGACTTAGTATTTGCCTGGGAGGCTAGCATTGTATCTTTGGCAGTAGCAGATGTAATGCACGCGTGCATTGCTGTTGGAGACACCCTGGTAATCAGTGCCTTAGGATCAAGGAGATTCCATTGTATAATGAAGCAAGGCTACAAAAATACATCAAGGCTAAAGGAGTCTTGAGTATTCAGAGGCTATCCTAGAGGTGAGGTATCTTAGCTTGAGTGTGCAGTTAAACTTGGTTACATCACCTCAGCTGCAGCTGGCTTGCTTCCAGCAAATTAGGGTGTAGGTAGAGGAGTCGGGATCTGTTTGCCTCGATCTGTGTAAATGTATCCTGAAAGCTGATCTAAGCTGGAATCGCTGCAGGTGAGCACTTTCTTCTGTCCCCACCTTGGTGTTTCTCCTGTAGTGGTGCTTGGAGGATCGAGTAGTGAGCCATCCCCAAGCTAAGTCTTAGAGAAAGAAAAACAAGTCATTGAGCCTGTACTTTCAACTCTGTACCAGTGCTGGTAAAACAAAATTATCAAGATGTGTAATAAAGAGAAGGGAAGGAGTGGGACTGCAGCAGTCCTGGTATAATTCATTTAAGCTCCCATTGAAGTGTTCCTTGAGTGAAAATTGTGGCAACATCCACTTATGTGGTAAAAAAAAGTTAGTAACTGGTAGCAGTGTGGACCTAAGGAGTTGTCATGTCTGACAGTGAACATTTTCACTCTGATCTGACATAAACAGAAGTGGCAGCTGTTTGTGCGAGCATACGGTGAGCTGCATCAGGAAACTAATACAGAGAAGAACATTCCCCCCCTCCTCCCCAGTAATTTTTTCTTTGTATCTGTTTTCTGATGCAGTTTGCTGTGTGGGAGCATGAATACTTGCACCAGCAGAAAATGGGACTGAAATGAGCCGTGAGAAGTGTAGTGGTGATCTATCAGGTCTGACTAAAGATAAAGCAGCTTAAACAGCTCTGTAATTAAATCAGAGTTCTCCAGCAGCCAAGCCTAGCAAAGAGATTCCTGGTCATAGCTATGTTACGGTTCACTCAGTTGTGCAGTCATGAGTTAGGGGGAAAGCTCCCCCTTTTTATTTCTTTGAAAAGAAAAACAACCCCATGAATCCAAAATGTTTTCCTGATCTGTTTTACACTGTGGCCCCATGAACGGTTATGTCTTGTCACAAATCCAAGGTGGGGTGGGAACTTTCTCAACCAATGTCATGCTGCACTGCAAAACATCTGCATCAGTTTTTACACTGCCTTCTTCACAGTTTTTAATTTTCTTAGGTTTTTGTTGACAGTGTTTAACTTGACTTATCAGTGTAATCTAAAGCTGAGCTGCTCTAAAAATCTTGCTGCTACCTGAAGAAGGAGGAAGCACTTGCCTTCCTTTGCTCCCAGACACATAACTGTACTCCTTTCTTTACGTGGTCTTGGACCTTATCTCTTCTTGAGCAGATTCAATTAATTCACTAACCCAGAAGAGGTTACTACCCTGCTTTTAGCTGGGGTAATTTTCAGCTGCATTAATGAATTGAATTGATTTATTAAGCAGGGTTTGATGAGCACCAGAGCCAGTGTAAGGTAAAGAGTGAAAAGATGCAGTGGGAACTGCAGAGGAGGAAGCAGAAGCCTTGCACGTTAAGTAGGCTGGCAAGGAAGGAACACTCCTGAATTAAGTCATCACTAAGGTCATTCTTTGCTGGACTTAAAGCTGTGCTTGAAAACCTTGTATTTGTAAATGAAATATCACAGTTGGACAGTACAAACATTCAGTCCTTTTCTGTATTCTGAGATTCACATAAAGGGATGAACTTAAGTTATTTTATCTTTATAGTTATATGAGTGTATGTTCAGAATGTTTCTGGTACTGCTTAGTCCCAGTCCTTTGTATGGCTCAGCAACAAAAAGTTGGATTTCATTTTTTTATGTCAAGCCTGTAAAATCGCTTCTTGCTTGTTTGTTCCTCCTGTAGCTACAAGCTAATAATGAAGGAAAGTAGATGAAAGAGTTTCCTCTCACAAAAGCTTGTGTGGAAATGAATGAGAATGAATAGATGAGACTAAATTGCCAGAGGTCGTTCTGGGAGAGAGCATGGTTAGGGACAGTTATAATCCAGAGTCCAAACTTGTAACATCTACACCCCACATCTCTTAAATGTTTTGCTGCTCTGCAGTCAATGGGAGACTGATGAAGCCAAATTAAGTGGTTCTAGTATTTGATGGGTAAAATACTGGTTTTCAGTAAATGGCTGCAAAGTGTCTTTGCTTTTAAGTAGTGCTGTACTGTTGTGGTTTTTTTAAATAACTGTGCTTGTGTATTTTTTTTTAGTTGGAAAAAATATAATCTTCAGATATCATACTTTTTGCTGTTTTTATTTTTGCTCCAAATTGATTGTTTTACAGAATCACAGAATCACAGGGGTTGGAAGGGACCTCTGGAGATCATCTAGTCCAACCCCCCTGCCACAGCAGGGTCACCTAGAGCAGGTTGCACAGGATGGCGTCCAGTTCTTCCTCATGTTTAGATGGAACTTCCTACGTTCAAGTTTGTGCCCATTACCTCTTGTCCTATCACTGGGCACCACTGAAAAAAGGCCGGTCCCATCCTCCTGGCACCCTCCCTTTAGGTATTTATAAGCATTGATGAGATCCCCCCTCAGCCTTCTCTTCTCCAGACTAAAAATGCTGAAGTCCCTCAGCCTTTCCTTGTAAGACAGGTGCTCCAGTCCCTTGATCATCTTTGTAGCCCTCTGCTGTACCCTCTCCAGCAGTTCCCTGTCCTTCTTGAACCGGGGAGCCCAGAACTGGACACAGAACTCCAGGTGCGGCCTCACCAGGGCATAGGTTTTATATCTAAATTGAATTTTCCCTCCCCATATGAAGTAAAAAAGAAAGAAAAAAGTTAAAAACTGCTTAACACCTATACCCCCAGAAGAAACCCTAAACAATCTCCCATAAACCTTATAATTACACTTTTTAAAAGCTGCCTGCCTTAATATCTTAAGAAAACTTTACTGAAAAAGTCCTTCATCAGTTTGTTGTACTGTGTTCTATCTGTACTTCTGTTTTAGATTACTCAAGGCTAAAGAATATATAATCTTGTGTTTTCAGAGTTGAAGAATTCAGACTTCTAGAAGTTCACAGAGGTGGGGAGAAGAGGATGATTTCACAGGAAAATTGCATGAGGCTGGGGAAAGGGAAATGAGAGGCTGAAATATCGGATTTGAATTGTCTTGGGTTTTGTTTCCTGGGATTTCTGTTGATTTCACGTGGGAAATCCACCATTCATTACATGCGCTAGAGCAAAGTCCTCTGTTTCCTAAGGGTCTGTAGGTTTTAGGCACTTCTTTGATAATGGGGCATGTTTTGCAGTAGATGAATATGCTTAGTCGTTAGTATGAAGTCTTTATAGCGTATCTAGTAATCAGATCTGGTGGTAACATTTCCTCTTAATCTAGATAAGGTAAAAATTATCTGTTTGCTACTTTGCTGTTAAACTAATTCTTCTAACTTTTTGCCTGTGGGATGACAAGAGTGATTCATACCTTTCACCTTTTCTTTCTCCTAGTCTGATCACCTGTTTTCTTCACCTAATTTAAGCCAGGCTCCCTCCCTACCCCTCCACCCTAACTTCTGTCCTGCCCATCCACCCTCGAACACAAGCCTTCCCCTCCCCATCATCTGTCCTGCCCTTCCTACCCAGCACTGGCCCCTTCCCACCCCATATCTGCTGTCCTTGCTTCACCCTGCGCGCCTCTGCTGCTAAGTGACACAGCCAGGGAACAGCTTGAGCACTGGCCCCTTTGTGGTTCACACGGACTGTTAGTTTACTCCTGGCTCTGACTCCAAACACCTCTCTCCAAGACAGACCTGCTGGCATAGAGGAGAGCAACACCAGGCCTAAAGCAGCATGGGTGCCAGTGGGTCTGTGTCCTCTGGACTGGTGGATGATTCAGCCAACTATTTAGCAGAACAGGTGTAACCCGAGTCTACTATTCCAATACAGTTTTTAATGATCCTTGAGGCTTGCTGTATTTTACTGATTTCTTTAACTTAATTTTTTCTCATACCCTTTTCGTACTTATTGTTGTCTCACTTTTGATGCTCATTTCATACTCATTTTGGTCTCATTTGTAATGTTTTTCATACTTGTGCCATATCTGCTTCCTCCTGTTCTTGTAATAGCCTTCAGGTTCTTAGATGCCAATTGTTTCTTTTTCTTTCTGTGTCAGAAGTTTTTTTTTTTTTCCTACTCACAATTCCATTGCTGATATCTTCTTTGGTCCTCTTTGACCCATGACTGTCTATAATCTTTCTCTTAATCTGTAATATTTATTTTGTAAGCTCCCTAGGGCAGCATTATATATATGTGTGTTAAAGACACAAATGCTATCAGCAATTGTACAACTACAAGGTGTTTTTTCTTCCCATGTAAACGGGAGAGGGACATTGGTACTAGTACAGCATGGGCCAGGTAGTCATGCACATGGCAGCTGGCAGGTCTCTTCACAGGTAAATCACTGGTTGACTAGAGGTAGTAACAAGAACAAGTCTAATTATTGCACTAATGAATTATTTTGAATCACCAGCCGAAGATCGAGGTGAGGCAGAATGAAGTGTGAGTGTCACATCGCTTTCCTGGCTATATGTGCGTTGCTGTAGGATAGTGCCAGAGGTCGGCCCCAAGGATGGATGGTGCGCACCGGCCATGCCACTGCTGCTTCAGGCTCGCTTCACGTGCGGTTTCTCTTAGGGAGAGCTGTTTGAACTGGTCCTGAGCAAAGCTGGGGAGCCAGCTAACACTAAAACAAATCCTGTCTTATCTGCCAGCATAGGCACAGTCGTCATGTGTCATCTTTCCGAGGTGTGTGAGAAGGCTGTACTGGCCAGATTGTATTCTAAAATAGTCCAGAATTCCTGAGCGTATTAAAATGTGATTTTTTTGTTTGTTTGTGCTGTGAACCATTTGAAAGTAGGGCGGGGAGGCTAAGAAGGATGTTAAGGTTACTCTTGAATATGCCTCTGTATGCCAGCTTGGATCTCTGGGGCCATCAAGAAACTCATTTCTCTCAGGACCCAGCACCTGGGGTTGCTGTGATGGTGGTGTGTGATTGTGTTGTGCTGGGATATCTGATCATCTTAGTACTGTGTGGTGTCCCGTATCTCTCTGCTGTGTTATGAATGATATGTAGGTCGGTGTGTTCTTGCCTTTAGATTCTTCTGGAAGCTGGGTTAAATATGACTAAAATTAGCTTAAATGTTACTAAAGTAAGAACCTGGTTGCGACATCTTCATTCCAGGCTGTGATCATTCTGGTCTGTTCAGGTGGCTTTTGAGCCAGACCAGTAAAATTCTGTCATAAATTGAAAATAAACAAAACCAGTCTTTTGTTGAGATATACTGAGAATTTTAGAAGAATCAGTTACTGTATTCAGCTGGACTGAAGAATTTATGCTTAAAGGTGCAAGGAGTAACCCGGAGCTGGCATTGCAGTAATGGTGGAAACCAGGGAAAGCCCCAACCTTGACTGACTGAGCAAAGATCTTGGTAAAGACATTACAAATACTGGGAACCAGTGAAAATCATTAAAGGGACTGTTTATCAAGGAGATGTAAATCTGTTCTTTTAAGCTGATACAGCTGTATAGTAGAGTGCCAGAATTTCAGGGTAGGAGGGAAAATCATTGAAAACTATACTGAGTTAGACATTTCAAGGGGAATGAAAAATAGCCCTCTACTCATTTAAGTACAAGGGAAACAAGTGGTGAAGATAGGTCATCATGGAATGAGAGTGATGCCAGGATTGAAGGTAATTTAAATGTCACTAAAAGAGTACGTGAGTACGGTTCATTTCTTTTTTTAGTTGGGTGGATGATACGGAAAATTTTAAAAAAAGCCAAACCAAAACAACCCATCCCCCTGATGGTGATCCTCGTGTAACATCTCACAAGGGACTGAGGAAGTTAGAGAGCAGGAGGCACACGTTCTTTTTCAGACTATTGCAGGAACTAACTTATGAAATGAAAAAATCTGGAAGCCAGGTTTTGTAATCCATGAAATCAGGGAGGGACCAGCTAATTGAGGAACAACAAATCTGAATAGTTAAGAATAGCCATGAGAAACAAATTGCTGATTTCAACAACAGTGTTTCAAAACCCAAGAGTTGCCTGAGGGCATTTTGAGATTAAGGTCCTCCAAAGTGCTTAAAAATAATTTTTATAAAGCAAAGAAATAGTGTTCTTGTAAAATTCATATAAAATTGCAAATGGTTATAAAAGAACATAAATAATTTAATAGAATTATGAAGGAAATCTGACATCAGTCTGTAGCTTTACCTGCTGCTTGAGTAATATGAGATATTTTCTTAACTGGTTTAAATACTGGGGATTGCTTCGCTTTTAGCATACATGCATGACTTAAGTTCTAAAATTTTTCTTGGCTTTTTAATGACTTGCAGTGTATGTATTATATAAACCATCTACACAGCATTATTGATCATCTCTAAATTTGCATTTTAAAGGTGCCTAAATGTGCTAGATATTCACTCTTATGAATGTCAGAACTCTGCCTTACTGGAGATTTGGCTAGGTGTCTGAATATTTCTGTAGTGTGTTTTTTTTTTTCTTTTTTTTTCTTTTTTTTTAAATAAAAGTTTGTTAATGATGCGCTTGATTTGATATTGAGAAGGAACAAGAGAGATGATAGTGCATTTTTTCAGTTTCCGTTAATCAGTGCTGTATATGTTGGCTAATTTCACTAAAATTTGATGGAGGGGTAGCGTTCTTAAAGACGTACACATTGTACAAACATAGGAAATGGTGGTTTGATGGAGGAGGGAGAGAAAAAATGATGTTGTACACGCGACAGCAGGGTTGGTGCAAGGTCTGTGGCTTTTTAGCCTGCCCTGTAACCTGTCAGACTGTGTACGTTTTTCAGCCAATTACCACGTTCATTAAATCGAACCATCCTTTGTGTGTGATGCCTCTTGTGGAATCCATAGTTCAGGGAGGTAGGTGAAGGCTGAGGATACTGGAGGTGAAGCTTAGGTTATTGTGGTTGGATGGTGATTACTTGTAGGTGTTACATGACACATCATTAAAATAATCAGGCCTGACTGGTGCCTCTGATCATGGAGAAGCTTGCTTTTGAGTCCTGTGTTGCTATTCTGCTGAAACACATTGATAGCCTAGCTGAAAGTCTTGTACTTGACTATGCAGCTGTGTTTCAAAGGTGGTGTTGGAAATGCATATATTGTTTCCATGGTTAAGACAGGATAAATCAATTCTGATTTCTTAGTTCTATAGGGCTTAAAATTTGTATATGAAGGCTAAATTAAAAAAAGAAAGGACTTCATGAATATTATTCTATTAACTGATGGTATCCTGAATCTGGTGGACTGATTTTTCATAATTACGTTTTCATGCTGGAGAGTCACAATGCAGTTGTGTGAATTCTGTAGTTAATGCTAGAAAGTACTTTTTCTCTCTATCTCTTTATTTTTACTGGGTAGGCTTTTTTTTAATACTTCAGACATAAAACACAGTAGGCCTTAGAGTTCAAACCATTAACAATGTTTATTCTTAGAGTGACTAGTGTATTACTTCAAGAGGGTTTGCATTTGATTTGAGGAGTGATCTCCTTCCAGCTACCCTACATAAAGATCTAAAAAACCCGTTTTTTTCTTTTACCCTCATTTCTATTCACATGAAAACAGTTTTAGAGATGTAGTAGCCTGCCTCTTATGGTTTTTCCACATGTTATATATAATTTCCTAGCAATTTTTTTTAATGAATTAAATGTAGTTTTTCATATATAGGAATATTTTCTATCTATCTATTTAAAGATGGTAATGACCGAAGTGTTTCAGTGAGAGTTAAATCAGAGCTTGTTTTAAACTGTAGGGGAAATGGGGTCATTACCATTGGAGAGTAAATCTGTGGTCAGTTTACGTTGGGTTGATGAACAGGAGAAGGAGAAATCTTCCAGTCTGGGCTAGGTGCATGAAAGATAATCAGCTGTTTAGGGAATCCTTATGGTGCCTGCATATTCAAGGATTTTGGAGGACAGGTTTGTGGTTGTGTCTTTTGCTGTGTATCTGTCCCTTTGTCTATAAGTAACAAGGGTGTGGGGTTGCCTTCAAAAGCCTTCTAACGCTGCCAGGCCTGCATTAAAGCATAATTGGATTTTAGGTTTCAAGTTTTAAACAGTTGTGTGCAAAAGTGAGGAAAGGTGTTATTTTTCTTAAAAATAAGTCAGTCTCTTTCTGTTTTTGGTTTTCCCACAGGTGGTAATAGGACACCAGGCAGTGTTGGATCAGTCTTCAGGTGTGGAAAGAAAATCTTCTTTCCCCCATGCTTGACTTTCTTTATTCAAGAGGCTTTACCTGACCGCATTCTTAATACCAAACTAATTGTGTTTGGGGCCAGAAGTATTTTCTCTGCAAATCAGGCTGACAGGTGTTTTAATTTCTTCCCCCTCCTGTGTGTGTGTAGGGCACAGATGTCACACAAGGACATTTGATGTATATTTCATCAAATCAATTTCTCGCTTGGAGCTGTTATCAAAGAGTAATGTATTTGTCTCATGTGACCCTAGCATGCAAAAGTTTGGTTGTCTGAGGACTGACGTGTTGTGATCTGTCTAAATTTCATCCAGATGCACATATGCTTACCCTTATAATATCCAGTGATACACAGGCTATGTAGTTTAACAGTCTCTTCTGGGTTTTAGTTGGGAAGTACAACTTGTGCACAGATGAAGCAAATGCAGCAATAAATATGATTTTCTTAAGCTATCTCCACTTGTGCTACTAATTCTTTAGACTTGTTGCTATGAGATTTTTTACTGTATTAAAATTTCAGCATACAATTACATATGTGTTACTCTTCTCATTTAGGTAACAAATGTCTACTCTTATATGTAGGAGAGGCTTGGAATTTTGTCTTACAGGTTTTTGCAAATCGCTGGAAAAGCAGCAATAAACATTTAAATACGAAAACTTCTTTTAATGCCTGTGTTATGGTATTTGAATGCTTGAAAATTTTCTGACTACTTATTTCTTAATATTTTAACATATCTAATTATTTTTAGAATTAAATCTGTTCTTTTCAGCTTTTTCTTCTGAAACGTTCTGTTATCTTTTTTCTAGCTCTGCTGTTCGTGTTTTTAATGATAAAATATGTAGGATTCTTTTTGCTTCATCCTTTTTTCCGCCCATTGATCCTTTTCTTTCCTCTAACTGCGATTTATTTGTTTTTTCTTCTGCAGTATATCTGTATTTTCTGTAGACTGTGTTGGACTGAAGGGAGATCAAGAGTTAGAACTTGCAGATGTGAATAGAAGGAAATTAGAAAGTTCTAAAAACTTTGGACATTCTTAGTCCATCTGCCCTGTCACAGTGCATGATTTGTTTTAAATTTCCTTCTGCTCTTAGTTGTTGAGTACTCTAGAAAAGTACTTCTTATGGGAGATTGGGGAAGACGGGATTCATTAGTTGACTGTATTAGAAGATGAGAATGTAAAAATGTTAGCAAAGCTGGACTCTATCCTATTTCTAGAGCTTGTGGCTTGAGCTCTGCTGGTTTTGAGAGAGAAGAAAGTGGAGTTGAATGGCAGGAAGGGCTGAAAAGGCTGTTATAGGCAAACAGCTCAGCTGTTGGTATGGACTGTGGATAATGAGTACTGAAGTCTGTTTAATGCTTACATAGACCAAATAAAGACTGCATCTGCAGACTGTACTACTGCTTGAAGTTTCTTTTTAGTGTATAAAATGTCATAACATAAGACAACTTAAATTGTGGTGTGAGGAAAATGTCAGTTTTAGTTTTTGAAATGTGGATTTTCTTTATTACATCCAGGTATCTTGGAATTCTTACAGCTTAACTTACAGAGAGTGGCTATACTCTACCCTGACCCAAATGCTTAACTCTTGATAGGGTTGGAATTTTTCTTGATTAATAAATAAATCTTTAACATTAGGTAAGTATTTCAAACCTGGATATTCTTTACCTGCAGAGAGCAAATCTGCTTGAGAAAGTGCCATTATCTAATTGTCACTTTAAATGTCAGTGACAAGGATATTGGTTTATGTGATAGAGTTTTTATGGTATATTGGATATATATGGCGGACATTGGCTACATTAGGTCTTTTATTCCCTTTGTAGCCTCTTTCCTAGGGAGATGTGTGTACAGGATAATATTGTGATTTTTACAGTTTTGTCATGTTTTTTTTTTTTTAATGATTGATATACAGTAAATATGTAAATGAGAAGCAAAAGCCACGTGCCTTCTATCTGAAATGGAAAACAACACAGTTAGAAATTGCTGTAGTATCTGTGAAATTTTATTCCACAGTCCTACTGATTTTTTTTTTCCTGTTTTTTCTTTTTTTTTTTTTTTTTAAAGAAAGGTGGTGCTGTAAGGGGAAGGGTTGTCTTGGTTAAATGTAAGTTCCATTGAAGGGTGGAGTTGTTAATGAGTTGATGACAGTCTTTATCCCAGAGAGTTGTGTAGTCCTTCTAAGTATCCTAAGGCCAGGTCATTGGGTGCCCTGAAAATAAGAGAGTGTAAGAGTGACTCAGTGTTTAATGGAAAGCCAGGGTAGGAAGTTCCAGCAGATCTGATGTGTTTCTAAGCCACTGTTAGTCAAAGGAGATGCTGGAGCAGGTAAGGCTGCATTGCTGTGGTCTGCCTGGAGAAGTCACGAGTAAGTGAAACGTGGGTCATAATCCACTGGCATTCTGTAGAGTCTTCTCTCCATGGTTCCAGACGTTTTTTGGGCAGTCTTCTCCTTCTCGTAAAGGGTAATAGGCAGGAGAAACACCATGACTTCAGAAATAAAGTAGAGGGAGAGGCAGCACTGCAAGTGGATTGTGCTTTTCTCTCCAATGAAGTCATGGTCTTACAGTGGTGTGAGGAGTGTGTTGTTTCTGTTCCCTGCATTATGACTAAACCTCTGGGTTAGGAGGTGAGGTGAGGCAGCATGGGCAGCAAGAGATTGAGGGGAGGCAGCATTGTGTCTGGGTTTCGTATAGCAGCAAACACTTGTGGCATTATCTCACACAGCAGTGCTCTGCTCATGCTGCGGACGTGCTGTACTATCTTACTGAAGCTGAAAATCTACAATAATTTGTAAGCACCAAAGAATTTTATTTTGTAAAATTCTTGTCACTCTATCTCAAAGAGAGAAGAGTGAAACTAAGAAATTATGGAGAAGGGTGACAAGAGTAATGGGAGGTATGGAGCTGGTTTTAGCCATTCCTGGATACGTGATAGTCAACTGTTTGGATCAGTGAGCTGAATCAGAATTGCAGTCCTTCATTCTTGTAGTGAGTAACACCCCAAACTAGCTTACAGCTATCAACACTAAGGTCCTGATACAGACTACCCTAAGGTGCCTAAATAAAGCTGTGCTAGGATTCGTATGCTCCTTTTATAGCTGGAGAGCTGAGGCCAGAATGGCAAGGAGATGTTAATTTCCGTCTGTCTGACTCTACAGGGAGTCTCAGGTAATGTACAGACCTTCTCCTACACCTGTTAGCATCTTCATGGGGATCACTAGTTTACCAAGGAAGTGTCTACTGGATGTCCCAATGGCCTCTCCTTCTGTGCTGCTATCTGCTGCCAATGTCTGCTGCTGAACCTTGAGCAGTGCATTTATTGTAAGAATTTGGCTTTCATCGCAGTGTCGTTCCAGCTCACTTGAGTGAAGTATGTCCCAGTGGGAACCATGAACCTCTGCAGTCTGACAGATTTCATAATCTTTCTGTCTTGCCAACCTCAACTTTAACAGTACTATTGTGAAGCGTGTGGAACTGAAAGGGGGAGCAAGCTGGTGTCCAGAAGTATCTCTGGTATTTTTTCCATGTAATCACACCATTGGTGGTGGAGGAGAGGAGGAGAGGCTGCTCCGTAGTCTGCACATGCCCATTTTCAGCTGTACACAATATTTAGCTTAGTTGATGTTTATAAAGCAATTTGAAAATGATGAGCATTATTTGTTTTAGGTGGTTTGGGTTTTGTGTTTTTTTTTGGTTTTTTTTTTGTTTGTGAGCATCCATCAAGCTCCATTGCCCTTACACATACAGCTCATTCAGTTACCGTGAACATTGTTTCTTTGCACCTGTTTGTGTGTTGTTGTCCCTGCTTCTTTTCTGTTTTTCATTTGGGAGTAGAACAGTAAAGAGAAGGGAAAGCAGAAATTTATATTAGTCTAAAACTTGTTGAAGAAACTACAGAAATAAATTTTTGACTTTGATTTGACGTTAATTTATGAGATACCAATCTTTTCCTGTTATACTTCTGACACTTTGGTCTGAGGAAGCAAGACAGACCTTACACTGCAGGTGTAAGGTCTGTGTTCTTAAAACAAAAGAATTGTTATTTTGTTCTAGATGTTCATAACCTTCGTACAGTAGACTAGAAATAGCTGAGGAGGTAGCAACTAGTGATCTGGCATTTAGGCTACGATAAGACTTTCCTTCAACAGAAAGATTATCTGGATTGCATTATTGCCTAATCCATTATGGTTTAAGCAGTCTTGACACTTAAGTAATGTGTAAATCTGTTTTCAGAAGTCTGTTCGTGCATGTATTTCTCCTTAATCCTTAGTTCAAGCTTCATTTTGGAAACAGATTTTGGCAGAACTTCCCTGTGGTTACTTTTAGCAGAATCCTTGGCCCATCTCTGAATCTAAAACATCTACTTGCTATTCAGTATGAGTGGACAGTGTTTCAGAAGAACAGCTCCCTCCCCCATGTTTTTAAACTGAGGAACCAAGACTTTGAGAGGTGTTGCCAATACTGATTTGACAGGACATCTTTCGTTGTTCTCATCAGCACCAGCAGTAGGAAGCTTGCTCTGTTTGGAACTTCTCTTATTCTAAGCATTGACCAAAAACTCCTGCCAGTTTTGAGACTCTCTGGGAGATCAGTGCGGCTAAAGATGCTAATGCTATTAAAAAGAAAAAAACAATAAAATCTGTCTCATGGTGCACCCGAAGTACAATTTCATGGAGTCATAGGAGCACACAGGTTGGAGGGACCTTGGGAGGCCATGTAGTCCCAGCCTCCTGCTCAAAGCAGGGCCAGTTGGATGAGGTTGCTTGGGGCCATTTCCAATTGAGTTTTGAGGATCTCCGGTGATGGAGAGTCCACAATCGCTTTGTGGAATCCAATATTCAGCCACCCTCAAGTGAAAATTTTTCTTCCTTAGGTCTGATCTGACTTTCTCTTATTTGAACTTGTCTGGTGCCTCTTGTCTTACCCCTGTGTACCTTTGAGTAGAAGCTGGTTCTCTACACCTTCCCATGAGATTTTTGCAGAATTTCTGTAGACAAAAAAGACTTTGAGGACCTTCAGTGTTTGAGTCATTAAGTAACTGTTCTTTATAAAACATGGGACATGGGACTGATGAAAAAGAACATTTATTTTTTAGATCCAGCCTATTGTCTGCTTTAGGCACTTTTTTAGAGATAACACACCATTTCTGTAAAATTTGTCAGGAATGTGTTGTTATTTCAGCAGATGGTGACAATTTTTTGGAGGACTTGCAGTTGGTTAATTGGAGTCGAAAACCTTTAGAAATACGTCATACTTCATAGACACTGTGCATTTGGATTACTTTAGTGAAGTTCTGACGTTACTTATGTGGCAGTCCAATTGTCTGGAAGACAAAACTCAGTGTAAATTTATCACGTCTTAAAAGTTCTGATATCTGGCAGACAATGTTTCTGACTATTATGGCCAATGGTAACAAGGTAATAAAATTCCCCCTATACTTCCCATTTAGGATTACTTGATGTATTTCCTGGTATAAATATTGTAACAGCTGGAACAAGTTCAAAGGAAATCTTTGTGGTATTGTTCATAAAACCAGCAAATTTAAGAGGCTTTGATTTACTACTTAAATGGGCATGTCTCCTTTTCTTTTTTTGTTTTTCTTTACAATGTGCAAAAAAGAGCCTAACTGAATTAAAGCTTGTCCCCCCCCTTTTTTTTTTCCCTCCTCCCTCAGATTGCAGCTATTCTCAGGAAACGAAAACTTGACTATTATTTGCACAAACTGGTGCCTGAGATCTTGCAATCAACTTCCTTTCTGACAGCAAATGGGACCTTGTATATTGCTTGCTTTTGCATTCTAAGGTTGGTATACTGTCCTAAAAATGAAATGTATTAGGAAAGCAATTTTTATGCAACTTTTCAATTTACATAATATTTTGTCTTTTTTTCTAATAGGCTTGTTTGTAATGGTTAGGAGTAAGAAAAGCAACAGCTGTGCCATCATCTTTATTTCTGGTCTTATCACTTGAATGTGAACCTTTTTTTTCCTCTTGTTTTTGTAATCTTTTAAATCAGTAAACAAGTCAATGTATTCACTTTTCTTCCTTTTCTCCATTATACTGATTCAAAATACATTGTTGCAGGAAATTCAAATATATTCTAGAGGGGAACTGAGAAGGCCTAATCTTTCTCTCCTATAAAGAATTTGTGTAATTTGATGCTGGTTTCTATTTTCCTGATGCAGGGGCTGTGATGACTTTCAGTTATCGTAAACTTTATCCAGCCATCCAAGTTTGTGCTTTCCATATTTGTGGTCATAAATGAAGTAAATCCCAGCACAGCTTCTGGGCTTCTGTAAGATATAGACTTGCTCTGAAAAATCAGTATAAATGCCACTTCTGTATTGTGAGCTGTTTCCAGTGTGTATTTCAAGTAACTATCAGGATAGTTAAAAATTAAACTTTCCTGTTTATGAACATGACGATGTCCTAGATCTAAATGCATTTATTGTAAGTGATGTTATACATAGACACGTAAAGCCTACAGTGGCTATGAATTTTTGGAATTTATCTGACAGTGCACTCAACAGCCCCTCCAGAAGTTAATCAAACCCATTATGCCCTCCTTCTGGATCTGTTTAGGGTCCCCTAAACTTTGCTTCAGAGCTGAGGGAGAAGGCTAAGAAGAGGAGGAGCTGGCTGAGGAGCCATGGAATGCTTTTTAAGTAAATCATTTGCAAAGTTCAAAGTGAATCTTTAAGTAACAAGCTCTAAAGAATAAGAATTTTTCTAACAATCTGAGTTGTATTAATATTGATTATCTTTATGCCTCTGAGCTGTACAGTGGTCTTCCTTATCCTGCCATATACTTGCCTGTAAATCTGCAGTGCCTTACTTCAGTGTTGTGGTTAGATGTTGTGGTTTTAAGTTTTACTGTTTTCAGCTGTTCCTCTAACAGAGGTTACTAGCCATCTAGCAGATGTATGGCTATGCCTGTGCTAGTAAATGAAGCAGGTAAGAGATTAGTGTCTGACTCTGAAGCCAATTGGTACGACATTGCTTTTGCTTACATGGAGCATAGCTGTCTAAAGCTGTTTTGGCTCCCAAAACAAACAGCATGGCCACATGTGGACTGAGTAATGGGAATGGTACCGAGTCCATGTGCTTTCCAGGTCCCCCTGAAGCATTCTTTGGGTTGACTCAGGCCAAAACTGTGCGAAGAACAATTCTAACAATTTAATGTGACAAGGGATACGTGTAAATGCCTACTCTACTGTTCTTATAGCTGTGCAGCAGAGTAACCAACCAACATCATAAGAGATGTACGTGCATTTTCTGTTGCAAAGAGATGCCCATGAAGAGTTGTTGCCTCCAGCAGAATCTCTGCTGGTGGGGTATCTGCAGACTGCCCACCACCTGCAATTGCAGGACTTGCCTGTTGGCTGGGGTGCCAGTTGGAACTGAAAACACAAATAGAGGCAAAAGAAGAAAGTATTAAGGAAGCCTTATGCATTACACTTGTTTGAGTATATGAAAGTCCAATTATAAGGAGTATTTGGCAGATTTTCTCAAAGGAATAAAATTCAGAGCCTCAGCACTTAAGTGAATAGGATACGTAGGAGCTATTAAATGACATTTCAAACAAACAATGGATAACATGACTAGCAGAGAAGTCCTATCTTCCAAATTTACTGGTGTTCTTTGAAGGATAAATATATATCTAATGATGATCCAATTGGTGCATTACACATGAATTCCCAAATTATTTTGACGAGATTGCGTGCTAGAACCCTTGAAGAAGAAAGAGCCTGTGTCTTTCAGGAATTAGTAAATGATTAGCAAGTAGTTAAAATATGTGAAACCAAACAAGGAATAAATAATCAGTTTTCATAATAGGAAGAGGTTGCCAGTAATGTTCCTGCTGTGTCCTTTGTTCTGGATATGCCTAAAGAATCTGGAAAAAGGGGTCAAAAATACTGTGAGAGATTATATGAGATTATTTAGGATACAGAAATCTAAAACTGACTCTCATCCATTTCAGAAAGATCTGTTAATTAAAATCACTTAGGAAATTTGATAGTGAAAAGCGGAAAGTAATGTATCGGGAGGAAAACAGCAGTCCTGTCCTTACACAGGGATGGGCTTTAAAATGGCTACTATTAATTGGGAAGGCATTTGAGAGTCGTCATGGACAGGTGCTTTGAACAAGTTAGTTCAGTACTTGAATATGGTCAAGGAGCTGAGTAAGTGTTATTTGGAAAGAAAATGAGAACAAGCCAGAAAGCTGTATAAATACATGACATCTTTACAAGTTGAGTACTGTATACTTTTCTTTTTTTTAAGAGCTTCTCCTAAGATCATAATGTTGACAAGTCCTTCACTTGGAATGTACTTAATATCAATGTTGTCTTGCAGCTGAACCATATAAGCTTCCTTCTCTTATCTGCCATTGGGTGGGTGGTGGAGGATGGAAATGAGACTTCACTCTTTCCCCCCCCCAATTTGTGTGGGTTTTTTTCCACATTTGTCCTTTTCATTGTTTTGTTTGAACTTGTATGATTCCTTGAATTTATTACTGTGTGATACAGTGTATTTCTTCAGTATCCCCTGAGAGCAAAAGTAATTGTATGTCATTTTCCAGGCCAGAATGTGATTTGATATTGTATGTTTTAATCCATCAAAGTATCAGTACCACTCTGGTGTTCTGCATAACTGTGGCCTGAACTTGATTTTCAACCATGCAAAGAGATTGTCTGGGACTGTGAAGACCTGGATGCTCTAGATCTGATTTTAGATTGTGGTGAGAAGCTAGATGTGGTAGATTTGTGTAATAGGATGCATGCTGCAGTTTTGGTATCTTTTTTTGGTTGGAAGGTATATTATAGCGGGTGCAGCAGTAACTTAGAAGCAAAATTGTCTAGCAAACCCCGTGCAGTTGACTGATCTTACCCTTCTGGAGCTCTAGACCAAAGCAGCAGATTAAAGGGTTTGTAGCTGGACTTGTTAACCCAATATTTACCTGCACAATTTGTGATTTGAGAAGAGTTGCCTGTTTCCTTCTTTTGTAGCACCAAGGAGATGTGTTGGCAGGCATATAGGGTGTCCTGGATAAAGTGACCACTTCATCTGTTCATACTTTTACCAAAGTCCCAGCGAATCTTCAGTCATTGTGTGTACTGAAAATGTGTCTTAGTCATGCAGTAACAATTAAAGTACCTAAATATGAAAAGTAATTGTCAATGAGAAGTCTGGCTTGTACTAATATTTTTGATGCTTTTGTAGTATTTGCTTCATTTCACCTAGGGAAAACCACCAAAATTGAAACCGCTGCAAGTATTTTCGAGGATCATAGAATCATAGAATGGTTTGGGTTGAAAGGGACCTTTAGAGGTCATCTAGTCCAACTCCCCTGCAGTGAGTAGGGACATGTTCAACGAGATCAGGTTGCTCAGAGCCCCGTCCAAGCTGACCTGGAATGTTTCCGGGGATGGGGCGTCTCCCACCTCTCTGGGCAACCTGGGCCAGTGTTTCACCACCCTCAGAGTAAATAATTTCTTCCTAACACCTAATCTAAATCTGTCCTCTTTCAGTTTAAACCCCTTACCCCTTGTCCTGTTGCTGCAGTCCCTGATAAAGAGTCCCTCCCCTGTAGGCCCCTTTAGGTACTGGAAAGCCACAATAAGGTCTCCCCGGAGCCTTCTCTTCTGCAGGCTGAGCAACCCCAGCTCTCTCAGCGTGTCTTCATAGCAGAGGTGTTCCATCCCTCTGACCATCTTTGTGGCCCTCCTCTGGACTCACTCCAACAGGTCCACGTCTTTCCTGTGCTGGGGGCTCCAGAGCTGGTTGCAGTACTCCAGGTGGGGTCTCATGAGAGCAGAGTAGAGGGTTGTGAAACTTGAGGCAAGAAAGCGTAATTAAAATAACTTCAGGCATTGTTTAATATTCTCACCATTTCATAGGTGGGCAAAATTAAATTTCAAAAACATCTAAATCCAATATCAGCAATGACTTAGGTTGTGGATAGATGTTCTCATTCTACAAGGAATTACCAATCTAACTTGGCTGACTTTTTTTTTTCCTTTGAAGTGAATTAGGCAATATGTGCAGGGTGCTCTGTTGGCAGAGCAGTGGGGGTGATGAGTTCTGTTACGGATGTGTGACAGGCCAGCTGGGGGTTGTAATCTCTTCTGCTGGTGAGATCCAGAAGACTACATCTGTCTGGGCTTCAGACTGAAGTGCTAGGCTCCAGTGTTGACAAGCATTCCATCTGTTAAATGAAAGGTGTGATTTTTAGATTTTCCATTTTATTAAATGCAAAACCTCATGAAGACATGGTTCTCTTAGTGTAGCAACTAGAATAATTAAGTTTGTCCATATACAGCTTTGCATTAGCTTGCTTAATTAGATTCAACCTTATGTATCAACCAGCTTTTGAGTTTTGGATACTGTTGCACACTGAGGAATTAGATGCATAACCTGAAAGAACTCATATTTCTCATTCCAATTTCTAACCATAGACCATGTGAAAATAACCATGCAAATAATAACAAAAACTTGTTTTAATTTACCTTAGCAGAAGTTTAAATGTTTTGCTTACTGATTGGACATTTTAATTTCCGCTAGGTTTTATTATGTAAAAGATGTTACTGTTGTTTCCGAAGTCTTATCAAACCAAACATGTAAGCATTTGTACAGGGATTCCAAACCATGCCAAAAGAATAAATTTTTGTTTCTTTCCCACAGAAGAGACATTTGTTCTGTTACTTAACAGGTGTGTCTGATAAGATGTGTTCATACTTATTAAGATGTTTAAAATGGCTTCTCTGAAACTTCATACAGTAATTGCTTTCCAAGAGAGTCCTAATAATGAACTTTAGCTCTTGCAGCATTTGGCATTGTCATCCTGAGAAATTATCCTTTTGCAGCCGTGGGAATGAACAGTGTGTGTAATTGCCATTACATCACTTGCTGCTGATACACTGGCTTTCTTTTCACTTATGAACATAAGCTGGCGTTGCTCGCTGGTAATGTTATTTTTGCAGAAGAGGTATGAAATGAGGCTAATCGTGCCTTTTACAGCAAGAATGAAAGTGGGCTAATCAGATGATATTGATTAATTATCTTTGTTCTGTCTTCTGTGTTGTCAACATGAAATTTTATCTAAGAAAATTTCCTTTTCTGCCTTGTGTATGTTTGCCATTTTTTTGGTTGTATTTTGTTCACTGTGTTTTTGGAAGGATAGACTCCACTGTAACACTCTCTTTTCCTGAACTGATAGTGCTTATCTGCTGAGCAGCGTTGGTGTAATAGAAGTATGTTTATTATCATGCTACCAAATTTCATGACTGCCTGACTATTGTTTCCTTCTGTGATCAACCTGAATTAGTTTGAAGGTGCAGGTGTCCTGAACAGATCAAATGTGGTTGGTGCCATTGCGTCTGACATGCATTTTGGTTTTCATCCTTTAACAGTGACCAATTTATAGAAATATTTTCTTAGATGTTGTCATTTGTGTAACTATTTTTTTCAACTCTTATTGTTGGAGTGTATTATTTGATAGTTGAAGTTATGTGGACTCTTTAAGTGAAATCCAGATCCTGTTGCAAAAAATGAGAGCTTTCCCACCTTAATAGAACTGGGATGTCACTGTTGCTTCCGGTCTTGCATTGTACAGATTGATTCCTTGGTTTACTGTAAATGAGTGGTTTGCTGTTTTTAGCATCAGTTGACTATTTGTCTTTGGAACATGATGTATATTATAATAATTTGATTTGATTTCTGGCTCACCTGATTGCATCCCTACATTCCACAAGGCACACTTCCTGAAGATGTATTTGGACAAGTAGCAGAGGGAAGAGCAACTATTAAGTTCTTTTAGAAAATTTTTCTGTAGTTAATATCTGCGACTTTTCAGAAATAACCCTGGAAAGCACTGCTTTCTTTGAAGCAAAGTAATCTTTAAATGGAAGGGGTATATTAATGAAGTATTTCAGGTGTTTAATGAAGCACTTTGGGAACCCCTCTGAGAACTATCCAACTAAAAATATAATGATTAATATTTATTTGTAAGTATTGATGAACGTAAAGGGGCAAAATTAATCTTAATGAAGTGTGCGTAATTTTATGATAAAGGTAAAATAGGGTGTTGTACTGAATGTTTTGGTTGCTTTGCATGTAATATGTGTACAAATTACATTTTCAGGAAGATACTTGGAAAATTCTACTTTTGGTCTCCTGGCTTTGGTGCTGCTTTACCTGCTTCTTATATGGCTATTCTCATCGAAAGGAAAAGCAGGTACAGTTTCTGTTTATGGATTTTCAGTTTTATATAATAATATTTCTTGGTTTGGTCATTTGATTTGACCAACATTTGACTATTCAGTGGTTTTGTTTCAGAATGCTGGAAATGTACTTCATTTGAAATAGTGTCTTTTGCAATCTTAGATTTAAATGTAGAAAGCTACAGTGAAAAAACACTTTACATTCAATTTCTTGTTTGTCATTTGTTTTTCTTGTTTAATGTGTAATTGGATTGGTTAGGACTGCCTGATGAAGCTGTGCATTTTTTTTGTTTTTTTTTGTGTTTTTTTTGTGTGGTTTTTTTTTTAAGTATAATTTAAATAATGTTTGCAATTAGTCACAGAGAAGGAGCATGCTAATGAAAGTTGCTGATGACTTGAGTTAACAATGTGACATCAGTTAAGATAGAGGAGTAATAGAATGTTGTGGAAAAAACTGACTGGACGAGCTGAAGTAATCCAAATTGGATGAAACATAATGATACAGAAAGCAAGGCCTTTCACTTAAGGAAAGGTGTGAAGTTCAGCTGTCAATGGGAAATCCGTTATGAAGGTGTGAGGAGGGAGAAGGAGAGCTCCGAGTGATCCAAGGATAGCTGAAAGCTGCCATTTGTGATGTGGCCGTGAAAGGTGGCAGGTGAAATCCTGGGTTGTAAGGTTGTAATGTTTTGAAATTCATCTTATATTGGTAGCTTGTATCAATGGTGAAAGTTATAATGCTTAATTACTTTACTATGGAATGAGATGCTATAGTCATCTAGTTAGTAGGTTTTATTCAAAGTAGAGAAGGTGACAAAAGGGTAACGTAAGGGATTACTCTTTAAAAGATGATGAGTACTAGAGATGTGAACGCATTTTTGGTTACTATGAATATCTGAAACTTCCTTAAGCAGTCATTTCAAAATAACTGCAAATACGTATATATCGTGCTGTTGGCTGACTGTCAGGCCCCATTCCTAAACTTCAGTCATGGAGTAAACAAAGCCCAAGCCAAGTTTTAGGTAAGATTGTCAAAGTTCTGTTCTTTTAAAAGAATGCTTTATCCAGTGTTTTTGAAGATTGAGGATGTGTAAGAAGTGCTGGTACCTTTCCAGAACTTCTAAATAGCTTTATTTAATGTAACTATAGAGAAAATAATTGTGATAAAGTTACTAAATTAGTTAATTATCTCTTTAACCTCCGCTCTAGCTGACTGATTTTCATCTTACTGCAATTACTTCCTAAGAGGGTGGATACATTTTGGTAGAACTTTGTCTGGTTACTTAGACTCCGCACTGCTATTGGTATCAGTGTTTCATTTAGCAATGAGAGCAAATGCATTTTCTCCCTTTGATCAGCGACAGCACTAGCTTAACTTTTCCTGCAGACTTGATACAATGTGAGGATTTTGTGGTTTAGGCTTCTAATATTTCTAGGTAACGCTAAATGGGAAGAAATTGGGCTGGCTGTCCATCTGTGAGTTTCTTGTAGCTTTAGAGTATTTGTGAGTTGAGTTGAAACTGCTTGTGAGCCCAAAGCTGTACAAGGTTTTTGTTTAACAGTGGAACAACTATGAAAAACTTGCAAACCTAAGCTTGTTAAGTGTAGCAAAGAGAGTAAGGCAAACAAATTTTATGTCAAATGGGGATTTATAAAAGTCTCAGTGGCAATGCATGAGAGCTTTGACGTGTTAACAGGCTCCTATTTAGCATCTGAAATTTGAAAGAAATAAAAGTTGAAATAGAGGTGTGTGAAAATGATGAAAGTAGGTTGGTACAGCATGTATGTAATGAATAATGGTGAAATACTTAATTCCTGGAAAGTTATTCTCCTTTCTGTCAGAATCCAAAATGTGTGACCTGAGGTATTTTGCCTAAAGTGTTCATATTATATCGCATCAGATAAAATGTAAAAAGGCAAGGTTGGTATTGCAGTATAACACATGCAGCTGAAAGTGTGGGGTCATTGCTATTAATGAAAAAAAATTGTTAAATGGCTTCAAAAGGTAGTTGAAAGTTTAGGTTTTCTTAAAATATAAAGTTTTTTGCTATGTTATCAGATGCTAACTGTATAATGTGTGAAATGCTGCTGCTGACAGGCTTACTGAAATATGACTTTCTGATTTCACATCTGTTCGCTTGTTAGCTTCTGTTATAGGCATAATCAAATTTTAAGCAACTTGTAGTCTCTTAGGAAACTGACGTTTGACATGGAGACACAGTGGCATTTTCAGTTGTATCCCGAGTAGCTTACAACAGATTGTATTGAAAAATCTGGGATGTGGGAAAAAGTCCTGATTTGAGTTCATAAATGTATCTCTAGCCCTTTAAATTGCTACTAGCAGCTGGCAGCAACATCAAATTTAATCACTTAATCTCTTCCCAAGTGGATACCCTATTTTAAGTACCTCACTGGCATTTGCTTGCACAGCATCCCTGTCAGTCCTGAACTTGGGAACAGCAGGCTTGTAAATCAGATTTTCTTCTGAGTGTTGCTGTTCATGTGTGCCGGCCTTGTACATTTTATGATTCGATGGAAAAATGGGAAGAAGAGATGGATAGCTTGTCTAGGTCCCATATAATCCTGAGGAGGAGCATGTTTTCTAATGTGTTACAGAACTAGTTTGATTATAGTTTGTATCTGTGTAATATGTAATTGCAAATTTGCATAGCATTGTCAATGAGAGGGAGAGGTGACATTGCATAGAAACTTCACAGTCACTCAGGAAACGATCTGTGTTATATTATGCCGCTACAGTTCTATAAAGATATAAATTGCACGTTAGTATGTCCATGTGTATTCTATTTGGTGGTTATAAAATATGGTTATCCTGTCTATGAAAACTAGTTTATTAGGCTCTGTGGAAAGGGCCAAGGAATAAAAACACTTGTAAACTCTTTTGTATATGATTCTATAAATGTTCTGGGACATTACCGAAAGAGAACTACTCACATTATTATGATTAAGTAATGTTTTGATAAGAAGTATTTCTTAGATAATAATTGAATGTAGGTACATAGACATGGACATTACATGTTTGTAATGTGCAGATTCATATTCTATGCCTTTAGTCCCTTACTCCTGTAGGAATAACTCAGAATTTTTACCTTTTTCTGGTACTCGCAAGCAGCGTGGGTTGCCTGTTAGGATTAGGAGGAAGCATCCTTACTGGCCAATGCAGAATTTATAAGTGACAATCTGACATCTGTTAGCTGCGTAGCTGGTATATGTTTGAAGCTCCGAGAAGTGCTAAAAGGGCACAGAGTTAAATTTCAGCTCGTTTTGACTCTACGTTATCTCATACAGTACAGATATTTTTAATAGTTGTTAGTCTGAGTCCTGCCATGTTATTTCTTTGTATTTATGGCTCTGGCAGAGGTGTTAAAAAATGAGAAACCAAACAAAAAATATTGTAGGTGATACTGGTGTGCTGTGTGTTTTCACATGCAAAGAAAATGTTGCAAATAAGGAAAGTACTTCCTTTTCCTGGAGAAATGTACACAGTTCATTAGAATTTTTCTAATTCCTTTTGATTATTTGACTGTGACTTCAACATTTTAATTACTCTTTATGTATATATTATCATAATAACTATGGCTCTAATAAGTAAGCTTCTAACAGGTGCACTTGCACAAGTATATTTAAAAGAACATAATTTTCTTTACAGTTTCACCTTTTTTACATCTTCTATTAAAGAAAAACGTGCAGTTCTTTTGTCACAGAATTTAAGTTTGTAGTGTTAGACATTAAAAGTTGCATTAATGTCTCCTCAAAAATAGAGATATGACTTGGTTGCATTAATTTTGTTAAGCTTCCTGAGGAAATCATTGTATGCATTTTATTAACCTTTGTATGGGGTTGTTTTACCAGCGCACTTTGTTTACTCCTAGAGGCGTTGTTTCAAATTGTTGGTAAGAAGCAGTTTTATTTGTTTGTAATTTCAAAAAATGATTTTTTTGCTTACTTATTCTGGCGTCTGTTTGTAATTCAAAGTTAAAGTCTCCTGTCATTTTTTTTTTTTTCCAACATCTATTAAATGTTATCAGCAAGAATTGAGCATATAGTAGAGGAGGAGGTACATAGCTTTGACTGAAAGACATAGTACTACCTTGTTCTAGAAGCACCGAGACTGCTAGAAGGCAAGGAAGTAACTGAATATACTTGTTAAAATTGTTGTGAATGAAGCTGTTGAAATGTGATTTGAGGCTTGGCTGAAGCCAGCCTATTACTGGAAGTCTGATTAGATCAGTTGTACCTTACTGATTCCTAGGACAGACAAGTCTGATAGCTCAGTGAAGAGCCTGTGTTTAAGACCTCTGTGATTTCTCTCAAGGAAAAGAATGATGTTGTCTTAAGTGTTTTGTAAATGTGCTCATGTTTCACAATCATTTGTGTTTTGCTAATAGCTAAATGGCAAACTTCAGTTTGTTGGACTCTTGTTCAAAAAATAATGTATTAGTGAGTTTCAAGAACTATAGCTAAAGCTTTAAGAAGGGACACAATTACAGTTTTAATGAATTTAATTGTCTTACTGCCTGGCTAACTTTTTTTTTTTCCTTGCCCTTTGTAATTAATTAAGCCAAAGAAAGTTTAACTACAGTCACCTAAAAGTTCTGTGGCAGTTGTGAAGGGACCCTTCTGGGATTGCCCCCTGCTCCCCCCTTAGGCTGCATTAATGTTTACATACTGGCTGTTAACATTATAGCGGCGCCTGTCTCGTCGCTACAGTTCAGACTGTGTCACTGATGGTATTATAAAACTTGAGATTTAGGGTGCTTATGATTTGGCTGTAAAAATCTTGCTCTGGGCAACTATTTGCAACATGTTTTCAGTTGAAAACTTCGGGTGTTTTTCATCAAAAAAATTCAGTATACTGGACTCAGAAAAATATTTAAAGCATGTGCATTTAAAAAGTGGTACAGTTCAACAGTGCACATTATAGAGAACATCTGTATATATATGTATATTTAGTGTTCTTGGAAACAAAAGTATTACTATGTATTGCTTAGAAAAGTGGCAGAAACATTTGTGGAAGAATGATGTGCAATATTTAGACTGTGTGTTTCTTCTCCTGTTGAAACATTCGGTTGTTGTTCGGGTTATTTGGTTGCCATAAATGCCATTACTCTAAATACATTATAAAGGAAGAATATGGCAGCATAGTAATGGTAAAAAGTATACGCTGTAAATAAATACAGCATTTTTGTAAGTTTGTCCATTCAAATACAAATTTGTTGGTATATATTTCTGTATAGTAGTATAGTATATTTAGACTTGAGGTGACAATTTCCTTTCTCAAAATGTTTTACAGTTACTCAGTTTGACGCTGTATTTTAGGGAAACCTATAAATCACCAGTATGGGGAGGTGGGTGATCAAAACAAGTGAACAAACTCTTTTAACACAGCAAATGTTTTTGCAAGCTTTAGTCTTACTTGCTACAGGTAAGAAATTGAGAGAGCACGCTACATTGAGGGATGATTTTTTTGTGTTGTAGTGAAAAAAAGCCTCAAGTTTGGATCACTCGCATGAGCGATGTAATCACTTGCATTTTGTAGTGTAATCTGGTAAGGAGAGCTACCAGGTAAACGAATTATTTTGGAGTTTTAGTCCTCTGGAGTGATTATTACTGTGAAATATGGAGTCAAGCTGTAGAAGTTAATGGGAACACTTTTTGTTTCTAAACCAAAATACATTAAAATCCATTGCACTTCAGCTAGTGCCTTGGTGAGAGCCAATGTTTGAGAGATCTGTGTTTTTATAGTAACAGCATGTAAACACTTGAACATGTTTTGCTGCATGCTTTGGGGGCTGCTCCTGCTATAGTGATCAGAGGGAGGGAAAACACTCATTGTTCAAGGTTGCCTGGGAGTGCAGGAGTCGATCTGGAAGATGCTGCGATTGTGGGGAAAATTGTGAACGGCAGGTAGCTCAGGATGGGCATCGCTTGGGAGTGTTTTTCATGGAAAGTAGCATCTCTTGCTGACTTGGGATCTTAGTGGGAGCTCTTGCCCAGCACAGGACTAAAGTATTTCTATCAATGATTTACAGTGATTTGTCTTTCTGAGAAATGGGATCACCGGGCTTATGCTATGTTTGAGGCTTTGAGCAGTCTGGTCTAGTGGAAGGTGTCCTTGCCCATGGCAGGGGGAGTTGGAACTGGATGATTTTTAAGGTCCCTTCCAACCTAAACCATTTGATGATTCTATGTTTGTCCTAACACACCCAGTCTCCGGTTTGGAAAAAAGAACAACCCAGTAACCTGGTATTTTACACTAGAAAGATTGATGATCTCTGTAGGGTATATTCCTGATAATCATAACTTTGTTAATATTTTCAAAGAGATTTCTATTTTTCACTTAATATTATAGCATTACATTTTAATTCTAGAAAAAGTTCCTGAAGTTGATTTAACTGTGTTCACTTAAATCAATATTAATGAAGTCAGTTTTTAAGAACCACCTTTTATAAACACAGGAGCAGCGTATCCTAAGTCAAGCAAGCGGGGCAGACCAGCTTGGCTGAACAGGGAACTCCTTGTGGAGCTCAAGAGGACAAAAAAAATGGTGTCATCTCTGGAAGCGAGGTCAGGCTTCATGGGAAGATTAGAGCTATGGTTTGCACATGCAGGGAGAAGACATGAAAGTCCAAAAGCTCAGAGCTGAAACTGGCCAGTGTCGTATCCGACAACAGGAAGGGCTTTCTAAAGTGTGTCAATAGCAAATGGAGATCTAAAGATAACATTGGACTGATACTTGTTGGTGATGGTCACCTGACTAATAGGGATGGAGAAGAAGCAGAGGCATTCAATGGTTTTTTTGCTTCAGTCTGTAATAATACTGATTGACCTGCCTGGTCCCCTGAGTCAGAGGAGCACGAGTGTGGGAACAGTGACTTTCCATTTGGGGACACTGAAACTGTAAGGGACCAGCTGTATCAGCTGAATGTTCACAAATCCTTGGGGTCTGATGGGATTCACCCCTGTACTGAAGTACTGAGTACTGAAGGAGCTAGCAGATGTTATCGCAGGACCTTGTTCGATCATCTGCCAAAGGTCTTGAGAGTCTGGGGAGGTCCCTGCTGACTGGAAGCTAGCCAGCGTTATTCCAATTTACAAGGAGAGCATGAGGGAAGACCCAGGAAACTACAGACCTGTTAGTCTAACCTCAGTTCCTGGAAAAATTATGGAGAAGATTATACTGGGTACTATTGAAAGGCATTTAAAGAACAACGCAACCATCGGGTACAGTCAGCATGGATTCACAAAAGGAAAGGCCTGTTAGACTAATTTGATATCCTCCTATGACAAGGTCACCTTGGGAAGGCTGTCATTTAAGTTGTAGCCAGATTGTGAAGCAGTCCTGTGTAAAGGAAAAGGATGTTCTCTGTCGGTCATAAAAAGGCGCTGTGTTACCAGCAAGATGTAAACTACGTGCTCCATTTGTAAAAGTAGCTGCAGAGTTAAATTTGCTGCATTTAAATGAACTGTGGAAACCATTTTGTTCTTCATGCAAGAAGAACATACTGTTCTCCCATACTGTGCTCTTAATTATTCCTACAGTCTATCCTTCACCCCTGCCCTTTACTCCTTGTAATTTTGTGCATCCACGTAAGGTGCAAGTATAATCTTTATACTTCTGTATGCCTTTTAAAAAGAAGTGGTTACTGTCAACACTTGGACTTTTCTAACCACCTGAAATGTGTTTCCATTTCATACCAGTCATGTCTTCCCAGTCAGTTGAGTGAATCGCCGTTATGTGTCTCAGTTACAATGGCTGTCTAGATAACTGTCTTAAGCTAGATTTCATCCACTTCAGATGGGAAAAGTTTGACAAGATGGATCCTATAGTTGTGAACAGAGCAAGAAGGATCCTTGGGGATCAGTGATTCCAGTCCCATACATTTATAGTCAATCAGCCCAGGTTATAAACTAATCAGGCTTCTGAAAAGCTGTAGCCATGTCTGCAGAAGTGCTCAGCACCTACGTGTCAGGAGTTTTCAGCCTGCAGCATTCGAGTGTTGGAAAAATTTGGTCCAGCTTGCTTGTGTGGTCCTTGAAGTCTTGCACAAGATGGAAGAGCAGGAGAGCAGCTACAGCTTTATAGTCAACAGTCTGTTTTCTGGGATAGCACAGGCAGGCAGAGTAAGAATACTGGCAGATCCCATGTAAAATATATACCTGTGATTCTGGAGGTGCTGGAGAATGTCTGGGTGCATCTTTACAGACTGGGTTTATTTTATCTTAGTGTTCTTACAGTCAGGGCTCAGCTGGATCATGCAGGACGATTTGGTTGCATTTGCTCAATGGTCTCCTTTTCCCTGAGTTTCAGGAGGATTTACCAGCTTAGGCACAGCACCAGCCCTGAGATTGCTTCATGAATAGTAATGTAAAGACATCACAGGCAGCACCCATTAAGCTCCGGACTACCTCTGTCAGTTCACGTGGGGCCAGCCTGGATGGACAAAGGGCAGTGCTAAGGTCAAGCTACAAGCTCTGATGGATCCCAGGTGATCCTGTACAGCTAGCTCTTCCTGTGCTGCACCATAAGTAATCGAGAGTTGATTATAGTTAATTTATTTTTTTAATTATTATTCTAAAGATGCCTTTTGGCAAATCTATTTTTAATTGTTCACTTTGTAGGCTGAAAACTAAGTAAAAGTGATTTAGTCATCTGAGTACTAGTATAATTTTGTATTTTGTTTTTCATCATTAACTCCCCCAAGCCCCCACAAAAAAACCATACAAAACTTACAGTCCTGTTGAAATGCCTAGGGATAAAATGTTAAAATTCAGACTGCTGCTGAAAATTGGACTATCTGTGAGTCTGACTTGGATTCAAATGGCACAAACAGTGGATTAATTAATCGGTTCTGTCTGCTCAGCAGTAGCATCCAGGAGACAATCATTTGCACTTCCTTGGCTTAAGCAAACACTTAATCCATCTTCTGTGTCTGAATGCTTGTGTGTAACATGCAGCTCCCAGAGGGGGAATAATAAATATTCTGCTAGTGTAGAATAAACCTCAGATGCTGCCTAGGTGAGCTGGCTATAGTGCTGGCTGATGTGGCAATGAAAAGCTTGACATTTACCTGGTGAGATAACATCCGTGCCTACTCTGCTTCTGCTACAACGGCTGAAAGTCTTTGAGGGAACTATTCTGTGATATGTTCCTCAGGTCTGCTTGTAGGAGATAGTACAGGTGAGAGGAGCTTAAATCTTTGTTTCCATATGAGCCACACCTATAAACCCTCTGTAAATGAAGTGACTCCTTCCTGTTGCCTCACTGCTCCCAAGGAATTAATGTTGTCAGCTCCTGCAGCAGGAAAAGTGTGGAGGTAGAAACCTAGAGTGGTAATGATTTGCTATATTTAACCATGCAAGGGTTTTTGGTGGTGAAGATTACAGCAGTGTACTGTGGTTAAACATCTGGCTTCCCCTTCCTGCCCTCTCCGCTCCACATCCCAGGACAGAAAATGACACTTTTTAATTTCCTTTAGTAAGTCCTATGGATTGCATAGTGTTTCTTGTAATCAGATGATCTCCACTCCAAACTGAAAATTTTTTATAAAGTAAGCATATGCCGTTAACACCTTCTCCTAAAGATGATCTGTCTTAAAAGCAGGAACAACAGAGTCAGTGGCATTAAAGGCAAACATAAAACAGGTCTCATGAATTTGGGCCAGTACCTGTCATGGCAATACAGACTGCCCCAGCTTTAGTGGAATACTGAAACAATAGGGGCTGTCTGGTAGTACAACATTATTTTGTCTGCTTGAAGGAATTTGTATGTGCTCCGTCTTGCTTCATCAGTGGTAAGTTTTTCCTTTTAAGCTCTTCTTCAGTGTCTGTTATTCATTCCTCGTGAGCGATGCACTGAGGAACTAGGAAAAATGTTCTAAAATTAACCGTTGGCATTTTGGATCTTCAAGGTTAAGCTTAGAAATTAATAGGTTCAAACTGGACTTGCCAATAGCTCCTTTCTGTCTTTCATAGAATTATAGAATGGTTTAGGTTGGAAGGGACCTCAAAAATCATCCAGTTCCAACTGCCCCTGCCACAGGCAAGGACACCTTCCACTAGACCAGACTGCTCAAAGCCTCAAACATAGCATAAGCCCGGTGATCCCATTTCTCAGAAAGACAAATCACTGTAAATCATTGATTAGAAATACTTTAGCCCTGTGCTGGGCAAGAGCTCCCAGCTCTTGGAGCTCCCACTAAGATCCCAAGTCAGCAAGAGATGCTACTTTCCATGAAAAACACTCCCAAGCGATGCCCATCCTGAGCTACCTGCCGTTCACAATTTTCCCCACAATCGCAGCATCTTCCAGATCGACTCCTGCACTCCCAGGCAACCTTGAACAATGAGTGTTTTCCCTCCCTCTGATCACTATAGCAGGAGCAGCCCCCAAAGCATGCAGCAGAACATGTTCAAGTGTTTACATGCTGTTACTATAAAAACACAGATCTCTCAAACATTGGCTCTCACCAGGGCATTAGCTGAAGTGGGCAGAGACACCTTCCACTACACCAGGTTGCTCAAAGCCCCATCCAACCTGGCCTTGAACACTTCCAGGGATGGGGCATCCACAACTTCTCTGGGCAACCTGTTCCGGTGTCTCACCACCCGCATAGTGACGAAATTGGTAGATGAAATGTCACATTAATGTCTGTCTGTAGTATCTGGCACAGTTCATCATCGAATATTGATGTCCTGCAAGAAATTGACTTCTCAGGCAATAAGGACGTATGGAAATGACTCTCAGTTAATCTTTTGGTATGGCTTGCCTACCTCTCTAGAGAAGGTTTACATTGGCTTCTGACACTGCCCTTTCTTGGGACCCCTTGTGTTCCAGGCCCGTACAGATGTAGGCGCACTCTTAACAGCGTTAATCTGTCTTCTGCACGACTGATTTATAGTTCCTAACTGGATTTGAAGCCTGGTTTTAATATGACTTAATATGCTGGCGTTTGGGTTCTAAAGGGGAAAAAAAATGCAAATGGCACTGTATGTTGGCAAGTCTAACGCCATACCCTCATTCTGCTGGAATAGCTGGTCTGCTGTTTCTGAATGTAAGGGCATTTAGGAGTTAGTCACACCATGGGAAAAACTGCAGTAGTCTTCTGGCTGAGTTGGATTGATTTGTCACGTTAGCTTTTTCTGCATATTGCTTTAGGTATTTTTTAAACACTGTCATCCAATCACAAATGTAATCATTGAAACATTCAAAACCTAAAGAGAAAATTAGCTCTAAACATGCAAACAAAACAATAGCTACTAGTATGACAGACTTGAAAAACAGCATTAGGCTGCTTAAGTCTTTCAAAACAGATGAAAAAACTGATGACTTGAGTAGCTTAACAAAAACCTTGTATTGTGGAATGGATTGTCTCAGACTGGGCACAGAATATGACTTGAGGAGGGAAAGGCAGTTATTTCAAAGGGCTTCTTCTAAAGCCTCTGGAGCTGCTTCTCACCGAGCTGCTGTGGGCTGGGTTTGGGATGTGCAGATAGGGTATGGGTGAATGGCTCTTAACCTGAGAAGGTAGAGGTGGAGAACAGGTCAAATACTGGATGAATTTCCACTGGTGTTGGGACAACCCCAAGCTGTCGGCTAGAGTAGTAGCCTTATATGAGAAATTTCTTCTCTTTCTTCCTGGCCTTCGCACTCCCAAAATATACTGAGTATATGTGCAAGGACAGTGAATACTGCACACCTCTGCAACTATGAGATTTCTGTAGCCTGTTTTGCACTTCTTCCTAATTTTTATTAACGGTTCTGTACATTATGTCCTCTTTTTGATATGAAACAGTAGTGACTGATTGCCAGCAAAACGTGTAAAAGAGGTGACCTGCTGCTGCTAAGGATCCCTAAAGCAGTTTTGCTCAAAAAGAGAGTATTTGCTTTTGTGCCCTATGTGCCTGCCTTCTAGACAGAGTGGCCAAGCAGCACAATATTGTATCCCAACTGAGAAGGTGCCCAGAAGAGAACTGAGTGTTTTCTTTTTGATTGACTGAGCTGATTAAAAAACAATTCTGTGTTACTATCAACAGTCCAAAGAAATTGTTATTTGGGGCCTTACTTAAAACTAGATAGACCTTCTATACCAAGAATGTTAATAATTTAAAAAATTGCTGGAAATCCTTAATTTCTTTTCCTGAGTTTTGATTAATTTGTTATTCTTCTGTTATCTACTAGTCGGTCCTTTTATGAAACTAATAAGCTTTTTGGAATCTGGTTTTTATCTCTTCATGGAATCTTGTGAGGTTAAATCACACTTTAATTAAGGGTTTTTTTCCCCTCTGTAGGTCAGCCTTTGTTTTCACTCTGTTGGCTCTGTAGACACCATAGAGAAACTGGCAGAGGAGGAAGAGGGAGGGAATGTTGAAAGAAAATCTGTATAAAATAGAGGATAAAACAGTTAAAAAATTAAACTATAGATGTTATCTTGTGTTGCATTAGCTGAAAACTCTGTAAGAATTATTGGTACTAATTTAAAGGGAATGTATTACTGTAGATATATTTTCTTTTTGGCTTCTCTCCCTTTCCAGTTTTCTCATACTCTTTCTTTGGCATGTGTTCAAATCATAGAACATGTTGAGTTTATTTTCTTTCCTTTTAAGACCAACAAATGTTGAGTATTTGCAAGAAACCATTTTACTTAACATACAATGTGCTCAAAGCAAGTATTACTGATTTGCAGTTTTGAGCAACTTCAATTTTCCAAACCTGTAAAGTGTCCATTTCCTACTTCAAACAACCCAAAATTTTGAAATAGAAAATTCCTTTAAAAAAAAAAACACATTGCGTCATGGGTTCTTAAACTGTATATTTTTGACATGAAGTTATGTACCTGAACAGTATCTTTGTGTGAAAGACTTGCTACTGGTATTTACTAAGCTCAAAAAGTAATAATTTTCTTTTTTGAAAACTTATTGCTTAGGTCTGTTTTCATAATTTTCAACATTATTTTGAAAGCTTATCTGTTCCTGCTGATTTCAAGTGAACTTTTGCACCAGGATTTCACTGCTGGCCTCCAGCTGTCAGTAGGAAATTGGTGGGTGTGAGAGATTAACGATACCCTAAACATAATCTGTAGTACTTGTGTTATTACAGGGATGCAATCGCAACTCCAGATCTATAGTTGGTTAGCTTGTGGTGTCAAGCTGCTGTAGACCAGAAAAAACCCCCCTCTTGATACTGACCTTTTTCTTTTCAGGGGAAACCTGTGATTTGTGTGTTTGATTTAATTCTGCAGGTTATAAAGTGGTGTGTTTTACAGTGTGTGTGGGGGGAGGGAAGCTGGGGGTAGGAATTCTTCCTGTTTTTGCAGACCACAAATCCTGTCTGGGGAGCCATTACAAACTATTATGTTAGCTTCTTAGTTTATGTTCAGAAATTAAAGCCAGAGTTAACTCTTTCTTTCTTTTGGACAAATGTTCTCAAATTTTACTATAGTAAGTCAGTACAGCATGTTGTGTGCTCTTTACCTTTGTTTTTTACATTCCACCCCATATAGACATTTGAATCCACTGATTCCTTTGAAAGTAGTTTTATTTGTGATTTCTCAGACTTGTAGAGAATCCAAAAAAGAATTGTCTGTTAAAGTAAGGTGGTAACTGTCAGGATATGCAGCAGACTCAATGGACAGTGGCATTCATATAAAATTCAAACTTGAATTTGTAGGAAACTTACAAAAAATGTGTTTTTTCATCAATTCACTGTTAAAGCCACATGTTCAGATCTCGTCATATAGGTCACAAGAAAGGGTAAGTTTCATTCTAGTACCTATTTATTCTCAGGTCAGGCTTGTTGATTTGACAACACTAAGAATTTTTGGAAAAGCAAATAGTAGGAATATGATGTTTTGGACTGGGGATGAAGTTAGAAAACTTTATAGAAAAGCTAAAATTATTATTATCTTACCAGTGAGTTGGATATCTTTATTTTGTGGGTTTTTGTCCCCCAACTGTTTAAATTTACTATTTTATGTGGAGAAACATAGCTCATCAGTGAGGCTGTTTAATCAGAGAACATGTTCTCTTAATTGCATGCATAAAGATTTTTAACATGCTGCTTTATCTATCTTCGGGCTCCTTCTAGCCATCTCTACTACTAACTGCTGCCGTACGCTGGGTTACAAGAGCTGTAGCAGGGTACGGGGCCTGGGTGTACTTGCCCCAGTGTGTACCTCGCCCTGTGGTGTGAATTTACTGGCATACTGTAACAGCTCGCACCTAGTGCTATTCTCACTGAAAGAGGTGCCTGTTTAGTCAATTTACGTGAATTTTATACGTAGTGTTATCATCTTGCTGTAGTTATTTCCTGTTTTTTCTGACTTGATCACTTATTTCCCTTTTAGTTTTGAGCAAGAAAAAAAAATGTGATCGTAAAAAACCATGACTGGTAAAAAATGCAATTATGGTAGTTAAAATATGTTTAATTAATTGCAGTGAATGTTTAGATTTCAGGATGTCTACTTGGAAGAGTTCGTGGTTTAACTGGAACAAGGCAATAGAGAAAACAATGCTTTAAACTTTGTATTGCCAGAAAAAGTTCTTGATGAGAAAACCACAGGGACTGGACTGCTGCGTAGTAGACATATAAGATGGACAGGACAAGGCAAAACATATGAAAGAAATAAATATTCAAAAGGAGGAATGAACATTGAGAGAGAAATAGCTTAAAAATGACAGGCTCCTACTTCGCTTCTGTTTAGAGAAAGAGAAGGTGTTTGCTTTCTGTTGGAAATTGTATTTGAGTGCTGCTGTGGTTAATAATGTCCTGGTTTGAGGTATGGTAAAATTGCTGTGAGCACAAGCATGTTCTCAGGATTCATCCCACCTTCAGGCAAGTTTTTTTTCTCTTTTTTTTAGCTTAGCAGCAACTGTATATTTAAGGAAAAACATAAACATATTGAAGGAAAACCATAAATAAGAAGAGAGAACTGGCAGTGAGTTTCATAGGAAAAAGCATCTTGATTGTATTTTAAAAATCGGTATTTTGTACGATTTGCTATTATATGAAGCAAAAGCTCATGCTACTTGTGAAAGTAAAGTTGTTCTTTGAATTTTGTAACGTGTCAAGCTAAGCAAGAAAACATTCTTTAGAAAACTGTTCCACAAACAATATGTTGGCATGCAGATTTGGACAGTTGTCATTGCTTCTAGGGCATGAATAGGATTTTTAACTCGTGTAAGGGGAATTGGACTTTGACCTAAATCAAACACCTTTTCCAGAATTTACAGCACTTACATGAAAATATAAATACCTTGCTCACAGGCAGATGCATTCGAAGTCTGAGAGTGGCACATAGTGATTTATTTGACTTTAAAATACTGTTGGTTAAAGAAAGAATAAGAAATCTTTAATCTGCTCTTTATTTCTTGTATTTTAACTTTAAGTCATTGAAGATTAGTTCTGAAAAATTGGGACAGTTTCAGTAAAGAGCCATGAGTACGATTAAAATCTTAGGGAACATTGTGGAAAAACTGAAGGAGCTAAGTTTTTGTTTAAGAAATGGTATGTGGGTGACTTGGTTGGACTCTGTTACAGTGGAGGTAAAGATGTAACTGATTTCAGTGACTGGATAGATTCTTGTCTAAAGTAGGATGCAAATTGTAAAGGTAAGTAGCATTAGAGTAACATCAGTGGTTATGGTGAGTTCATTGGAAATATGTAAAGACAAATTTGATCTTTTTGAAGAAGTGGCTAATTCATTAAAGAAAAGTTTGTGTTTTATAGTAGTTAGGAAGCCAGATCATTTATCACTGTAATATCTTCTGATTTTATAATCTGTGGAAAAAAAATACATATGATATTTTGAAGTTGCTTTCCACCTTTTTTTTTTTCTGTGAAATGATAGAATTGTTCAGATGGGCGTTGAGAAGTCAGCTAGTGCAGCTACCTGCTCGGAGCAGGACCAGCATTGAGTTCGGACCAGTTTGCTTAGGGAATGGTCCAGTCAGCCTTGCAAACCTCTGAGGACAGAGGTCCGACAACCCCTCTGGGTCCCTGTTCCAATGCTTGGCTCTCTTCAAATGCTGTTTCCTCAGCTCAAGTCAAAATCTCCCCGGACGTGCTCATGGTCCTCCCCGCCAGTTGATCGATGCCTGTTTTATATTGGGGACCAAAACCGGGCGCAGTACTCTGTGTGGTGCAGGGAGTGCCAAGTCAAGGGGATTAATCATTTCCCTTGACCTCCTACCTACACTTCTGGTAATACAGCCCAGTACACTGCTAGGCTTCCTTGCTATTTTTATCCTATAGCTTTTTGGTTTTTTTAACAGTTATTTTAGACTCTTTCCTCTGGGCAGTGCAATTGCCAAAATATGTGGTTCTCTGTTGAGGTTTATAGGCCATAGTTTAAGAGCTATTGCTGTTAGAATTTGGCCTGAACATTACCAAGTTGTCCAAAAAGCAAATTTTATCAAGTAAAATTTTTCTTTGAGGAAGGTATAAATGGACAAGAGAATTATCTTCTGGAAGCTTGTGGTTTGTTGTAATTTAAACATTAAAAGTGGAATCCAGGAGATTGGAATTGTTCAGCCACAGATGACGTGACCTGTGCTGAATAACTAAACTCTGAGACATTGCCTGCTCAGTTCTGTAACAAGCATACAAGCAAATTCCTGTGAAAGTGTGAATTGGAGGGGGGGAAAGGAGAAACAAAAAGTATGCTAAACACTACTGCTTTTTGGTACTTGAATTAAAGGGTAATTAAACAATGTGATTGCTTTTGTGCAATCCTCCTCTTCAGGTGAACGATACCAGTCTTGTTAAACTTTTTCAGAACAGTTTTTCTTCAGTTCGTTGATTTAACACATCAGACTGGCAGGATGGACCTGGATGTGCCATCCCGTCTGTTGTCCCACAGATGCAGCTCTCTTGGATGCTGACTTACATCCTTGTCCTAGTTCAGCCTTGGTCTGCCGCTCCTGAGTTTTGGCCCTAGCTTGTATTTTTCCTTCCTGAATTAAAGATCTCATATGTCATTAGAAACAGGGCAGGGTATGGGAGATACCGTCAGTTGAGGAGGTGAGAGGGAGGCAGAGAGAAGCCAAAGTGAAGATCTTGATGAGAGCAGCCTCTGGAAGGAAACAGCATAAGAGAGAGAGGATGCAGGAAGGGGCAGTAAGGATTTGTGTACATCTGCTCGGGCTTTCCCGTAGTGACCTCGTTGGGCCATCACTGGTGTAACTCGCTGCTGATGGTGGTGTGGAGATTAGCATTCAACACTGGTTCATGGACTTTGGGGGAGAAATGTTAGCCATTTATTAGTATCTTTAAACTTCCCCAAAGCAGGTGGTTAGACATGGCTGACTAATTATTTTTGTTGTTTAATTATTTCCTGCTCTTGTAATACCATTTCCCAATTATTTTCTTCTCTTATTTACCAGCTGCAGTTTTAATACAGTCCTTGGGTTGTACCAGTGACCCTTTTGCTTGGCCTACCTCCATCTTTCTGTCCTGTTTTCCATCAGCTGTCATTGCTACAAAACAATACAACATTTTCTGAACTTCCACCCACTTTTTAACAGTTGAGTTCAGGGTTGGGTTAGGCTTGCTGGATCACATTTGCACAGGGCCAGGAAGAGTCCCTTTTTATTTTTTTTCCAGAAACACGGGGCTATTTATTTTAAAAACGGTCACAGAATTCATTTGCAGGAAGAAAACTTTCTGCTTGGAGTGAGCCAGGGCCTTGCACAGCAGCGGATAGACACGGGCTTGCCGCAGACGCTTTCAGATGATGTCACCTAGCAACTTTCTGTATTTTCAGCTCTGGAAGTTACTTCCTTGGGCGCATTCGTTGTCTGCACGTTTTCCTTCCTCCCGAACACCCGGTACTTGCATCGATCTCGCTGCAGCTGCACTGCAGCTTCCGATTTCTTTTCTTCCTCTTCTCTAGCCCCTTTTCCTTTTTTCTTTGCGGTTGGCGAGTTGCATTTTTACATTTAGCCAAAAGGGACCACAATAGAAGCTAAAACTTTATTAGATCAAATTCTGAGTTTTTTAGTACTTAAAAAATTCAGTGGGAGGCTAAAAGACCCTGCCTGCACGTGATCCCTGCCTGTCTGACATAGCGACTGAAGGAGAGAATCCACCAAGTAGATGATGTGCAGGTACAACATCGTGCTGGTTTGTGCACGCTGGGTGTAATGCAGCTGTGAAGGCACGCGCTGCACTCTTAGGGCTGCGGCTGTCACTTGGTAGCTGGTGGTAGCATCTCGCAGGTAGGTGTGTTACTGCAGGCTGTTACTGAAGTTCTGATGTTTTCCAGAATACTCAAAGGGTATTGAGGTACCAGATTAGCTGTCAGGGGTAAATTTAATTCTGTGTTTCCAAACAGCTGAGCGTTTGGAAATTTATCCTAAACTTTTAATACTATTGCAGGGTTAAAAAAAAAAAATCAAAATCAAAGAAACATGAAATATCCAGTATTTTTTCCCCACAAGAACATATTAAAATAAAATTTACAGTACACAAAACTGTATTGGCTGTCAGTTTGGCAATCAGGAGGGTCAGGACACCAATATTATTTTATCATCTGAGCTAATGGGCTGAAAGACTACGTGATTGTTCGCAGACCAGCTTGAGAGTTGAATTCCTCTATTGCATGAGGTGAATTTTCCCTCCTTCCTGGTCAGAAACATCCTGTAGTATTTTGATGCTTTATTACTAGTTGCAGAGGTCTCTTTGCTTGAAAGTTTACAGACCTATTCCCTATCTCTTGTCTTTTTGTTTCTTGTGTGCTTCATCCTCACCAAATCTTTAGATTCAGGCTTCTTTTTTCTTGGGTTTCTGTGCTGGCATCTTGTTTCTGATACCACACAGAGTGGTAGTAGGTGGAGAAGGTGTACAAAGCGAAGATCTGTAACTCTGCTTTTTAAAACAAACAAACAAAACCCAAACTATTTTTGCTAAATAAAGTTTTGAACTTCAACCAAATTTGAACCTTCCCTGTGAGTAGAGCGCAACTTCTGGAACTCAGGATGGTGCATTGTTGCTTCCTGCAAATTCAATGTGATGTGAAAGCACTGAAACTTTTAAGTGGAATATATCCCTGTACCTTAGATATCTGCTGTGAAAAGCCTTGACCTGGATGCCTGACTTGGCAAAGTTATAAACACCTAAACATCGGTATAGAAGATACTGAGTAAACTTTTTTGCGGGTGGTTGAAGCCTGGAACTATGCAATAGGAATTTCTCTGTTTCCTGCTACCTGTGGTTTTGTTTTGCTTGCTTCTTCAACTGACATGATAGCAAGATATGTTCAGTTAATATACCATTCTCTTAAGCGCTCTATGAATGCTTGAACACTTAAAGTCTCAGGACAAAGTGGAACATACAAGCCTGGATTGGACCTTCTGTTATTCATGTAGTAGCAATATAAAAAAAAATGCTGAATGATGTGAAGACAAAGATGACATCAGGTTATAAACTCAGTTCCATATTGAGAAACTTTAACGGTTAAACATGTGGTGCCTTCTATGTTATTTTCAAGTTTTGTGTGTAACAGCAGTGGGGACAATAAGAAAAATCCCAAATACTACAAGAATGACAGTAAAATCAAGAAGTTAAGAACGGTGTTGCAGTAAGAAATACTGAAACTGAGTTTTACAGCCTTTGGCCGTAGTCTCTAAGCTAATCTTTGCAGAAGAGGAGGAAGGGATGAGGGCAAAGCAATTCCGCAGTGGTAAGGTTTTCCACTTTCTGAAGGCCGATGGTGACTTGCAATGATGTATAGAAAATAACTGGTTTTTTTCATCTGGACCCTACAGTGACATCTAATACAGTCTGTACCGGAGCAGCTCACATCTGCGTACTCAAGAGTTGAGTTTTGGTATTGTGCTGCAGTAGCGTCAGCAAAAACGGGAGGGTGTGAGCTCAAGTTTATACTTTTGCTATCTAAACAGCAGTGTGAGCTATGGGCTGAGACATAGGGACAGATCTCAAAATAGAAAGGGGAAAAAAAAAAATTAGATAGAGGTTAGAAGAGAAAATGGTGGCCACTGTGCCAGGGCACTGTTGACATTGTGGCTCTCAACTAGAAAAGGCAGGGTGCACTGGTTTGAGCCAAGATTTCTGCATCATCAGTCTCAGCAGAAAACACTTTTCAGGACAATGTAAGCAGAAGGGCTAAGGCACCTTCAGTTACATAGCACTGATCACAAAACAGAAGCTTACGCACAAGCGTTTTTCTGTAAATTCACAATTTAACTTAGGCTTTGGCCGCTGTTTGTATGCTTACGTTGCCAGCTTGTGTGTAGGCTTTTATTTTGTGATAAGTGCTGTGTAATTCAAAGTGCCTTGCCCCTTCGTGAAGGCTTCAGGACTCGTGCAGTAGCAAGTTGCTATATATAACTTGGTTCCTGTAATTCCTCACTGCTTTGGAAGCCGCGCTATCAAGGTGCTATTTTTGGTTGCGTACTTATTTTTCTATAGGGTGGTGATAATTCATCCTCCATCAATAATCTGTTTTTTAAATTCTCTAATTTAATTTTAATTTAAGTATTAATTTCTTAAGGCTGTAAGTGTTTTTCTTCAGTATGGAAAAAATGTTTAATTCATTTGCTAATTTTATCATTTCTGTTTATAGGAGAGGTCTCCTCACAATTTACATGGCCAATCAAGTAAGTAGTCCTTTATTTCAAGAACAAAGATATGTAAAATCCATTGGAAATGTATCTCGTTTAAAATTGATGCTGAGATTCATAGCCTTTTTAATGCTTCTAGGATTTTTCTTTAAAAATTATGTGTTATTAGGTAAATAAAATTATCTTAAGAGCAAATTGTGACTATAGGTCTTTTGGAAGTAGCTGTAAAGCAGAGGCTGAAATGTATTTCATTGTGCTGTGCTCAAAATTTCTTGTATCATAGCCCCAGAAAAACGGATAGTTTTTATATATACCCTCCATAGTAGAATGGCATTTGGTACTTCTAACGTTCATTATTTTGCAGATGACCAATCCAACACCATATACTTTAGTTTTGTAATTAATTGTTTCTCAAACTGATGTCAGATATTACACATGCAAACATTTTTACCACATGGTTGTATAGATTTAAATTTTTTTGTGTCATATTCCCTATAATCTCTTTCAAATACGTAACAGTAGTGAATTTATTGAAATGATGCTTTGTGCATTAACTTTTTCTAAATATCTAATACTTCTTTTACATGATCATATTCCTTTAGAACTGATTTTATTATGCCAAAAGAATTGCCTGATGTTTTTATAAAGTTTGAGTTGTGTAAAGAGTCACAGAAACTGCAAAAAAGGAAACAACCCGAGAGTTGTCTTCCAGCCTACTGTGACAATTTGCTGGGGCTTCAGTAGAGTCATGCAAGTGTAGAACTCTTTGATGATGATGATGAAAAGATTCATGAGTACAAGTGATGAGACAAAGGCAATGTGTTGCGGTACAGACTAGGGTGATACAATTGTGACCTCCTCTTCCATCCTTGTAAAGTCATTGATGGTAACTCTTGTAATTCTGAAGATTTTGGGGAGGGGGGCGTTTGGAAGGAGGTGACGTCATATGTTTGCTAGCAGGTAAATATCCTGGAAACGCCCTATATGCGTTTGCCAAACCCATTACAGACTTCTCTCTCAAATTCTTGTGTTTAACACTTTGTTTTAGGCAGAGATTGTTTCTTGGGTTATTCTGTGTTCATGTATCGTCTGTCATTACAGACAGATTCATGAGTGGAGTTCACAGACTTCAGAAGAGAAGAAATTAATTCTTGCCATTAATTTTATTATTGTCAAGTACCATTTTAACTTTTATAGCTGCTTGACTTGGATGGCTCATACAGTATCCCTTAGGATTCCTTTTCTTTGTAAAGTTTTTTTCCTAATTTGAAAAGATGAAAAATCCCTTTCTTGAAATTGAACTGATTAGATGTTCAGACCCTCAATAATACATGGGAACAGGGTTGGATTCCTACAAGGATATGTTAACCTTGAAAGGTTTGAAGTTTTCCTTGAATTCAAAAGAGCAGTTGTGTAGAAACTCCTCATTCAGGAAACACAGGCTATAAAAGTGGTGATAATTAGTGGGGTGTATCTTCATTCATTTGGGATGGACTTTTCAAGAGAAGGGTGAAATAGGTGTGCTTAAATAGCAGCACCTCTGAGTATCCCAATTCTGAGAAAGCTATCATCACATTCACGGCTCTCAAGCTGCCGTGCCACACGGTTCACATGATGTTGGACAGTGTTATAAGGGAAAAGTTAACTGATGCAGTTACATTTTATTGACGCTGTTTGATGCAAGGGATATTCTCTTCAGCATAACTGTTTATTTTAGTCACAAATCTTTGGTGAACTCAGGGCTACCATGGTTTGCTTCGTAAACTGGCCTTGATCATGACATACCTTGTTAGCAAGCTGTGTTATCGCTGTAAATGTTTCCTTATTTCTGTTGCTTGTCTTTTGTCTAGAACTTTATATGCTTTGATAAGATTCACTTAGAAATTTACCAAGCTTTTAAAACATTTATTTCTGTCATCTTTAGAATGCAGCATGCCCCATTCTGAAAGCTGGCAAATTGTATTTGTTAGTGATGGCAGATAGATTGTGAAATTACACTGCATTTCTTGCTTTTTCTAAAACTAGTGTCAGGACCTGTTAAGATATTAATTGAACTAAATGTATTCCTTTGTTTTGTTTCATGTTTTGCTAAACTATGTTTAGCAGCCTGAGCAATAATAATTGAGGCTTTTTGTGTGATTCTTCATGTGTGCTTTGCCCGGTTAGACAGACAGGAGGTAATTATAATTAGGTTTATTGGTTATTATGACTGCAGTGAATTTTTATAGCCATATTAGGGCTTTTAAATCAGAAAATTTTGCCTGTATTGTCCTGTTGGCAATGCATGAGAACTTGTCCTCAGAGATGAATTTACTTCGTGAAAAGGGGAAAGGTGTGTTAAAGTCTTTATGCGTGGCTGCTGTTTCTCAGTTCAGTGGGTGAAATGCAGTAGAACATAAAAGGCAGTGGGTCTAAGGACTCTTGTTCTAAAGGTGACATTTTTATTGATTTCTAATTTGGAGCTACTAGAAACATGTGAATAAGTGTCCTGGCTAATTTTAAATAAGTCAGTGATTATAGATTTATGTGAACCTGAACTCTCCAGTTTCATTTCCTTGCTGCTTACACAATAAAATGACAAATTAAAAATAAGCTGTTTAGGTTATATATGCTCTATGGAAAAATCAAATAAAAATGCTTTCCTAGACTAGCCTTCTGCTATATTGAAGCGATACAACAATGCATGCCAGGGCTTGGAATTTTTTTTTTTTTTTAAGATAACTAGAAATAAGTACAGAAGTGAAGGATCTCTAGTTTTAATTTTGATATGCAGAGTCTAAAATCAGCTTCTGGGCTTCTCAGTGGGAGTCAGTCAAAGTTTTTGGAAGTCAGTTAATATGCTTGAGCCCTATAATTGTTTAACATGTGGGTTTGGAAATTTTTAAGTAGTTGCAGTCTGAGACCTGACGTTTGTGTAGTACCCTGGAGCAGAGTAGCAGTAGTCAGTGCTGTGGACCACACAGAAGCACGGAGCCTTTCAAGTTCTATTTTGGATTGCACATCTTAAAGTCGAGAAATTTCTAGGATCCTAAGAGATGCATTAGTAGTGTGCATATAAGATGATCCTTCATGGATAATTTGAGATCAAAAGGAACCCCAAGATTCCAACAAAAGGTGGAAAGTGAAATGTAATCTCTTCAGTTATTTTTATCTGGAAAAGTAGATGATATTAATGACTGCCCATGAGTAAGGCATACAGCTCTTATGTTTCAAAACAGTTATGGCATACTTCATTGTGAACAGCTCAACAGTTGAGTTGTTGCTTTTAAGTTGAAGAAACTGTGCTTTTGGATTAGGAATTATTTTTTTTGTGTTGCAAACAAAACAAACAAAGGCTGCCTTCAGTATGCAAGATAGGAAGAGACTAATCTGGACTAGGGCCAATTTGATGTAAAACTTTTGAGAAATAAAACTTTAGGAAAACTGATATGTTGTCATTGAAATGTTACACAAAGAGGCAGTTATGCTAGCATATGCTGAACTACAAAATGCATTTTTTTTCCTTTATCAGAAAAAAAAAAAGTTTCTTTAAGTGCTATGTTTGAATTTCAAAATGTGCATCACTATATCAAAGGCTTCTAATGTATGGTGTTGTACTTACAAAATCGGAAATGTTAATATTAACAAATTGCTCTTGAGGGTCACAGGTTAAATGATGTAAAGCTCAAGCATAAGATAAGGCAGCTGGATGCAAAAGGCAGAGTGATGCTGTTGAGGACTGGTTCTTGAGTGTGATGGGAGGAAGAGGTGTAGGAATCTGGCCCAGCCATAGAGAGCATTAGGGAGTGGAAAGGTATAAATCTGAAAAATAAGACAAGAAAGATAGGAAAAAAAGGAGGCAGAGAAGTACAATCTAAAGATGAGAAATGAGAATTTATTGTGGCAAGAGACATGAAGGGACTGGAGCTGGGCTGATCTGATGGGAATTGGTTTGTGGGTGTGTTACAGGTGTAAGGAGTGGAAGAAAGATGACAATGTAGAGTCTATTCTAGTTAAAGCAGAGAGCAGATGATAAAGAAAGTGATAGGTTTGCAGGGAAAGGAAAGGATAAATTTTGTTGCTATTAATATGAAGAGAAATTTAGCAAGAAACTAGAAAGAGAGACAGAGAAGGTGTTACTGAAGTCTTGGATATGGGAGTTGGAGAAATTGTCAGCAATTGCATCCGGATAAAGTTTACATACAAATGTGAAGATCTTGTGTTTTATTTATCGCTATGCTGATGTAAGGTCATCGGTGCATCTGCCATTTATGAAGTATTGTACATAGGTCCTCATATACAGAGGAGGAGATACTGTTTTAAAGTAAGAAATATACAGCCATGCTTGTCATCAGGAGTATGAAAGCAAAGTGTGGGAGGAAGGGTACATCTTCCCAGGTGCAGTGCAACACGGTGATCGTACGTTAAAGACTGGTGATAAGGGAAATTCTGAGGACAGTCAAGAGTGCAAGAAGAGTGCAATAAAGGAGGACCTTCAAAATTTTGTATGCCCAAACTTGTGACATTTTTGGAAAACCTCTGAGAGCTGCTGTGACCATGTTCGCTTTAACAACCTGTTAATGAAGCTGAGAGCCAGCTCACCTTGTTGCTGTTCCTTTCAGACATACCAACTCCTTCCCTTCCCTATATCTGCTGTTTCAGAGACACTTTTTCATTTATGTTTCAAGTCCAGTTAAGAAACAGTTAAAGCTACCAAAAAGTACTGTCCACATTAAACGAATACAGAACCAAACAAGTTGATCAAAGGCATTCCAGTGGGTGATGCTCTGCTTCTGTATATGATAGAGCACAAGTAATATAGCTGAGCACTTTTAAACTAGTCCAGGCAGTTTCACAGTTGAATTGTTTTTCAGTTCATAAATAGACTAAATGTGGGTTCATTTTGGCTGTACCTTTGTTTATTCCAACTAGTCAAGTGAAGGCTGCATTTAAGTTGTACTCTTAAAGTTTGAAATATTTGGTTTAGGAGCATGCAAAAATGCCGAAGCACAGACTTAAAAAGAAATCCCTCAGGATCTAATGGAGAAATGAGTATCCAGTGCTCTTCAGTCAGCTTTAACTTCAGATATTTTTATGTTCTTTTACAGGATTGAAGTCATAGTGATTCAGAGTATCACTAAGTCTTCATGATTTGCAGTACTTTAAAAAAGTCAAAGCCATTAGCTTCATTTAAGATATTCGGCACACACAGGCAGCAAAGTAGATACCAACCTGGACAGAGATATGGCACAATATAAAACATGGCTCAAATGTTTGAGGCCAAGGGTCCTCCAATATCACTTTCCATATACACTACATTTGTGTTTCATGCTTTGTGGGGGTGATATGTGGAGGGATGAAAGAAAGAGGGGTGAGACTTGCTATGGCAAGAGAAAAAACAACAACAGAAATGCAGTTTTAAGCTGTGCTTTTGCTGATCCTGTAGTTTTAAGTTTTTGTTAAAGGTGAACTGGTAATATTGTAAAGGAAGGTACTTGCACACAAGAAGTGCTCTGACACTGAGCATTCCTGAGTGGTTTTTTGTATCATCTTATCAAGTGCTTTCTATACAACACTGCCAATGTGTCTGAGTTGTTACGGATGTTTCAAGAAATACTTTGTGCCAGTCACAATTAAATGCGGGAGGATACTATGAATAATGCAGGTTGAAGGTGGGTTTTTTTTTGAGTAATGTGCTGTTTGACTATAAAATCATGTTTTTGTCATTTGCATAACTTGCAACGCTCAGAAATTATCACCTAGTGCTGTTATATGCTTTAAAACATTGTGTACCATTTCAGAAATATCCTTTAAAATAAAAAAAAAAGTTCATGATTGTCACTTTTTCATTGATAATTCTGTGAAATAATAGGTATTTAACATGTCCTATTTGTTTTGGCAAACCATTACATTTGGTTACACAGTTTGTTTATTGTAACACAAGAAAATGTTTTCTGTTTAAACTTAAACTGACATTTTGTAAACAAGGCACCACTGGCCCCTTTTCTTCTCCATTGGGAACAATTCTGTTTTAGTCAAAAGATGGAGGCAATCCAGAATGAGGAAGGGCTGACGGATTTACTGTTACCCAATAGATACTTTAAAGTTTTTAGAAGCGCGGGGTTCTAGTAAAATGGATTTCAGCACTCCTCCCTTTTCTTTTTAGGTAGTTAAAATTTTGTTGTGTGCTTTCATGTGATTCTTAGTATTAACATTATACAAGGACTGCCGGGATGGGGGACCTTACCTGTTCTTTTAGCAGATTAGCTGAGATAGGAATACCTGGAATTTTTCTTAGTTTTCTAACGTTTCAGAAGTAATCTTTATAACTGAAAGTGCATCAAGTAAAGGCTTGAGATGCTTGTCTCCCAGGATGCTAGCTGTCCTTCTGCCACCATCTCTTCCTTGCTTTGTCACTGGTACCTGCACCCCTTTTCTGGGGTGACAGTGGCTTTGGTTACAGCAGCAGCTGGCAGGCACCATGTATTTTTGTTCTCTAATGCTGTCCAGGGTTAGACACCCCTTTCATTCCTTCCGTTGTCATCTTTTGAGCCTATAGTGTGTCGGCTGAAGCAAAACCTTAGTTCCTTCCTGCAGGTTAGCTTTGTTCTTACTACAGTAAGTCTTATTTTCTCTGTTTTATAAGTTGTTGTTAGAACAGCACAAGTACTTTGATATTTGGTTTAGAATAGATCTTAGGAAAAATTTCTTTGCTGAAAGGGTTGTCAAACACTGGAACAGGCTGCCCAGGGAAGTGGTTGAGTCACCATCCCCGGAGGTATTTAAAAGATGTGTAGATGTGGTGCTAAGGGACATGGTTTAGTGGTGGTTTTGGCAGTGCTAGGTTAATGGTTGGACTTGATAATTTTAAGGGTCTTTTCCAACCTAAATGATTCTGTGATACTCTGCTTCTGACCTCCTGGATATCTTAGAGGAAAGTATTCCTGTTTGAAGTGGAAAAATGAGGTGGAAAACAAAGAACGCTCATCTTTTCCATTTCATAGAGGGCATACTGAGATAGAGCTCATCCGACACTTGTTCTGTGACCTTCACATCACTTACTCTGTCTCATGCCAGGCAGAGTCAGCCCCTCGCTCTCAGAATGACCCTTGGGGTATGGCTGGTGTCACAGCATAGACAGTCAGGCCTCACAAATGCACTTTTTGACAATGACAGAGGACTTGAATGTAGTCTGGTTTATGAATCTCAGGAAAAAGAACTAAGACGGATGGATTTTTATCCTTTGGATCTTAAAGAGCAAATCTCAAAGAAGAAAGCTAATCATATGTTAGTTTAGACTTGAGTGAGAAATGTGGTTTGCTTTTTATATAATTTCAATAGGCAATCTTTAATACTCTATAATTAAATGGTATTGAAATATAGCATTCTCAGCCACTAATAGCACTTAGATTATTTTGCAAAATAAAGCCTCAAAATATGAAGTTGTTTTTCAGAAACATCTCAAAGGAAGGAAAAAATCCTAATGAAACAAGAAGGCTTACAGATTCAAAGATCTGCATAACTAGTGTATGCTCCTTACTCATTCTGGTCTCTCTTCCCTTTGGTTTGCACTCTGACAAGTAGAATCAATAATTGAGAACTAGCTTTTATTAATTTTAAGCTCTTCTAATACTCATATTTGCTGTAATACCTAGGTATGTATATGCATGTGTTTGCAGAAATAATTAAAAAACTCCAGCTTAGAAATACTAACTAAACCCAGTTTTGGATGAGGATGTGGAAAAGAAAGCTCATTTTCTCTTCTGAGAAGACTTGTAACTGTTCTTAACCTTGCTGTACTTCTGCTTCTGTCTCGTTCTCTCGGCATCCCCAGGGTACAGAAGAGCTCAAGAAGAGGTACTGTTAACACCACCTGCCAGTTGTGTACTGGAGTGGTAACGTAAAGGAAGTGCAAATGTAGTAGTAGCAAAAAGCCAAAATGGTTTCTATTAAGATGTTAATAAAGTTAAGGTAGAGTACTTGAAAAGGAGCACATTTTTCTGAGTTGTTTGGAGGAATATGGAAGTTACTCAAAAGAAATGGGTGCTTGTTAATGCCTGACAGTAACATTCAGATCTATTCCACAGGCACCTAAGCAGAAGAAAAATTTTACCCTTTCACAGAATCATTGACTTTATGGTGGTAACTGTGCAGGGAAGTATATTGTATGATCAACGTTTCCAAGCTCCTTGCTTAGAAATTAAATGCAGATGTTTTCAAATAATCAAAGACTTGGGCATGTTTTATTCTAGTCGATAAATGCTCAAGACACTTTCCAGAAATTTTATTTTGGAATTCCGAATTAGATGCCGTAAATGGGTAAGCTATATACTTTACACATATCATGTTCTGTGGGACAGGCAGTTTGGCAACTGAAACAGGCAATATTGAAATAAATTGCTACTTTTAAATATAAACATTCCAGAAAACTCCTATGAGGAGGGAAATAAGCTGAAGTCTTACTTTCTTTTGAATAGAGCATAATGTAGACTAATTTGATTAACAGAATACTTTACGTAATCAAATTATGGATAATTCATGGCACTCTGTGATGATTTTAAAAGGTTGAAACTTAAGGTCATTGTCACTACCCCCACCCTAAATCTTTAAAAGGCAGGTTTTAAAATTAGGAGTCATGTGAACTTAAACATTGCTGATGTCTTCACTTTTAAGTAATACAGTAATAAAGTTAGACCCTGGCAGCTGGCGTTCTTGTGGATTGACATGGCTAATTGGCTTTGGCATCTTAGCCTCAGGAAACCTCATCCATCACTGCAGAGCAGCACATTTGGCAAGAGTCACAGAAAACATTTAATACTTTGTCTCTTGCTTTCTATGCAAAGCTGCTTTGCATTTTTGAACTTTCCAGTGTATCTCACTAGAAGCTTGGTGTAATACTTATTTTTATGCTTCTTAACATTATCTTTTACAGTGAATAACTACTTGTTTGACTTTTCTAGAATTAGCAAAAATGTCAGTATTGCAAATCAATTTTGAAATTTACTTCTCGGATAAAGCTTATAGCTTATGCAGAATTTCATATCAGAAATATACTAAGTGCTAACAATAGCTAGTTGACTTTCATGGTTAACTCTTTGCTCGTTAGTAATTGAGATGAAGGTAATGCTTCAGATTCTGAAGAGCTCTCAGACACCCGTCTCTAGTGCATATAGCATTTCTGATTGCGAGAATTCCTGTGGGCAGTGATTTGATAGATGAAAAAAGATGGGTCAAGAGTGAATTCAAGACTTCCCAGCAGGTGAAATCCCAGTAGTGTTTCAAGAAAGTTGAGAGTTTTCCTGGTGGAAGGAAAGGGTTTCAGAGGTCTTCTGGGGCAGGCTTGTGAGAGCAAGGGTCTCCTGTTCTTCCTACTTCACAACAATCTCAGCAGTCCTCTTTCCTTCTCTCAGCTCTTTACATTGTCAGGCAGTCACATTTTCCTCCTTAACCTTCAAGAAATGCGGGTATTATCCTCCTCTCCCAGCAGCAGTCCCTGTTCCCTGGCAGTTTCTGCTGCCCTCTCAAGCTTCTGAGTTTGTGAGATTTGGGAACAAGGGGAGATGGGTCTACTCTGGGAGAAGGTGAGGTGGGGCGGGGGAAATGCAATCCGAGGGCTGAAGAAGTTGAGGCGGGACCTTAAACAAAAGTAATGCTTTCTCTTTATGTGATAATGTAGGTGTGGAAATGGAAAATTCTTTGGAAGGGAGGGATTTTTTTCAATTTTCTTATTTGCCATTTGCATCTTCATCTCTGCTTCAGAATAACGCTCAGGGTCCAGGTGCTGCTGGCAGGAGGGAAATGCCCTGGGTGTTCAGTGAAGCGGTTGAAGTGCTGCTGTAGGCTTGTCACTCTTTTCCTCGCCCCAGACCCTGAAGTCCTCTGCTGAAGCTTGAAAATCGGAGTGGATGTCAGACTGTCCATGGGAGTGGCGCACAATAAGACAGTATTTGATGCAGTGGGCTATTAACACTTCTCTGTTAAGAATACTTCATTTAAAGAATCATAGCATCATTAGTGTTGAAAGGGACCTTAAAGATCATCTAGTTCCAACCCCCCTGCCATGGGCAAGGACACCTCCCACTAGACCAGGTTGCTCAAAGCCCCATCCAACCTGGCTTTGAACACTTCCAGGGATGGAGCATCCACAGCTTCCCTGGGCAACCTGTTCCAGTGTCTCAACACCCTCACAGTCAAGAATTTATTTCTGAGATCTAATCTAAATCTCCCCTCTTCCTGCTTGAAGCCATTACCCCTCGTCCTATCACTACACTCCCTGATAAACAGTCCCTCCCCATCTTTCCTGTAGGCCCCCTTTAAGTACCGGAAAGGGCTATAAGGTCTCCCCGGAGCCTTCTCTTCTCTAGGCTGAACAACCCCAACTCTCTCAGCCTGTCCTCATAGCAGAGGGGCTCCAGCCCTCTGATCATCTTTGTGGCCATCCTCTGGACCTGCTCCAACAGGTCCATGTCCTTCTTATGTTGGGGACTCCAGAGCTGGATGCAGTACTGCAGGTGGGGTCTCACTGGAGCAGAGTAGAGGGGCAGAATCCCCTCCCTTGATCTCTGGCCGCGCTTTTGATGCAGCCCAGGATGCGGGTGGCTTTCTGGCCTGTGAGTGCATATTGCCGGCTCATGTTGAGCTTCTCATCCACCAACACCCCTAAGTCCTTCTTGCCAGGGCTGCTCTCATTCCATTCTCCACCCAGCCTGATTTGTACTTTGTGCAATGTATCTGCTTTATCAAGTGGCGACCTGAGGTGTACAGAATGAAGGAAAGGTGTTCTTGAGCTGCACTCTCTGCAAACTTTTGATGTTTTGGGGAACAGTTGTGATGACATATTGTCAGATACCAGATTTACCCGGAACACACAAAATTTAATTGGCTTGCCCTTGTTGGAGCACAAAGGAAATAAGCAAAGGCGTTTGTGTGTAGTCAAAGATATACAGGTTGGTGGATCAGCAGAGCTGCTAACTGAGTGCCTTGGCTAAAATCTGTGAATACCCTCTACTGCATTTTAACAAAACTGGGAAATTTTAATGTATAGAATTTTGGAATCTTTATTTTTTGAGGTTTTGGCAGTCCTACTTAAAATCTTCCAGTTATTGTGTTGATGATAGTTGTTGTCAAGCTGTTTCTTTATGGTTTCTAGAATCAATAAAATATTATGAAAAATAGTCTTGGAGTACTGATTTCATTTGATAGAAGAAGAAAGCTTCAATTCTGTGTTCAAAATATGCAGAATGAAACCATTTCTAAGAGGAATACAGTTTACAAAGTGTAAGATTTTCCTACTGGTTTGTGATTTTGTTTTTTAATTTTTTTTTATTTTTATTTTTTATTTTTACACAATGTTAATCTTACCATAGAACTGGCTGGTGGAATGAGCATGCATGGTTTCTGATTAATCATATATTCAATTTAATTGATATTTTCTGTGCTCCAAATGTTTCAGTTGAAGTTAAATCCTTCATGCTTTTAATTACCTATATCCACTCCTAGTATGTTAGTGCCAGTTCTAGTCTGATATTGTTCCTGTCGTCATTTATAGGATAACGATAATTAAACAGAGCAGCAGTTTCAGCCCAGAAATCATTTGCTCCTTTTAAAACTCTAAGCTGTCAAAATAAAAGTCAATCATGTGCCTGCAGTGCTTAAATACCAGTTCCATGGGAAGTTTTGGAGCAAAAAAAGTTTGGTGTAAAAATTATAAACACCTTTTTCAATACAGAAGTGAGTTGTTTTGGGAAACGACATCTCTTTTTTTCACACTGTGCTGGAAAAAAAAGCTATATCTTTGCATGTACAATCTGAAATACTAATTGTTTTTATATTTTCACTTCTACATTTTGAAGAAGTATTTTCTGGCTTAAAAAGTGTGTCTCATGGCTTTGTACAAAAGTGATTTGAAAACTCTTATTATAAATAAGTAAATATTTTTACTGACGTTTATAATCAGATATAATGGATGTGCCAGTGTGTAGCCATCACCTTGTGTAAACTGGCAAATGTCAACGTGCGGCTGTTTAAGTTCTTTACATGATGCTGTTACAGGAGACACAGATTTTTCAACAGTGCTGAGACTAAGATTTTTAATTGTGTAAACAGTCACTGCTTTGGCATTCAGGGGGAGGTTGTTCATTTGAAATCTTGTCTCTGTGATATGCTCCTTATGCCTTTAATAAGGTTAGAAAAGCGGAGGAGGACAACTTCTAGCACAGCTTGTAAATGTCAGTCTGGATGGAAGACAGGTCAGCTTGAAAACAATATTAGTGTTGGAAAAGTGAAAGGAAAAAAAAAATCCTTTCTTGAAGCTGAGCTCTTACGAGGAAAAATTGTTTTAGAAAATGTAGAATTATGATCATTTCTGGTAAGGCAGCAGGAAGTAATTCTGAAGTATCAAACTACATGTAGTAAATGTGGGGAAAGTTGAAGACAGAGTAAGAGTTATTTTAGCTACATCTAAAGCTGACTGGTTTTCCTGCGCAGTTTTTGTGTTGGTTTGAGCCATGTCCACATGTGAAACTTTGCAATTAATGTCCTGTCTTTAAGACTATTCTGTCTTCAGAAAACAAGCGGACTTTAATAGCGTTTTTACAGGAAAATCCAGAGATGAGTGTGACAGTACGATCTTTTCTGAATCTCCTCCTTTATCTTTCTACCTTTTCCACACTACAGAGCAGTGATCAGCACATCAGACCATTGATCACTATGGAAATGTCCACGGTGCATCAGTTATTGTATCTTAACTAGAATATTCTGCTAAATAGGGTTATTTCAGAGGAGCTGCATCATTTGAGGTTGGTCTCATATGGCCATTTCCATGCAAATCTTTAATGTTTTTGTAACGTGAGAGTGGTGTGATACTCTGAGTAGTTTCTTTATGGTGCAGTAATCTGTCTCTGTCTGCTCAGAAGCAATGGCGTGCTTCAAAGGCTGCTGCTCTTCTCACGTCTTGGGATTGCAGAAGATTTTTGCCGAGTTTGTTAAAATAAGTCTGGAAATGGAAATTCCACATTCAGTATATCTAGGGAGAAGAGTGATCTGAAGTGGGAATTGGGAAGAGGGACTGAATGCCGTCTATTTAAAACCATATGTTTCTTGACTTTAATACCTGGTTTATGTTGACAGAACATCTTTTGTCAATGAATTGGGACATATGTGATGTTTCTGAATTTTTTTTAAGGGTATCCACTATAGCTTGGGTTACAAAAAGCATGAGCCTTGATTTCAGTAAGATGTGTTAGATTGACTTTCCATGAATTTTAAATAACTTCATTAAGAATGTCATTAAGAATGAATTTGTTTAGCCCTCCTCCAAAATCAAACTTCAGTTGTCACCTTTGAGTATTTTAAAATGTTAATGATTATACTCTTTTTCAATTGCAACTCTCTTAATCTTGAAAATTTGTGCTTTCGTTTATATAAAATCATTTGTGTCAGTAATCTTGGGTAAAGTAACTGGTGGCTTCATTCTCTTTCATTCAAGTTTGCTGGTACCATTCCTGAGGCAAAATTCTGTTTGCAGCATTTCATTTACATAATTTTATGTGTTGTTTTGTAGATCAGTATGTTGATTAAAAGGTCTTTAAATATCAGTCACGCTGCAAAAATTTTCAAAGAATGCTTGTACAGTTGGATTGGAAATACACACTCCTTGTATGTGTAAGCTCATGCCCCACTAGCTGCATACAAATACTTTATAAACAATTGTATTTGCCTTGAAAATTTGAAAATGTTAAATATTTTAGAAGTTTGTATAGGTTTTTTTTTTTCTTTTTTTATTTAAGAAGAAGAAAAACCTTTCCCTGCTTCCTGACAAACACACACACACACATACTGTCTTGGTCTCTATTTTACTCTCTCTTTTTTTCTTTAGGGATGTTTCTATTAACCAGCAGGAGCTTTACAAATTATGGTCATTCTCCCATATAAAAATACACAGTTATCTTTGGTGACAACACTGCTTTTAACATGCTGAAATTCTCTGCTGCCCAAGAAATTGCTTCTTGAATAACCCTTTTGCTTTGCATCTAAATCTTGATGTTCACCATGTCTCTTATTCTTAGCCTAATTAAGACTGCTGGGAACTGAACCAGGTTCCTGACCACGTTACGCCGTGCAAACTGGCCCCCTGAGTCCTGAGCCACGACTCTGACTTACAATATCAGCCATTTTGTGTTGAAATGGATACACTGAACTTGAATATGGGCATTGTTTGCTAATGCTTGCAAATCATAGTAAGTTAGTGGCCTTAGGCAAAGCAAGAGGTAATGGGAATTCAGTGATGTAAATAACCTTGCTGGAGAACTTTGCCATGGTCATAAATAACAAAGCTCTCGGACACCTCCCCCCCAGTTCTCAAAAGAAAGTCTACATAGGATTTTTAACTGAATTGCATGACTCCCTGCTTATACGCAATTTATGAATCTGAATATGCCAGAGGTTGAAGATATTTCCATTTTGATAAATTTTGCAATAAGACTTTTTACTGATACTTCAAAAAGTCTTACTAATGGGCAAAAATCAGTAATTTTTTTCTTTGAATTCTGTGTGTGTAATGTAGGTTGTATATCATGCCTATGAAGACTCAAAGAATGTGTGTCAAACTAGTAGGATTATTTTTGGAACTTTACTGAATGGAATTCCTGCAATCTGTAGTTTGAGCAGCAATTTAAGAGAGTCAGACTGATTTGTGTTAACCAGTATCCTCTTATGTGTCAGGGAGGTTGGAAGAGAAGCCTCAAACACAGATCCGGGGAGTGGGAAACCTTCAACCTATGCAGTGAAAGTTTTCCAAAATAGCTGTGAACTGAAAACAGAAGGGTGTTATGAGCAGTATTAGGAAACTATAGCTACAGGAATTTTGCCACTGGGTTAAGAAGAAAGGCCAGCATAGCACTGTCGGTGAGCATCATGACCTTTAGCGAAAGTAAATGATGAGTTACTTGAGATTTATTGAAATCATTAGAGGAAAGGGACTGTTAGGCACTAAAATGAAGAAAATGAGTCAGTCAGTGTTTTGCAATACTCTAAGAAACAAAAGCTGTACTTTATGTTAATTTTTGCATTTTTAACATAATTTTTTCAGTTCATGTGTCATCTTGTGTGCAAAATCATCAACAGTCTGTACACGTGAGTCCCATACTATGGGCATATCTGAATTCAGCCATAGGACCATGTGTCTTTTTTGGGCCATAGCATAGGCATGGCTGTTTTCATTCCCTTCAACCTGCCAAGTCTATTTGACTGGCCTCAACGCACTGCAATAAATATTTGCAAACATAATAATTCTATGTTGATCTGTGATTACTGTTGGTTTGTACTCAGTTGCATACTATTTATCTTCCTGCAGTGTTCAAAACATTGCTTTAAATTTTGACTTGTAATTTTAAATGCAGGGAATTCTGTTACTTCACTGATATTTGCCTGTTGATTAGAAAGATAAATCTTTTAAAACAGGAAGTCTCCCAGATTAGACGTATTTTTAGTTAATGAAAACAAGTTTGCAAAGTGTATTTATGTTAAATGTTAATGGGTTAACATCATGATGAACAAGAAAAGTGTTTGTTTATGTTGCTTGCTTTTTAAGGAATATGGGTGGGAACGAATGAAGCAAGAGTTTACAGGTAGCTTGAGCAGGTGCTTTGGAGAAAAAATACTTCACAGGTTTGGTAATAGTGCTAATGAATTTTGAGGAGAAAAAAACATAGGGAGCTGTTGGAAATTTTTTTTAATCATCACTTAATAACTACTAGATTGATAAAAAGAATAACAAGAAGAAATTTATCTCATTAAAACACAAGAACTCTGACAGCCTTTAGGCCATTTTGTTTTATCTCCTGCAATATTTTTAGACTGGCAATTGAGATTATATTGAATGTTTGAGTAAGCGCATATAATGATTCTCAAGGTCCACGTTCAAGTCTTAAATAGCAGCTTTATTGGGTAAAAACATCTGTGACTCCCAGAAAGATGCAGCTTGGTGCAAATGTAGTCTGAGATTGTGGACACTGCTGGAAGGGGTAAGGCTACAAGTCATGAAGGTGAACCACTGTTCTGTGCAAGTTGTCACTGAGCACAGCTGGCAGTTTCCCCCCTGTTGTCATTGGATTGTAAGCAATGGCGTAGGTGATAGAGAAGCAAAAATGAGCAGAAACGGAAGCTGATGAATTTTCTGATGTACTATGTGACGGCTGAGGAAGAAAATGGAAGGTGAGAGTAATTAAAAAAGGGTGAAGCATATTGTACTTTGTGCACTTATCTCAAAAACTTGGGGTTTGAGGTTTTTTTCCCCCAAAACGTGGTTGTCTTTTTTGTTTATTTAAAAACTCCAGCATTTAGGAATTATAAATATAGATAGATTTTTCCTTTTACATAGTAATCTGAAAAGCTTAAAGACTTGTAAAATGTGTCTTCAGAAGAAAACTGGAAAAGTAGACTGGTCAGAAAAAGGGGAACAGTTGCTCACAAAGAGAATACCGAGATTGAAGAATTGATAAAATATTCGTGTTCTGCAGGTGAAAAACAAATACAGAAAAATTGTATACACATCTTTATGCTGAAATTAGAAAGACAGAATCTGAATTTTTTTTTTTTTCTTTCTTCATATTACTAGTTTTCATGGAACCATGTTCACTATCTCCTTTTTTAGTTCTTTGAACTCAGCCGCAGAATTTCAGGTTGGCACTGCAAAAATGAGGATCACACAATTATGGCAAAATACTAGGTAGTGGGGAACAGCACTGATTGTCATTGTCATAAATGCTCTGGAAAAGAGGAAACTGAGAAGACCGAGGTTTACTGTTTACAATTTGTTTAGGACTGTGAAAATGAGAGCTGGTGCTGGAGACTTGCAGAAGACACTCATGATACTGTGCTGTTGGTGAAGTGGCAGTAACGCAATGCACATAGGGAGAAAAATCCTTTATATGTAGTGTTGGGCTCTGAATTGTTACTTGGAGGGTCAGGAAGTTGGAATTATGAGGAAAATGTCACTTCCACACTTTGTAGCTATTAAACAACTCCCTCTCCCCCCAGCCCCCTCAGTTTAATATTAAGGATGATTGGGAAACGAATAGAGGATAAAACAGAAAAATCATTATCTTGCCACTCTGTAAATCATGGATGTGCTGACAGTTTTACTACTGTCTGCAGTTCTGGTCCTCTTTAAAGTGTAATAGAAGTAGAGAAAGTACCTCGTGGAAAAATAGAGATGCAAAGGTGTTGAAGAACACGGGTAAGTGGAGGAGCTAAACTAAGTAAACTTAGCCTGGGGGAGGGTGACTAAGGAGGAATAGGAGACAAGTATGTAAAATTCAGTTTGTATGGAGAGGGGGAATAGTGATGAACTATTTACTTCTAATACATGAGCAAAGGGATGCCAAAGAAAATTATTAGTTGTTCAAAACAAATTGATGCACACACATACAAAGCTACACCGAGGACCTCATTGATGCAGAAGACTGGATACCAAAGGCTTTCTTGTGGACAACAAGAAGAGAAATCACGGAGGGGGAAAAATAATTAATTAGGGCAATCAAATGCAAAGATCCCGTATCTTGTTCTGGCAGCTCTGCCCTGTAGTTTGCTGAAGTGTGTAGGAGGGAAAGTATTTTTCAGGCATTTGTCACTGCTGGTTGTTAGAGACAACCACTGCTGGTTGTTGAGCTAGGTGGACCATGGACCTCTTCTGGTATGGCTGTTTTGTGCTCTTGGGTTTAATACACATATTTCTCCTTCTGCTTTTGGAGGGTGACTTTAAAGACTTTATACGTCTACATCTGGGGAGGTGAATCTTGTCCTGTGGGCCAGTTCAACTCCAGCAGCCAGAAGGCATTTTGTGGTGAGAGAAACGGTTCCAGCAGTTAGCTGATTGACCTGCCGGACCCCAGGCGGTCCGATGGAGAGCTTGCTGAAGCACATCGCTCCGCATCCCACTGCATCTTGGTGTGTAGCCCATTCACTGTGTATTTGTTCTTTGTTATCCTAGCTGTCCATGGGGTAATTAATTGAACATATATAAGCAGAGTTTTCTCTATGCTTAATTCTTTTTACCTTATGTAAAACAACCAGGCATCTTAGAGCAAGCCGTAAGAGAAAACGCAGGGAAGCCACACGGCATTTGGTACTTCAGAGTGTGTTTGGTGGACGCACAGTGCTTGGTGTTAGCACCCAGCTACTCAGAGATGGTGTGTACCCAGGAGGGATGTAGTTCACCTTAATAAGTCCTTCGTTAGTGTGTATAGACAGTGGAAAGTGCTCTTTTCGGCTGAGGTTGTTTGTCTCTGACAAATATGGAAGTCTCTGTTCCGGTGGATGGAGATGGAGAGCTTTTTAGCAATGTGGTTAGTAAGACCTTCGTAGCACTGATAGTGTAGTTTTGCTTTACCTTGTTGTCAGACAAAGCAGATCTCTTCCCGTTCCCTCCTCACTGCTTTGAAAACACTTGGCCTGGTTAATAGAAAAAAATAGGCATAACTAATAATTTTTTAAAAAGAAACATGAAGAAATACTGGAAGGTTTTAAAGAACCATAAATGCCATTAGCAGTTCTGCCCGTAACTCCTTCTGTTTATTCAGTGCGATCTAGTTAGAAACCAATCCTCTGGAGACGTATTTCTTTTTTCAGGCTGGAGGGAGAGAAAGGACGATGGCTTCATGACTGCAGAAGGGAGGAGACAGCTGCTTTTTAAAGTGCTTTGGAGTCTCAGCAATTTCCTCAGCGTACTTTTAAGTAGGAAGATAAATATGCTGTATATGGAATCTCTGATGTAAATATCTGAAAGCATAGAACATTATTTAATCATAATAATGTGTATTTCCTAAATAATTATAACAGGAAATGAAATCATTTGGACAATTATGGTTGTTACATCATTCAAAGGGTTAAATGGTATTTTTAGTAGAGACCTTTAATTAAAATAGATTGCATTAACATTTCCCTGAAGTAATAGGTACGTCCTCCCATTACATATCTAATTATTTTGGTAATAGTTTTAAAAATTTCTCTACTTCAAATTGAGAATGGTCAAAGTGTTAGGCTTTATAAACTTCACTGCATAAGAAGTTAGGAGTAAGGGAGTTCTTTTGATTTTGATGGGTTTGAGCATCTTTTCCATATGGATTCAATTCACATTTTAATCGGAATGTGGAAGTCATTACTCTGACATCTGAAACTGAGGTAGCAATAAAAAAAATTATCACAAACAAGACAGCAGACACAAATTATTTTGTGTTTATTACTGGGTGGCCCTTTTGAAACTTTCCCAAAGTTAATTGGTTCCAGATATTTGAGACTTGAGATTGTATTATGACAAATTTATTTCTGGTCATATTTAACTTGAGTCTCCTCGGTGTAAGACTGGTTTAAGCAAACAGAAAAGTTGTCAACCCACTCATGTCTGTCTCCAGTTTTTGTTGTAGTAGCTTTAATCCTAGTGATTTGGTTTAATAAAGACCACTGAGAAAACAAACACTGGTAGTGGCTGCACTGCTCTTGTAAATTATCTATCATATCTGTAAGGTTTTACTGCGGCGTAAGTGCTGCTGTGTTAGCTTAAATTGTTCACAAAGATGTCATGTTGGATTAAATGCCCGTGTAGGGTTTATATATGCCCGTGAGCAACATTTCCTGCTGTCTGTGGTGGGAAGGTGTGTGTGCGAGGCTGCGGACGTGCAGACCGGTCCCTGCTGGCATGGCGAGCGAGTGACCAGAGCAGGCTGAAACACAAAGCCTGGAGTTTTATCCTCTGCGTTTTGTGGTTGTAGGTGTTCAGCGAGATCCTGGACACGGGTTCGTGATGGGGTGGTTTAGGTTGCTCACCTTAGGTTACGTGTGCCGGGAGCCCAGGGGCTTCGCAGGAGGGAGGCAGGCGAGTCCAGGGCAGGGTGCGCAGTGCCTCAGGCTGTTCTTCTTATGAATTGGTACAATGTGCTTGCTTTAGAAAGTATAGCAAATAATATTTGCAAATAAGAGATAAGTATGGCTAAATAGTGTTTTAAAGGCATGTTACATGCATTGTAATATATATCTTCCTATATTCTTGTATAGTCTACTGCTATTGCTATAATTTTTGAATATTTATTCAATATAGTCATTGAATATTCATATGCCATTATTTATAGCAATAGCTTTCTTTTTCTCTTTTAAAACTAAACTTAGGCATGAAAAACATTATAAAACCAAAGTTACCTTACCATTTACCTTACCTGTCTATCAGTAGGTACCTCAAACCTTTTTTGTCCCTGTAAGAAACAAGCCCTTCTTCAAATTTCCTGAACTTTTATTACGGATGTCAAGTTTTACTCTTTAAAGACTTTTAACATCTAGAATTAGAAATAGCTAAAGCTGTTTCTAACAAGTAAATTAAGTAATGAGAGTCTTGCAGCAGTGAAGTCAAAAGTGGAAATTGCTAAGCATTAATTAAGTTTCTCTTAATGAAAGGATCTAATTTGTAGCTCCGTATGCCAAGTCCTTGGAAGACAGTCTTTTTCCTGTAAAAGATAGTGTATTATCAACTGTGGTGCACTGGTAATAAGATACACACCAAAAAAAATACACATTTGTATGTATAGGTTATAACCTTTAAAAACACACCTGGTGAAAGGGAAGAGAAAGCCTTTGTCTGTCTGTATGTTTTCCAGAATTAGCAGTAAGTAAAAACGTTAAAGGAAATGTTAGATTTGTGTAGGCATGGCTTTAATTAATACAAGTCTATGTTCTCTAAGTGTTGTGTTTGTAAAATTTATGAAGGAGTACTATACTGCATTAGGGTAATTTATGGACCAAATAAATGTCAGTTGCTAAGGTAAACTGGTGTTGGAAACAGTGTAACTAGGATAAAAAAGTGAAGAACTAGAGTAAATTGTAAACACTGTAAGAACAGTGATACAATTGTTTCTTTATATCCACCCAAACAAGTATAAGTTCGTTTACAATATATTTATTAACAGTTGCAGGCTAATAAAACAACACTTACAGAGCAATTTTGGACACTTTCCAGCTCTCTGTTTTGTGTAGCGAGGTTAGGCCAGTCCCTTTTTTTTTTTTTTTTTTAATAAGAAAAAAAAGAAAAAAGAAAAAAAAGGAATCTGTATTCCTGGCTCCTTTATAAGGTTGTTAAATTTGCCATTTGGCGTTTCAGAGCAGTGTTTTACATTGTGCTCAATTAGTGCAGACGAAGCAATCGAAGCGCCAGTTTCAGAAATGTACCTAATTACTATAAAACACTGAGAGATCCATTCATTCTGCGTTCCTGGCTCGGTGGGTGCCAGCCACAGAGACTCCAGCAACTTCTGAAGCCTAATCCCGATTCACGTCTCCACGTTTCTGTGGCACTCGCCTTTTGGAAGCTGTAATGGGGTCTGGCGGTTTACGATCGTGGGTTGCTCTGCCTCCCATCTGTAGGATATTGTGGAAGTGAAAGCTTGGTGCATGGGAAGAAGTAGAAATGGTAGGAGTCAGAATAATTAAAAATAAAACATAAAATGCCACCTCCTTTTTCTTGGCCGGGGGGAGGGGAGGAAGGGCTGAAGGGTCTTTTTCAGTTATCAGGGCTCTGGATCGATTTTTGGAATAGGAGTTACTTGCAGCTTGTACTAGCCGTTATAATTTAATGGCTAGTTTGATGACAGACCTCTCCCACCTTTCCCATTAGCCTTTTTTGGAGACTTCTGGTTGAGAACTTATTTTTTAAACTGCTACTGGGACTTTAAACCAAGACTTAACAGATGAGCATCTGCTGCTTCCTTTGATAAGACCGGTGTGTGAAACAACAAAACCACACCTCGCTACTCTAGTTGAAGCTGTTTTATCTGGAGGCTTTTGTACAACTTTAATTCACCCTTCCCTCTTTTTTCCTGGGGGGAAGATGACTGCTATCAGACAGTTTCCCATATAGGTACTTGTGCTCATGTAAAGCCTGTAACACAGCTGCATCTGGGGAGCATCTTGCTGTCCACAGTTCATGCCAGCAATTTTTCTGATGTTTTGGTTATGCAACGCCTTTGAATGCCAACGAAACCCATCAGTTTTAGCAACTTCAGCACCATTTCTTTAGCCGTGTTATGAAAGCTTTCTAAAGTGTGAGCCCAGATGAGACATCACAACAGTCTGATTTACGAGCCCATTTGATGTTTCTTCACTTTTCAGGATTAATTTGCGCATTTGATGGGCAACACAGCAAGTTCTAGGCTCAGTTGATTGTCTGCCACGGTCTCTAAATTGTTTTTAGTATTGCTGCATTCCTTATACAGTTCCTTCTTCTGTAAGTGTGATTTATGTACTTTTTCCCCAAGAGGTATGAGCTATTATTTGGCTGTGCTAACATACAGGATGTTTAAAGGAACATGCTTATCCATGCAATCCAGTGCAGTTTATGTAACAGACCTACTACATGTATTTGCTACCTTTAAACCTTGCCAGGAATGACTGTACGTTTTGTTCCCGGTCAAAAAAAATCATTTTCCTTGTTATTTTGTACTTGGTTAAAGTGTTTGTTGTGAATCTTAAAATTGTATAGTTTTTTTAGCTTCCTTATGTGTTTAACATAAAGAGAAAGGGTAAATCTACGGTGAATAAAGTGGTCTGGTGAAGGGATGCTGTGGTTTGTCTGTCCCCAAGGTGGGGAGCAAGAATTTCAGCTTAAATTTAAATTGAAGTTTAAGCCATCTCCTCATTGCTTTCCCTGCTTTCCCAACATTGTGAACTCTGCATCACTTGGAGTAGCTGAGGAACCGTGCTGCAGTTTCTGGATTTGGTAAATCTAGCAGGAGATTTACTGGTGATGCTGCTTATGTTATCCTAAGAAATGCGCAAACTCAACTGCAGGCTTAAAAATCTCTTGCTTTGTCTTTGCTCTGTGTGACTGTCATATGTTGTGCATTGGGACATGCAAATTTCCTATTTTTGTAAACAATACGTTTTATGAAAAGAGCAGACTATTACGACAGAATATACAAACCTGCATTTAATGTACCACCAGACATTCATCTGCTAATTCATGTAGCAGTTCAATTAGTTCTGGTCTAGTGCTGAAAAAATGAAATGTGAATGCAAGGTTTTCCAAATAAGTGTTTTTCAAGTTTGTTTTTTTTTAAATGAGAATTTAATGGTGTCATCCTTGTGTACAGGAATGTGTATTGGACAGTGTAACAAATTTAGATTAACAGTGGATGTTCATCATGAATAAAATACCAATTCCAGAGAAACATTTTGTTTTAGAATAATCTAGTTAGTATGATATGTATGAGATTTTTTTTTTAAAGTGTCATGTTTTGGGCTAACATTTCTTATATTTAAGTACATTGTAACATTTCTGTTAACTTTAATATGCAAAAAGCTTGATTCTTCAACAGACTTTGGGTGTGGTTTTTTGTTGTTGTGTTTTGTTGGGTTTTTTTATGGTGCATTTTGCTCTTTGATGGATTTATTGTCTTTTACTGGAGGAAACTGCATCTTTCATATCATTGTCACTGAGAATTAGAAGGAAATTTAAGATTAAATGTTACTCTAATGACCACATTTGTAGTTAAATTTAGATTCTGGTGGAGACCTGTGCTTAACACAATTTTTCTGTATTTTAAGTAGTTGGTATTTATTTTAAGTTTTATTGTAGTTTTTCATTTTCTCTAGATTTCTGAAGCTAGCTTCAGGGAGTTATTCTTACAGATTTGATGTGTTTGTTACTAACGTGATGCTTCAGCCTTAAGGTTGCATATCTTTCAGTATAGTAAGAATTGAAAATAGTACACTTCCGAATGACAGTACTGAATAATAAAGTTTTCCATGTCATCCTGAGGGGAATTAAATTTGGAGTGCAAAATATTACGTTATAGTCATATGGTTCGTTTATATGTGTGGGAAGGTTATTTTTAAAAACAGGCCAAAGAGAAAGATTGTTTTCAGTCCAAAGTGAGCATCAGATTTTTTTCTGAATTATATTAAAGTTTAAACTCTACTTACAGTATATCCATAGGATATCAGTCCTATGGAGATAGGATAGCCCTATCAATCCTATGGAGATAGGGTAGCCCTCCAACGGAGAGCTACGAAGATGATCACGGGACTGGAGCACCTCTCTCATGAGGAAAGGCTGAGAGAGCTGGGTCTGTTTAGCCTGGAGAAGAGAAGGCTGAGGGGATCTCATCAGGGCTTATCAATATCTAAAGGGCAGGTGTTGAGAGGCTGGGGCCAGACTCTTTTCAATGGCGCCCAGCGACAGGACAAGAGGCAACGGGCACAAACTGGAACACAGGAAATTCTGTCTAAACATAAGGAAAATCTTCTTTATTTTGATGGTGGCAGAGCACTGGAAGAGGCTGCCCAGAGAGGTTGTGGAGTCTCTTTCTCTGGAGATACTCAAAACCTGCCTGGATGTGAACCTGTCCAGCCTGCCCTAGGTGTCCGTGCTCTGGCAGGGGGGTTGGACTAGATGATCTCCAGAGGTCCCTTCCAACCCCTGCGATTCTGTGATTCTGTGAGATAAATTGTTGCATTAATGAGGTGCTTGTTTAACTTCAATCTGTACCAGTGCAAAGAAAATAGTCTTTAACTGTGCAATTACATAGTATCTTTTTCTCAGGAACCTTACTTATTTCCCAGTAAGGTACTGAAGATGTCCTCTGGATTAGCAGTTGCTCAACATTTTGTTCTAACCATAACCATTGGTGTGTATTCAAAAGTTCCTTAAAATACAGGTTGCCCGTTCCTCTGTGGGCTTTTCTCTGATGCTCATCAGCTGTAGTCTCTAAATACTTCACAGATAGTTAAAATTTGTCCTCATCAATCAACTGTAAAGTGGCAAATATGGTAACCATTTTAGCCGTGAGAAGTAGTTGCCTAAATTATTTATTCTGATGTTTTTTGAAAAGTATTTGATAACTTAGTGTGATTCAGTGTTAGAAAGCTGAGACATTTACCCGTCGCCCTTTCCAAATTTGTTGGCTTATATTTTTTATGGATATTGGAATTTTAGTTGGTGTGTACGTTCTAAAGGCGATGGATGGAAATAACAAATTCAATATTCTTTATGACTTTGGGAGGTAAGTGAAAAGTATTATTTTTCTTTCGGAAGGGATTGCTGTGGTAGTACCATCAGGAGCAGAGTTTTAGGACCTCTTGATTTCCCACCCTTGGGAAAGAAGACCATGGTGCGCTTATTTATAGAAAAATCCTCTGTATTTCAGTTGTCTTGCCAGATAGCGGATAAGAACAGCAAAAGCTACAATCCAGGTCTTTTGCATGAACTTTACATTGTGGTTCTTCCTGCTTTGCTTGTGATTTGCCTTCCAAATTTTAGAGAGAGTGAAGCAGGGGTTTTACGGACCTGGCATTGATCACCACGTAGCTTTAGTTCCTTCTTTTACCATTGTCTGTAGCAACCATCAAATTTTGATGAAAGGCTAATATCCCGTGAGACAACTCATATGTGATAGTACATACTTTTTGTGTGCTAAACTTTTTTCCCTATATAAAAGCACGCCCAGTTATTGTTAGCGTTACAAAGCTAGCTGACAATAATTACTGGGTCCTTATACACCAGGCAAGGATTTTTCTTAGTGTTGAAGTCAGGTCATGATGGTAATTTTGGTGATTGCAATGTTGTCGAGCAGGCCAGACTGAAAACCTCTTTGGATCTAATGCATTTCAGGAACTGGAGGTTGTAGCCAACTTCATCTTGGGCAGTTTGAGTCTGAGTCTGGCTGATTAATGCCGTGATCTTTAAAGGCATTTTACTAATTTAGCTTGCTAGAGGTACTTTCTTCTCCTTTGACATTTGGTCTTTGTCCTCCAGTCCTGCTGCTGGGCTGGCTACAGTAATCCCTCAGTGGGGAGAGTCAGTCCAGTTCCGTTCCCTTCGTGGAAAATGTTCAAGAGCAGGACGGAGGAGTATCCAGCTCCTGGCATGACAGACCGAAGTGAAGTGTTTTAAACTTAGTTACTATCCATGGATGAATTCTACATTTTTGGAAATTAAGAATTCTTTAGCCACAAAATTAGAGGTGGTGAGTTCTCAGAATTTTTGTTTGAGCAGGTCTGACAGACTTTACTACCTTTTGCCGTTGTATGTTTGCATATCATTTTCATGATTGTGGGTAGGTGTTACGTCAAAACCTTCATTATTAAAAAGCAGGGCTGCTGGAGTACAATTGCAGTGCCGCTTCTGTCAACAGTCTTAGTGTTCAGAATAGACGTGGCCCTTCTGATAGTGTATGTAAAGGAGAAGTGTGGCTTCCTTCTGAGATTGGTCTTGTGATAAAAGCTTCCTGCCTTTCTCGAAAAGAGCAAACAGTATGAGAGTGTGCTCTGCTATGGGCCCCGCGCTTCTTGGTAGAGGCGGCTGTTCTCAGACCCTGGAGGTACAGTTGTCATGCCAAGAAAGATGCTTGGGAAGAAGAAATCTTGCTGGTTGAATTTATCTGAAATGGCTTCACTTGCAAACTCTGTTGAGCATTATGCAGCCTGTAAGCGAAGATTTCTGTTAGTTACTCTTGGGCAAAATAAGAACAGTTTTCTCAAGAACAGGAAGAGGTTGACCAGCGCTTCTGCCAACTCGCAAAATATTGTTCTAAGCCCTGAAATTTTTATCTCTCCTTACAGGAGCTCTCCTTAAAAGAAAAATAAGTTAGTTTTTTTTTAATAATGCAGAATACTGCATTATGTTAGTAGTTAGTTACTATTCTCCATGTAATTCATTTTTTGTTAGGTCGTCTCCAGACTACACGTACCCTTCATCGCAAACAATTTCGCTGTTGTCCAACATCAGGGAAACTTTTCTAGACAGACAAGGGAGGCATTTTTGTAAGCTGCACCAAAAATGAAATAGCATTAACCTGTGTCTTCTGTTTCTAATTAGTTCAGAAAGATTGTGTGACATACACATGTTTAAACAATACGGTTGGTGAGTTGAGCATCTCATCCAAAGTAGATGTGGTCTGTAATACTTATTGTTTACAGCATGGTGATGATATGTCACTAGTTTAAAAATGGTTTTTAGATTAAGTTTGTATTAGTTTAACTCATAGCTCTGTGGGTAAATTACAATACATGGAAACAAAACAATTGAGACAAAAGAAATTTTTGTTCCATTTGCAAATACTGAGAGCTACTACTTAAAATTGCTACCAGTGGGAAATGTAAAAGATGAGGTAATCCCCTAAAGAAAAAGGACCATGGTTGTGAAACACATTAAACATAAATCTCATAAAGCTTGTAGGGAATGCACTGAATTGAACCCACTCAGAGTTCATGCCAGCAAGAAATTCTGGTCAATGAAGGCAGATAAAGGAATTGTAAATGACTGTATTTAAATTAGTCTGGAATTCCAGAACATAATATGGATGGATATGAAATAAAGCTGTCTAAATGTGCAGCTCATTAATTTAGTGGTCGTAGTGAAACTTAAAAACGTCTATGCTACAAGAACCAAGGCTGCTGGAATAGGTTGACGGTATGGAGTGTTTAAATCTGCCATTTTCCAGGGGTTAGTACAGAGAATAGGGATCAGTGGTCTTTGGATTTTGCTCTCAATTGTCCCAATAACTCACTGAGGGACTGTGAAAGCTCACCTCAGTATGCTTTTACTGGTATCACAGAAGAGTTTGACTTCACTTATTTATGATAGCTTGGGAATGAATTCTACAGGAACGTTCTGGTGCTCATTGCCATGTCACACACCCTTCCTTCTCATTTGCCACCTTTCTTTCATGGTGATCTTCACCAGTGCTCTTCAGGCCAGCAATGCCAGGTGCTAGAAAATCACCGCAAGGAGCCAGAGTGGATGGGCAGGCGGAGATGTCATTAAGTAGTTCAACATGGCCAAGTGCAAGGTCCTGCACCTGGGTCGGGGCAACCCCCGCTATCAATACAGGCTAGGCGTTGAAGGGATTGAGAGCCACCCTGCTGAGAAGGACTTGGAGGTACTGATGGATGAAAAGCCAGACATGAGCCAACAATGTGTGCTCGCAGCCCAGAAGGCCAACCATATCCTGGGCTGCATCAAAAGCAGTGTGGCCAGCAGGTCAAGGGAGGTGATTCTGCCCCTCTACTCTGCTCCGGTGAGACCCCACCTGCAGTACTGCGTCCAGCTCTGGAGCCCCCAACATAAGAAGGACATGGACCTGTTGGAGCAGGGCCAGAGGAGGGCCACAAAGATGATCAGAGGGCTGGAGCCCCTCTGCTATGAGGACAGGCTGAGAGAGTTGGGGTTGTTCAGCCTGGAGAAGAGAAGGCTCTGGGGAGACCTTATTGTGGCCTTTCAGTACTTAAAGGGGGCCTACAGGAAAGTTGGGGATGAACTTTTTACTAGGGCCTGTTGTGATAGGACAAGGGGTAATGGCTTTAAACTAAAAGAGGGAAGATTTAGACTAGATACAAGGAAGAAATTCTTTACTCTGAGGGTGGTGAAACACTGGCAGAGGTTACCCAGAGAGGTGGTAGATGCCCCATCCCTGGGAACATTCCTGGTCAGCTTGGACGGGACTCTGAGCAACCTGATCTAGTTGAAGGCGTCCTTGCCCATGGCAGGGGGGTCGGACTAGATGATCTTTAAAGGTCCCTTCCAACCCAAACGATTCTATGATTCTACGTAGTGTTGGAGTTCAGGATAGCTGTGGGCTCAGGGCGGTGTTGCTTGGTGGCTGCATCAAGCCTGGGCAGACCTGGTGTTTCTGCATGTTGTTCCAGTGGCCCCTGGCCAGGCAGCAGAAATGTCCCCCCTGAATCAGTTCCAAATGGGATGGAGGGAGGTGGGAAGTCTTCCTGCTGCAGGGACGGTGCAAGGTGGATGGATGGGTACGTGTTCTCCTTCTCACCGTTTTGGACCTAGAAATGTGAAGAGTTTGCTGCCCCCGAGTCCCGTGGGAGCACTGACTACGTGCAAGTGTGCTCGTATGTTCCTGGGCTGGCCGGAGGGGTCTTTCAGCTCTTATCTTTTATTCTATCTGGCAGCATTACTAATCAAAACCATTTTTGACAGTTGTCATGTGCTTTCTGCAGGCTGGCTTGCAGCTGTTTTCTGTCCTTCTGCGGCGCGGTTGGAAAGGAGGAAGGTTTTAGCTGGCTTCGGTGGGTCGTTTCTCAGATGCAGAAACCTCTGCTCGGTGCTGGTGGCGAGGCAGCCTTGCTTGGACCTCCTTTCACTGGCATTTCTGTCAAGGCAGAGGAGATTAAACGGCCTGTTTCTCCAGTTTCCCATGCTGGCTGCTGGCCTGCCTTGTGGGTAATTCGGTTCATGAGCATTAGACTGCCGGATTTTTTATTTTATTTTTTCTTTTCTGGCTTCCTGATACTTAGTTAATTGCAGCGTTGAGCTATTCAGTCCTTTCTGCAGAGAAAACTAGAGAAAGGTGAAAGTCAGTTACAGGCTGGGACCAGGAATCCCAATTAAATACCAAGCATTTTTTGGGAGGGGGGTGGGAGGAGAGAAGGGGAGAAAAACAGGTAGAGAAGAAGTCAGGAGAAGGAAAAAAAAAATAATCATCTTGGAAAAAGTTACAGATACCACAACTGCAGACTACTGGGTTCAGATTAAGATAAATAAATACTAAAGCATTTATTTCATCGTCTTGGCAGCGCACAATGCTTGATTATTCTTGTGCTTGGTGCGTTTGTTGAGTGTTTGTTCTGCAGCTGTAAGTTTTAAAGCTCTTTTAAGGAGAAGCCGAAGTTCCTGGGCTGGTCTGCAGCAAGGGGGTGTTCTTGCAGCGGAGACATAGTGAAGGCTAAATGCAAAGTCCGTCACCACGATGTATATTATCTTTTGGGTGTTACGAGGATCAGGGTAGTTTAGTTAGGTAGTAGGGTAGAGGTAAATTAATTCATAAAAGAGTTCGTTAACCCTGAAAGTGCCGATTTACTTCAATGGGCGAATGGAATTTGTTAGTGAAATAGAAATTGCACTGAACTGATCAAATATTTGTATGTAAATTTGAAGCTATGTTTGCATGACAAATCTGCAAATATTCTAAGGAAGAAGCAAAACATAACTCAAAAAGAGCTACCTGTGCTGTTAATTTTGTTACTTTTAATACTGGTTTATTTGTGCTGTATTAGTGATGAGTTTTACAAACCTCCAAACATCTAGTTAGGGAATCAACACACATTTATTATTTGAGACAGGAAAACCATTTTCAGTTAGCACTTTTGCTGTCTCAGCTACAAGGCCAGGTGTGTGCTTTATTTGCTTTCTACCCTCTAATCTCCAAGCTGCTCTTCCCTCCTCCCCCATAAATTAGAGGAGATTCGGCCCTTTTCTTGTGCGTCCAGAGTTTCCACGAGTGCTGCACGCTGGTAATTGCTGGAGCTTGTGACTGTTGTGGATATGTGTCCTTCCATGCCTTATATGCATCTTTATTTTCCATCGGGGGAGGCAGTAAAATGTGATTTGTATAATAGAACTGTATTATCCTTCAAATAAAGGTGCACAAATGTTGTGTAAGTAACCAGAGGAAAGGGAGATCCAATATTACAGTAGGTGTTTGGTGCAGTATTTTCCCTTGATGTTCACATTCCGAAAGCTGAAAATGGAAAAAAAGTAGAGAAGTTTCAGAAAATGGGTGCAAGGCTATCGTGAGCTCTGTAAATATGCTTTATGGTGGGATTTAAATTGTTTAGTCTTTAGAGACCTCATAGTTAAGTTGCTTTTATAGAAGGTAAGAGGTGATTTGATCTGCTAACAACTGAATGGAAAGAGCTCATGTCTCACAGATGTCAAGTATATACTGGTCTGCTCGTTGGACAAGTAGGGTTCACATGGCTCAGTAATGAAGGCAGAGACATTAAAACTCCTTTAAAAAGGTAAAAGACAGAGGTGCATGGAATTCACACCTGTACAATGGAACGAATGAAATCTTTTATGGTTTTCCAGAAAATAAATATGTAAATATATGTCTCTTCAAAAGCGTAAGTTCAGCTTCAGTGTTGTATTTTAACATATTTTAAATATATTTAAAATTCATAAAATATGTAGGATGGCAGTAAATTCTATATTGGTATTGTTGTAATTTAATCAAAAGCTGTAACAATAAATAGGCTCATCAGTTAAGTTAAATCTGTCATCTGGAGTAAGGTTTAGATGGAGAGGGTTGCCTTACACTTGAAATTTTGTGGACAAAAATTAGGAAAAAAAAATTGATTTCAGAAACTTCTTGTACGTTTTCCTGTTCATTATTGCTTCTGAATATCACCAAATCTCTTTTTTTTTTTTTTTTTTA
>VFFE01006221.1:213271-246602 GCA_008921705.1 Burhinus oedicnemus
TTAAATACCTCCTGGGCTGGTGATTCCACCACTTCCCTGGGCAGCCTGTTCCAATGTTTGATAATGCTTTTTGTGAAGAAATATCCCATCTGAACCTCTGCTGGCACAACTTGAGGCCGTTTCCTCTTGTCCCATCATTTGTTACTTGGGAGAAGAGACTGACCCCCACCTCGCTACAACCTCCTTTCAGGTAGCTGTAGAGAGCGAGAAGGTCTCCCCTCAGCCTCCTTTTCTCCAGGCTAAACAACCTCAGTTCCCTCAGCTTCTCCTCATCAGACTTGCTCTCTAGACCCCTCAGCAGCTTCGTTGCCCTTCTCTGGACACGCTCCAGCACCTCAATGTCTTTCTTGTAGTGAGGGGCCCAAAACTGAACACAGTATTCGAGATGGGGCCTCATCAGTGCTGAGCACAGTGGGACCATCACTTCCCTAGTCCTGCTGGCCACACTTTTTCTGATACAAGCCAGGATGCTGTTGGCCTTCTTGGCCACCTGGGCACACTGCTGGCTCATATGCAGCCAACTGTCAACCAACACCCCCCAGGTCCTTTTCCACCAGGCAGCTTTCCAGCCACATTTCCCCAAGCCTGTAGCGCTGCATGGGGTTGGTGTGACCCAAGTGCAGGACCCGGCACTTGGCCTTGTTGACTCTCACACCATTGGCCTTGGCCCATCGATCCAGCCTGTCCAGATCCCTCTGTAGGGCCATCTTACCCGCAAGCAGGTCGACATTGCTGCCCAACTTGGTGTCGACTGCAAACTTACTGAGCGAATTTAATGTCATTAAATTCCATTGTGGAATGATAATTTATTTAGTCTGAAAATGAGGAATGACATTAATGAAATGAAATTAATTTTTCCAGAAGAAACATGTAATTATCAAGAGTCGTATTAAAATTTTTTTTTAGCTCTTCCAAGAAATTGCTAAATGTTTGCACAGTGTGTAAGTGGAAAAGGAGCCAAAAAAAAAATTGAATAAGAACTAAAGTTGACTGTATTCTGTTTGCGAAGTGTGAACTTGGCAGTGAAAATTAAAGCAGAGCAACTTGTTTATTGGACATTCCAAACTACAGAGGCAGCATTCCAAATGTGCAAAAGTGCTGTTCAGCTTTCAGAGCAATGCTTAAAAATGTAGCCGTAATTAACATTTAAGAGGGTGTAAAACTGTTCAATACTAGAAGGCAAAAATTGTGTAAATACTTATTTGTTTTAAATTTATAAATTAAAAATATGACAATATTCTGTCTGCGCTGCTGAACAGTTTAACGTGCAAACACTCTATGCAGACGAATCAGGATGCATGAAAAACTATCCATTACAATCCAGCTGTCATCACCAGGTGGATTTATAATTTATAAGACTGAATGTCTATGGAAAATCTCTTTTCTTCTTCTTCCAACCTTTCCCCATTCATTTGGACTCATCAAGCCTTCATGCATATAGAATTTTTAATTCTTCCTTTATTATTCTTGAAGAAATTGAAAAATGAGGTTCTACTGGTTTTTTTTGACTTTTGCATGTTGTTTGTAAAAATTACTGTTGAGATTTTAGAAAAGCATGCTGCCGAAAGTAGTTATCAAATTTGGATACATAGTGCTGAAAATTATTTAACTGTGGGATATAGATCATAAAGGTTCCTGAAGAATCTTCTCAGAAGTTCTCTTGCTCCTGGTTGGATTGAAGTGTAGTAGCATCCATGGGAGGGAATCAAACCCAGAAGCATAATTCATTTTCAGGATTGAATATGTTGTTTTTCATGTTAATTAGTTATTTCTGTCGGTTGCGTTGTTTTGGGGGTGGAGAGTGAGGCAGAGCCTTGTAGAGTTTATTTGTTTCTGTTAGCACTTCTAGCTCGTTCCCAAATGATCCAAAAGTTGTATGAGCAGATGTAATCACACAAATCTATGACTGCGCTTGTGTCCAGACGTCTTTGGGTGCGTTTCATTAATGTCACAAGGTTTAGAGTCAGTGATAGGCATAGGTGAGAGCTGTGCCTTCAGGGTGCCTGGACCTGACACCACTTAGAGAGCTTCTCCAGCCGTTACTTCTGCTTCTGGTCTTCATGTAGCAGGGTAAGATCTGCTGCCATCAGTTCCTCATGCTGTCCAGCCTCTTCCAGACAGAGCTGCCATCTTCGTGGGTGCCGGCTGATGTGGCAGCAGTGATGGAGGTGAGGAAACAAGAGCCTGCCTGCTGAAGAGGATGAGGAAGGTAGTGCTTCAGAGCTGACTGTTCATGCTTTCCAGTTCTGCATCTCCTGGAGCTTCTGCTGGTTATGTGCTCAACCCCCAGGGGAGACTGCCAGGAGGAGTAAGGGTTGGCGGCAGTGGCTGTGAGAAGTTACTGGATGCGTGGTAGGAGGGTGGAATACATTTGACACAGGCTAAGATGAAGTTTGATGGCTATACAGAGAGAGAAAACTTACCTAATTTTTATTGGAAGTGACCAATTTTATTCACATTGAGCAAGTGATCTACCAAAACCAGTGTGTCACATGGGATTTGTGCATCATGTGGAGGTACTGAACAAGAAGGAGGGATCTGATTCGGACAATTAACTTGCAGGACTGATGTTCTCAGTCCCTGTAGAGGAGGGAAGCAAATGCGTACAGCCCATCCAGAGAAGGAGCAGGAGGATAACCTTAGTGGAAAAAATGCTGTGAAATAAGTAGGCTGACATGGACAGCAGAGATACAATGGCAGAGGCATGATTCCCAGAGAGCTGGAACTGATACCGGCCATGCGTGAACTCTGCGAATGTTAACTGATTTCTTATAATATCTTTATGAATTTGTAAACTGTCTTAATCTCTTTTCATCTGAAAAATGGTGGGACTTCCGAGTGGAAGAATTCAGGCATCTGTCGTTAGAGTTCGTTAAGTCTATCAGGAAAAAACCCATTGCTGCCTCAGAATTGAAGAAGGGTCGTGCCCCATGGATTGTGCTCTTCTGTCTGAAGGGTTAAGGCATGTGGGGAACCTTCAGTATTATGGAACTTTCAAAATTTTCATGTAGTGTCTTGTGATGGCAAAGACAGGAAAAAAATAATTTTGCAGAAGAGACAGACTTGCATGGGAGAGTCAGAGCAAAAAAAGAGCTTAGGCTATATGATAGGCCCCATTTGATAATGCCTGCAACAGCTGAGATGTTTTAAAGAGGTTTCAAAGAAAGGAACAGTCTTCAGCCTGTAGCATTACAATAGAATGCGATTAATTTAGAATATTTGGGTTTTTTTTCCCCCCTGTTATACAAAAGCCTTTGATCATGAAATGCCATGGGAAACAAAGTATACAAAGGGATTTCCAGGCCGTGTCTTTCAGTTTCTGAGAGGTTCAGTTCACAGCAGTGGTTGGATTTAGCTGGGGTGCCTGAAGAGATACCTCCCCAAAGCTGTCTAAGGCTCTGATGAATGCAACACTATAAGGAAGAGGCAGAGGTTGAATGGTGTGTCGGGTCCCTCCTCCTCAGCCTATTTGGTTCATTTCCAGGCGAGTTAATGATGAACTTCCAACTGGAGTTTATGTTGATTTGCTGGTGCTGACTCCTGGATCCTTTGAGAATTACCAGGTATATTTTCCGTAGGGAAGACTGGGAGAAGTTGAATGGATGACCACCCATATACGTGCGTCTTCCGGTTCGGCAACGTAGCAGCAGGGCAGCGTAAAGGGAGCTGTCAAACCAGTGCCCTCATAGAAAATGAGGCTGGAGCATTCTTAGCTATAACAATACCGTTGTCAACCAAATTTGAAGTATAAATAGATATAAAAATATAAGTAATGTGCTTTCCAGCCCAAAATGGCTTATGGCCTTACGGTGTAATACATGTAATGATATGTATTGCTATGGCAGTAGGTACCCGTGCTTGAAAGTGTACTTTGTTGTAAGAAGACACATCTTTGCTTTTGTTTAAAGCTATGTTTAATATAGCTGTGATTCTGTAATAGATTTCAAAATTAAATTTTCATTCTGTCTGTTTTCTGTAAGGTAAATAATATGAAGTGCAAAGCTTTATGAATTTAGCCCAGATATCTGTAAAAAGTAATATCTGTGGATTTTGTATTCATAGTAAATACCAATGGTACACGTGATTAAAGTTTTAGGTAAAAGTTAAACAAGGGGATTAGTAAGGATCTTTAAAATGCAATTTATTTTATATTTTTACAAGTAAACACATAGAAGTGGAAACAGCAATACATGAAATACTTCTTCGTGCAACAGTTTTGTTAGTTCTACAGACTCTATCCTCTGCTTTAGTGCTTGCAGTTGTGACAGATGTGAGATGACGTGGTCCAAGTGTCACCCGTGTGACTGGGGTTCCAGCTTTAAAACAAGCACTGGAACAACTCTCAAGATAACATCAGTTTGTTTTGCTCTGAAAGCTTAGTAACAGCTTAGTAACAGCAATGTCATTATTTTCAAATGAGCAATTCTTATATTCTTGTCATAAAATGCTTGTTTTGATAATTCTTGCTCAACAGAGTATTCTTTCTTTAGAAATCAAAACCATAAGCTACTTTGTTATGTGGAGGGATGTACATAAATTTTAGAATAATGCTATTAAAGTAAATAATAAAGTTTAAAATGTTATTAAAAGCTGAAGAAATTGTGAAAGCATTTGTTTCTTGCATTTGTGGGTTGCACTAAACAATAAATTATAGATCACAAAATTCAGTAGTCAACGAAGTTACATTTCTAAAACAATTTTGTCTCTTTAAGCTGTATGTATGCACGCATGTATGTATGCATATATATATATATTTGTAGGTTCTTTTAAACTGTGAAATTTTAGCTTGTGTGGATTTTAAGAAAGAATTTCAACCTAGTAAAGGAGGGGACAATGGTAAAGTGACATTACTGCTAGCTCAAAGTTCCTCACCCTCTTTCTTCTTCTCCATCCACAGTGTCATAGCAGAGGGCACTGTAGAGTGCTGGAAACTCAGATTTGGAATTAAGTCATGTAGACAAGAACCTCTTTTATTAATAGCAAAAACTGTAATAAGTTTTTTCATGAGAAGGGACTTCCTAATTTTACTTGCCGTTAGAGCAATTCGAAAGAGATCTTAGGACACCTCAGTCTTTATATTTAGTTGTGTACTGTAAATATGCCATGGAACAGAGTATTCCTTGAAATGATGATCTCTTTTCTATATAAAGCAGTTTATTTTAGAAATTACTAAATTCTACACATGATTTTTAAATTTGGGGGTTTGTCACAATTATGTTTCTGCTTGTATTTTTGGCCAGCTTCATTTGTAATACATGAAACGCAGGAAGACTTCACAAACAGTAACATTTTAGGTTTTGAAGAAAATACCATGAATGACTTGAGATTAATTTTCCTTTAAATAAAATTGCCGTGGGCACACTGTTTCTTGTGATTTCAGCTCGGGGGCATACCAGGCCTAATCACTTACAGGCACATTAGAAACCAAATGGCACTGGGATAGCGGACATCTGATCCCCTCGCCCTCGTGCCTTCCTACCACAAAGATGTCTTTATTACCCAGGGTTCAAAAGTGCTGCTTTCACAGACTACCCCAACATCTCTGGTTTCCATGCTTTTTTCTTGAATACTTTGTTACTGTCATGTTAATATGTGAGGAAAGATGTTTTCTCAGATTTACATAAATCTTACAGCAGCAGAGACACTGTAGTTATGGTCCTGAAGGCTCTCTGCTTTTTAAGACTTCAGTCTTTAGCCAAGGACACGTGTGAAAAGCAGCGCTGTTGGTCAAAATGAGCCTTGTTTGTTCTCACTGAAGTGATAATGCTTCCTAGCAAACCGTGTTTGACATTACAGAATAAATCTGGTTTGGTACAATGAAACTTAAAATCTTTGCAAGGCCATGTCATAACATTCATGGGCTTTTTCTGCCTTCAAAGCAGGATTGTCAGTCTCTTGGATCTTATCCTGTGGGTTTTTTTCCCTCCTGGTTAAGGGTTGCTAGTACACAGAAAAATGTGTATTTTTTTCATTTAATATGTTGCAAAACACCGTCAGTTTAATTTAACCAAACTGTATTTTCTGACTCTGTGGTGTAAGATCCAAAGTGCCGATCGGTTTCAGTATTAATTTCTCTTACCATTGCCCTCTTATTTTTGAAAGGTAGTCGCAAAACTAAAAGGACATAGTTTGCAGGCAGGTCTGAGTCCCTTTTCCTCTAAAGGCAAGCCTCTATCCCCAAGAGAATAATCTGTACTTTTGATTTTTAGCTTTTTTGAAAGACATGTGTTTTTAAAAAAAGAAAAAAGTATCTTAGATCAGTATTCTGAAACATCAGTTAAAAAAACCCTGTACGTTATTGGCATACACAGTTACAGCTTTCTGTTTAGTGGAATCTTTTTCGGAAGTGGTATTGAGCCTGTCTTTTATAAATTCTTGTAAAGGAGCAGCAAATGGATGAAATGTATCCCTAAGAATAGAACTGTTTTATAGTCTACTGACTCAAGGTTTTGGTTTGGGATATGTGTCAGAAGTATTTAAAAATAGTAGTGGTATCTGGAAAATCCTTCTGGCAGGTCACAATGGGTAACAGTTCAAAGGTAATTTAATTGCTGAAGACTGGCATACCTAATCTATGTTATCTGGAAGTAAGACAAAAGTAAATAATTCTTCTGATTAACTCCAGTGAAAATTAAAGCTTGATTGGAGAGAGAGAGAGAGAGAGAGAGAGAGAGAGAGAGAACACCATTGATCCCTGGGGAGGAAAGCCAGCAGGTTACCTTTGGGGTGTTCCAGTGTGCAGTGGTCGAGTGATGTTTTTGCCATGTATTCAGTTGTGTGAAAGCGCTGCTTGTCTAGTTTGCCCTGGATTATCCATTTTATGTGGTTCATAGGATTTTAATCCCAAAGAGGGAAGTAAATTTGTTTAGAGTTGAACATGAAGAACTCTTCTGCGCTTTTAATATGCAATTTGCCTGAGGGTATTTAGTTTCTTACTAAAAATCATCATGAGCTGTGAAAAAAATATTGACCTACTCCAAATAATTTTAAAGTGGAGTAGTGGGATTTGTAGGTTAGGGAATGTGGAAAATGAATGCACCATAGAAATCGTGTATGGCGTAAATTTAAGGTAGAAATATATGAAAATAGGAGAGTGGCTACATGTTCCAGAATATGGAGAGTAACCATTGAAGAAAGATAACACACGTTTGGAAACTTAGAGAACTTAACTTTCAAAACAGAAGTGAAATAATATCTGGGTGATTCATGCTATGTATTTTTGTTTTAAATGTATGGGAAGTAGAACAATGGGATTTAGTACTTAAGCGTATGACATACCATGCTATGCATTATTTTTATTATAAAGCTTTGGGGTTTTTTAATGCAGGCTGATGGTATGTATTTATCTTAGCGTAATCATAACTTCCCCTCTGTGAAGTGAAACACAGGGCTAAAAAGTCAATGGGATTATGCTCAGAAGTATTTGCCAGTACCTTCCACCAAGAAGTTTTTGACAAGGAGTGAAGTAAGGAGGGAATTACCTATTTTAAAGACTTCTTTTCTTTGTAATACCTTGCCTGTATATTCCAGAATTTTTGTTCTTTTTTATCAGCAAAACAGTGAGTGCATGGCAAGTGCAGGCAATATAAAATTATGGCAACAAAACTAAATGTGAGAAAATATGTTTACTTCCCAGTCTGGTTTTTAGTTTAACATGACTTTGGGTGATCCAAAAATACGTTACTGGGAAGTATATGAGATTGTTTTCTTAAGATAATTGTTCTTCTTGATTTCTTTCTCATTAAAAAAATGTAGTTAGTGGTTGTAATTTCAAATATAGACATTTCTTTTCTGTAACCTGAGAGCATTTGTTCATAACTATTCAAATTGTGCTCTATATGTCATGGCCTTGGAATGAACCTGTCATCTTGCTTTATACTTAAAACCTGCCCCCAAAGACAGGGTCTGGCAACTCCATTGTTCTGCCAGAGCAAAGTTAATCTGGAGGGAGAATTCTACTTCTATACAGGGTAGATATTACAGGAGGTTGGTACTTGAATAGTGCTTCTTTCTCACTTTGGTGTTGTTGATGCTTATATTATGTTAATGCGTTCATATAGTTGAAGAAATAGGCAACTGTAAAGAACTGTTTAAACCGATAAAGCTAAGGATTTGTTCACATTCCTGTATGCATTTAAGAATGCTAAATACCTGCTAAAGATATAATTAAAGCGTACGCTCAACTGACCTTCAGTTTCCATGCAAATTCTTTGACTCAGGTTGTTGGAATAATAGTCTCGCCAATGTAATTTTTTCTCACACTTTACAATAGATATATATGCATGTCAACTAACTCATTACTTATCCTGTATGTAGAGGCACTTTGAAGAAAGGATGTTTTAGCTTCACTGTAAACGTTATTTACATTCAACAATTTCCAAGAAATGAAATGTAATATTCCTTTAGGAGAACAATGCAAATGTGAGAAATCATGTTACAGGGATTGTTAGTGTTTCCTGCTTGGTCTTTAGAATTGTCATTGAATTCAGTTATTTAAGTAACATCCCCTCACTTCTGTGGCAGATGTAGGAGTGGCTCATGACTGTTCTTGAAAGCCCAGTTGATGGGACAAATCAGTTTGACAGGAAACAAATACCAAGATAGATTACAGTGACTGAAGAGTTGAGATCAATTTTGGACTTTGCATCATTGGCTTTTTCCTCTGGTCAAGTGACTGGGGATAAAAGGAAATCACTGTATTTCTTCTTGTCCAGTCATTTTTATTGTTCTCATTCATTCTGCTGTTCCAATTCAAGTTATTTTATACTCCTTACCCATACGTTAGAGTTGTTAAAACATCTTTGATCATGCACAAACAAAAGAAAAATTGCACAAACAAAAGAAAGTTGTTGTCTCTAATAACCTGTAATTGTCCTGTGTATAAACAGATTGCATAAACTTAGATGCAATTTGAATTGTGTTATTTGGGGTTTCTAAAATGAGGACGAATGTGCTACAGGTAGCGAGAAAGCTCTTTCTGTTTCCTTTTTGATGTTCAAAGTTTGGTGAAAATCATACGAATAGTTTATATTTCCTTATTAATGTGTAATTTTAGATTGTAGCTGGTGAACTGATAAGAAGTGAAAAAAATGAAAAGAAAGGAAGGGAGAGATATGAACAGAATGAATGAAATAAGTAGTAATAACTAATATTCTCCCGTAAGATCCTCCTAGTCAAACAGTTGAAGTATGGGCTGGAGGAGCAGAGAGTGAGGTGGGTTGGAAACTGGCTGAACAGCCGGACCCAAAAGGTAGTGATCAGCGGCACAAAGTTTTGTTGGAAGCCAGTAACTACCAGTGTACCCCAGGGGTCCATACTGAATCCGATCCTGGTCAACATCTTCGTTAATGATCTGGATGAGGGGACAGAGTGTACCCTCTGCAAGTTTGCTGATGACACCAACCTGGGAAGAGTGACTGATAAACCAGAGTTGTGCTGTCATGCAGAAGGGACATTGACAGGATGGAGAAATGGGTTGACAGGAACCTCATGAAGTTCAAGAAGTGCAGAGTCCTGCCCCTGGTGTGGAACAACCCCAGGCACCAACATATGCTGGGGCCCTGCAGCTGGAAAGCAGCTTGGCAGAAGAGGACCTGGGGGTCCTGGTAGACACCATGTTGAACCTGAGCCAGCTGCATGAGCGCTTGCAGCAAAGAAAGCTAATGGTACCCTGGGCTGCATTAGACAAAGTATTGCCAGCAGGACGAGGAAGGTGATCCTTCCCTTCTCAGCACTTGTGAGGCTACACCTGGAGTGCTGTGTCCAGTTCTGGGCTCCTCAGTACAAGAGAGACATGGACATACTGGAGGGAGTCGAATGAAGATGATAAAGGGACTGGAGCATCTCTTCTATGAGGAAAGGCTGAGAGAGCTGGGACTGCTCAGCCTACAGAAGAGAAGGCTTGTGGGGGGTGAGCTTGTCAATGTATGCAAATGCCTGAAGGGAGAGTGCAAAGAAGATGGAGCTGGACTCTCTTCAGTGGTGCCCAGTGACAAGACCAAAGGCAATGGGCAGAAACTGAAACACAGGAGGTTCCCTCTGAACATCAGGAAACACTTTTTCTGTGAAGGTGACCAAGCAATGGCCCAGATTGCCTAGAGAGGTTGTGTATAGTCTCCATCCTTGGAGATATTTGAAAGCCATCTGGATGTGGTCCTAAGCAGCTGGCTCTAGGTGGCCCTGCTAGAGCCCGGGGGGTTGGACAAGGTGACCTCCAGAGGTCCCTTCCAACCCCAACTGTTCTGTGATACTGTGGGCTTCTCTTTGTGTTCGAAGAGCTAAACTTTCAAACTTTGCTATGTATTCTTCTGTATGTGTAAAGCTAGGATAATGACACTTTTCTTGGGCATATATTTGGTTAATATTATACAAAATTTAAAATTTAAATAATCCTTATATAAACTTCTTTTAAGCTGTAGAAAAAGCAAAAGACGATACCTAAGGTAAGCGATTCCAGTTTATAAAGGCTAAGGGTTGTCATATACCTTCCGAAAGTGAAGGTGTGAGAAAATACTGTTTGTTTTCTCAGATAGGGAGAATTACTAGAATTGGGAACTGATACCGAAAACAGGGTGAAGTATCTCTGCTGTAATATTAATTTGTGGTGGGAGGGAAGAGGCTGTGAAGCATCTCCATCATATGACGGATTGTGATCCTCGCTGGGTGAGAACAGCCGGCTTTTGTGGACACGTAAGTCTGGTACTACGCTCCAGTGATCTGAAATCAGTTCATACTTAAGATCTTGTTTTCTTCCTTCTTTTAAAGAACTTTTATGAGTTTACTCTGGAAGGCCAACCCTGTACCTAGATAAGAGCATGTTTAGGAGAACAGTCTGGCCTTAGACATTTACACACCTCTCCGAATGTAGAGCAAGTCTTTGTTATGGAAAAGGTCAAATGCCATTGCTCAGTGCTCAAGTGTGGTGAACGTTGTGGGTACTTCGAGAATCGGTAATAGCGGATGTTACTTGAACTTAATCTTGTTCAAGTTCTGTGGTAACTGCCTGCATTGGTTTATTGTAGAAATTTATCATAACAATATTAAATTGCTATCTTCTCAGAAAGATTTATATTGTTTTTGTTGACTAGTGTCTTAGTGTGAGATGGTTACGATAGGTGAAAATCCGGTCTGCCAGCGGCGGGAATGTTAGCGTGAATGAACTGTTGGAACAATTCTCCCACTCTGAACCATGAAACCAATCTGTTCCTGTTGGTTACAGTTTTATGGAAACTAATTCTTGGTTGATGGAATCAGGTGAAAAATATGTGGTTCTGATTAGCAAACAGTATGCAGAGTTTCTTAAGGTCATGGAGAACATTCCTGGACATGTGCGTGTGTTCAGATGTGTGTGTATGACTGTGCGTATATATATTATACATGCATCTTCCTATATTAAAAATTATGGACAGTTTAGGTTTTTTTAATATATACTTTAAAAATATTTGTACTGTAATTGATAAAATATTACTATTAATTATGAAATATTTATATTTTTGTTATAGTAGAATAAATATTAAGTTTTATTGTTTCTGAGTTTCAGAAACTCATGTTTATAAACTCAACAACCCTTAAAAGAATATTTAGTATAACTATGTAACATGAACTCAAATAATGAGCCTTTTTTGAAGTAGCACTGTCTTCTGTAAGAAATATGTATTATTCAAGTGACTGCCTGGATAAAATAATGACCTTTCATTTTTAAGTATCCTGCAGAGCTGCAAAAAAATCAACTGGTATCTGCAGTCTGCCTAATAGACTGCTCACCACATCACCACATACAATTAAGCGTAAGTGATTTTTCTGCTCAAGACAGGCTCAAGACTGATTTAGCAATGAAACTTAATTACTTCTAGCCCTTAGAGAAAATGGCCCAACAAGGTTGAGGTTGTTGGCAGGGCAATGTGGGAAAGCTCTTGCTGAAGCTCCCTTCCTCAGTTTTGTTTTTCTGTGAGCAGTACTTAGCACTGTTAACCTTCAATTAAGCAAATATTCCCACAAAAAATGTGCATTATGTTATTTCTTTCTTTGTAACAGGCTAAAGGCAAAGGGAAAGATAATGAAACTCTGCAGCTTCTTAAAAACAAGTGTTCTGATCAAATCCAACTGCTTCACTGTATGGGTGAAGTTCTTCTGTGCTAATGGAAATTAAAACTTAAAAATGAGTTCTCAAACGCCTGTGTAGGTGTAAGGTCACCATTCTGGCCATAGAAATCTCAGGCTAAAAGCTAAAGCTAAGCACACATGTGCTTCTTGACGATTTAATATGTTGCAGGTAAGTTGTTTCTTTATTTTGTACTCAGATTATAGGAAGAAATGGTGTAGGAACTGAGTATTACAGAACGAATGATATTAACAAACTACTTTATACTCAAAATTGCTTCATTTGAGTTTTTAGGAATGTGTTATTTAAAGGAAACAGGAACTTCAATTCTGTGACTCCAAGGAATACATCTGGAATAACAATTCAGAGGGACATATGGCATCAATTGGCTTATATTTTCCTATATAAGGGTTCTGATTGCAGTCAAAGGGAAAACTGTTCATTAATTATGCAGAATTAAAAATACAAATACTGTGTTGTCAGTTTATATGCCCTCTTGAAGTACAGTGAGTTCGGAAAAAAATGTGGAAGTTGAGCAAAGAAAATTGACTTTTCTGTTCATCAGCTGTGACAATAATTTGTTTTACATTTGTAGTATAATTTTCCCTTTGAAGGTTTTGACTCCCTTACTCTTACATCTTCATATAGATAAATCTCCCATTCACTTCTGTTATTTTCATTTACAAAGAGAACTAATATTGCAGTTGTAATTAGTTCAATGTAATTGCCTTCTCAGTAGTGCTCAAAGTCTTGTTCCTGCTAACAGCTATGGACGTGCTTATCAATGGAAATATTCATGGTAACGAAACTAAACATGTGCCTCGATGTTTGCAAGAGTGTGCAGCGTGAGACACTGATTCCCGAAGGCACATTTAGCACATGCTCTAGTGCTTTACTCGGTAGGGAGCGAATTTAAGTATGTGTATATGTCCCCTCGATTTCAACAGTATTTAACCAAATAGGTGACTTAAACTTTTTGCTAGACAGGAAGTAATAATTTAAGCATGTACTTAATTTTTTTTTTTTTTTTTTAAGTCAGGGCATTGACAGACTTATTGGAACGAGCACTGACTTAGCCCTGTATTTACCAGCCCTGGAATATTTACCACCTCTGGCTTGTATTTACCATCCTTGGTGTATCTGGGGTATTTCTCATTAGAATGGAGTGGGGTTTTTTGGGCAGTAAACAGCCATTTTAAAATTGATGCTGAGGTTTCTCCTTAAATGCGTAAGTATACTTTTCAGTAATCTGTTTTGTAGATGGGCTTGTAGCACCGTTAGTCAGTAGAGTTTATCAGTCTGTCCCTTTCTAAGCCTATTTTCAATTGCGTATACTCTTACTTTGAACTGCTCAGGCTGAAATTTCCTAAAACAAATGAGGCTGGTGCCCCTCAAGTAAGGTTTTTCTTTGCTATGCAATCTTGATTCACCTTTCATGAAGGAGGCCGAGGTCTTTTGCAAAACCCACCATGTGACAAAATAATGAAAGACACGTGCGCTCAGAGACCTGAGTTACAGTTGCACCAGCAACATGGGTCAAGAGCCGTATTAAAAAGGGATGATTCCTGCTCCAAACAGTTAACTACCTAAATAAACTTGGAAAAAGGCTGGAAAAAAGTGCAATGTTAACATCTCCACGTGAGGCTTGGATAGATAAGCGACTAACTTGGGAGTTGTACAAGTAAAAGTGAAAAGTAAACTTTTTATCTCATCAACTCTAAGGGCAAAATGCCACCGATTATTTTGCGATAGGTCATGCAATAGCTATACTTAATTCCTGTCAGAAACCAGTTAATAGGGTTACGTGCAGTCAAAGAGCACTGGTCTTGCTAACCCAAGTGGTCTCCTGCAGTTTTAGGTTCCAGTGGAGCTGGGTCCCAGTGGCGTAGCCCACCTCTGTTCTTTGCAGCCATCCAGTGCTAAGGTAATGCTCAGGCACCCTCTAAATGTCCTTCTGCAAATTCAGTGACTAATAATATTGTTGGGATGTTAGATGAATCATGTCGTGTTGCCTGTTTCTTGAATTTCACTGAGGTTTGGAAGGAAAAGGCTGGTGTTTTACTGGGATAACACTAACAGCATCGCTGCCTCCTTTCATATATTACTGAAGTGTTTGTAGTACGTGTAGAGATGAGCTGCGTTCTTTACGAAGCTCCTCTCTGGTTTTGTAATTTCCCAAGACAGGTACTTTGACTGCTATGCGCGTGTCGGACTGTAAATCTCTGTTAACTTGTTTGCGAGAGGAGTTCAACAGTCATTTTTAATGCACTTCTCTGCATTTTCTTCGCTCTGTCTGAGCTGTGTCATTTTACGGTCTGTGCCGAATGGAACTGAACAGAGGCAGATGTGGAAATACTTCTTTTCAGTCACCGTGTTTGGGACACGATGTACTCCTCTCCTGTGACATTCATTACAGCTCACTGGACTTTGTGTAAATTCAGCAGAAAAATGTAGAGAAATAAAATTTCCGTGTGTCATGTGCGTGCCCTTGAACTGTTTTACTTTGCAAGGACAGCGTGCAAGAGACCGTGAGTGGGTATGATTTTCCAGTCATGAGAAAAGTGTTTGGAATTCCAGACATTTGGAAGTGCGTGCATGTGTTTAATACAACTTTTTCTTTTTTTTTTTTTTTTTTTTTAAGCGCTGCTCAACAATGGACATAGTGACAAATAACTGGCTAAAAACAGGTTCCTTCCTCAGTCGCTTACCTGAGGGCGTTTTTATGCAAACAAAATTATTATTTGAGGTTACGTTACTGATGCTGCAATGAAAAGTGACAGCTGTTTAACGTTTCAAGTGCTGTGCTTGTGTCTGAAGCCGAGAGAACAGTTTGTGCATTTGAAAGTTACGGAGAATTTTAGAGAAGCTGGATAAAAGGCTTCAGAATTGATCAACTCTCACTTGATTCCTTCTCAGTTTGCCGGACGTGCCCGCAGGACGGTGGGGTGTCATGACTAGGTGTGACATACAGCAGGCAGCGCGGCGGGTCATGCTCTCCTCTCTGCTCTCCTCTCCAGAGGGTGACCGTGGGCTGGCCTGGGAGTGGGCATACGTCCATGCTGCTAGGGCAGGGTGGAATCCTGCAGCTACCTAACACCTGATGTAATCCCTGCTTTGGTATAGTTTTAACAAGTCTTAATATCTTCTTAGCCAAAGCGCTCGCTCTGCTCACGCCGTACCACCACTTGTCACTTCGGAGATGCCGCGGTACTTTTCATTATGGGCCATAATAGAAGACATTGCTAAGTTTTTGCCTTGGGGCGTTTTTTGTTTTTTTCAAGTGGTTGTGCATAGACGTGTGCTTGTACCCCTTAGTGTGACGAAGCCCTGCTGTGTCTCTGCTAGGTGGCCAGGCAGAGGCTTGTGGCTACACAGTCCCTGTCCCTGGCTCGCAGAAGCTCAGTGCTGAGGGACATGGTTTAGTGGTGGTTTTGGCAGTGTTAGGTTGATGGTTGGACGTGATGATCTTAAAGATCTCTTCCGACCTGGGTCATTCTATGATTCTACTGCACGTTGCCCCAGGGATCTGGGTGTCCTTGCATCTTGTCCCCTCCCCCTGTTTGTTTTCTCCCATATTTCAACAGGATTTTTTTTAAGGTGCTGTCGAGATGAAGTCTTTTCTTATAGTGAGTAGAAACAGCCCACCAGATTTGTGCTTTTATAGCATTATCCCCAAAGTGAGCACCATGTGCAGAGAGATGTGGTGAAAGAGCGCAAGGCTTGCTGGGGTGGTACTGGGAAGACTGGGCCTGCCAGTTAAAGGGGGGGTGTCTTTGGAGTAATTTAACCATCTGATCAGGAAAAAACTATGGGACAGGTTGTCTGTAAGTTACAAGATAATTTCTGTGCTTTCTGCTCTTAAGATATCTCCAGTCTCACAGCACTGAATGTGAAAGTTTCCCTAAGTAGGGATTTTAGGAAAGCTAAAATTAGACGAAGCTGCTCTTATTGCTGGAATAACTAATTCAGTCATTTTCCCAGTACAGATGAGAGTTCAAATTTGTCTATATTAATTCCCTAAGGTTGTCTTAAGGAATTTTATTCAAGATCTCATAAAATAAGAATTATGTTTCTATTTCTGATGTTCTTATCTGGCATTATATTAAACATTTGAAAAATATACACATCAAACATTTGAAGATATACTAATGAACCAGGGTTGCTTGAATTTTTCTTTGACCTACTCCTGTATTGCTGGCAGATTATAGTATCAAAATACTGTAGTAAATCATTTCATAATTAAATTCTTCGTTGATATCTCAGGGGTTTGAAATTCCTTTGGGTTTTCCCACCACCACCTTTGAAGATAAGACCGATTTGTCCTGCTTACCATGATTCTAAAGTAGTTTCTGCTCAGGTGACCTAACAAGCAGGCAAAAACAGTGGTATATTTGGGGGAGAGGAAAGATTTAAGATTTTTAATTTGTATATCCATTTATCTTTGGTGTTGGGTTTTTTTTCTGTAGAATTGGCAAAATTACAGCCTTTCAGAATATCCAAGAATTTATATCCAGTTGTGTAAGACTGTCTTTTTAGTGACTGACACCATTCTAGTGCAAACATTTTTTAATTGGAAGAAAAAAATCTTTGCTAGTGATTCAGTAGTTATTGTAGGTAAGACCTGAGAAGGCTCCTAACTTTTATTTTAAGGCTGTCCAGTAGAAAAAGCATTTTCAAACAAACCAGAAGATAGAATTAAATTCTGAAGTATTTCTTTTTTATTTTTCAGTTGCTTAATCTTGGTTGTTTTATCTTGGATTTATTTCTGCTTAAAAGCATAGGGAAAAACATAGGGACCTCAGGTCAGATTCGTACAGGCTTCTTATATGAAATCTGCTAGTATTAAACCCTCGTTCTGTTTTATTGGGGTGTGTCTGTGTTGTGAGTTAGATTTTTGTTTTAAGAAGCCAAATAGTAAACATGCTCTGTGATTTTCCCCAAAAACAATATTTTTATATATGCTTCTCCTTTGGTAATGTGCCACAATATTGGTCAGTGTTTGAAGAAGCATTTCAGTGCCCCGGTAGTGAAGTAGGTGTTCTTCAAATAGTATGAAACGCTGCCAGAAGTTCTGGAAGCAATCTGAGAATCTCTTTGATGTGACGATACTTGTACATGGATACCAAGTTAAGGACCTTGTACAAGGTTCACTTTGGTTTCTTATTTTTGCAATTTAAACTAAAGCTCTTTAACACAAAGGAAGCGACAGAAAACCCCTAACACATGTTATTTATTTTTTTTCTTCACAAAAGCAAGGCAGCTTGTAATTAGGGTTGAAAAGGACTTTTAATGGTGTACTAATTTATTCCTCTTCCTTGTCCTGACAGGTTTAATTATTCCTAAATATCAGTGAGTAGACTGATGACTAGCCCAGAATTGACCAGCTCCACTGATAATGGGACAGTGGTAAAACTGTTCTTGCCATTTTGTTTCATTGTTCTCTGTTCTTGCAGTTTTGTTTCATTTTTTTCTAAGTCATACTAGTGAGTTATTCTTCCTCAGGTAACCTGTGTTTTACTTAATTATAAATAAGTCATTCAGACATATTTTTTTTTGATCTGACAAGTCTTTTTTCAATCCCTTTGTGATCATCCTGGCTGCAATTTAGAGGGTTTTACTGGGTGCAATATTTCCCCTTAAAGTTGTACTCTTAACTTTCCTTCTAACATATTTGAAAAAAATCAAACTAAAATTGCCTGCCACTTGTAATATTTTCTCTTTCCTGGATTCCTGGCATTTTTTCTTAACTTAAAATAACTCAACATGTTGAACTTTTCCATACTGTCTCCATCAATGTCTTCATTGTTATTTCCTTTTTCCCTTTTGCTTCAGGAAATGCATCTTTCATGTTGCTCTCAGGCTAGGCAGTAGCCAATTTGTACAAAGACCAAACCCTACCAAACCCACCCTCTTTTACAAAATCTCCAGAAGAATTGAACTCCTTTTTTGCCTCCATGTCAGGCTTTTGCTGTTGCCTCCTTAAGTTTTATATATTATAAGAGCTATGCTGTTATTAGCCTCCTCTGTGTGATCCCTCTCACCTGGTGAGTAGCTTCTGGTTGTGCGCTGCTCTGCTCAGGTGTTTTGAAGCAGTGTGGAAAGATGCTGATTATCAATTTCACTTTTTCCGGGGGTTGAATAGCATAATTCTGCAATGGCATTTGATTTATGGCAAGTGATAAGGAGGCAGGGCATAGGAAAGTGAGGAGGCGATATTCCTGTCTATAAAGAAGTCCTGGGTGAGCAGATGTGGAGAAAACCTTATGCAATGGGAGAACAAAATGGATTATTCCTTGAATCAGAGTAGTTGATATATTTTACTGAGTCTTTATGAACTTGTCTCACGGTGAACAGACTTTTGTCCGAGTTGCGTTGTCCCTTAACAGAAGCGACTGAATTACGCGGACACAAACCAGCATGACTGGGTGCAGCAGACGCGGCAAGCTGTGCAAAGGGACGACCTCAAGCGTACTCTGAGCTCACCTGGCGCTCCAGGCTCTGTGAAACAGGCTGTCTCCTGCTTGAAAGCTTTGTCATTACTGCAATTCAGAGGGAAAATTACAGAGGTTGGTCTGAAGATAGCAGTTCGCTCAAAGAACTGGCATTCTGATGTTCAGGAAAAAAAAAACCACCCCAGCAACCTAATAGAACATGTGGGTGCACTGGGAGTACGGCAGGAGAAAACACCCAACAGACACAAGCTTAGGAACTGAAACAATAACGTGTTATTTTCCCCTTGGTTTTCATTTAAAATATCTTTGTAACAGGAAAGACTAGACGTTTTTCTTTTAAATATTGACGCCCTAGTCACTGCAGAGATTGGATGTACTGGTCAGTGAAGCTGGGCACTGCCCGCTACCGGGAAGGAAGTCGTTTTCTGAGCCCCCACTGAAAGTTTATGGCTGGTGCTTTTACTTTACTTGATTCCTCCTCTCGGCATGAATCCCTTTGTGTACCTACTGACAGTGTCGTTTCACCAAAGAGAATATATCCGAGTCTTATGTGCTCCTCTTAACAGTATGTAGAGTTTCTTTCAATATTCCTTTTGTTCTCAAAGGAGGCTGTAATTGATGCCAAGTAAGTAAGCTAAAGTGTTAAAAACATTAATACCTCTAATGCAGATGATTTTTATCTGCTATTATGTGATAGAATCATTTTGATTGTACGAATAAAGTATCTTAAAGTCTTATTGCAAAATGTTTATTAAAAAGAGACTTATGTGAGAACAATAGTTCATTTTTGTTCATCAAAACTGTTATATTTATTTCCAAACTTTCAGCCAAATATCTGTAACGTAACTAATCTATTAAACTATTGTCCAGATTAAAACTTTGTGTATAACGGCATTGTATTTCTACAAGGTTTTATCGGAAAGTTGATAGCTGAAACTGTCACTCTCTATTTCACCCTGGTGTATACTTGCTTGAACACGTGTAACCTGATCTGTCTGAATTTTAGCTATTCCGGGGCATGTGCTGCCTGCTCTGCCCGCTTCTGCTTTTGTCTCCGTTGTTTTCACTGTTGTAATGATTCCCTGCGGTCCGTGAACATTAAGGTCCACGTGAGGTCAACCGTACCTTGCAGATAGTGACAATAGTGCAAATAATGACAAATACGGGGAGGGGGGTCACACGGTGTTTCCTGTTTCCTGTATTTAATTTGGAGGCCGGTGATTTGTGAGCAGCCTGCAAGGATGCTGCACGTAGTTTGGTTTGTCTTTAGATTCACATTTGAATCCCTGAATATTCTCCTGCTCCCGACCTCCTTCTGTCTTCCGTTGTTTAAATACTTACTGGAAAAGGACCGTGTTTGGGGATCGTCTCTCTCCGATTTTGTCTTTTTCTTGTTTTACACATGTTTTATTGCACTACTTTTAATGGGTGTGGCTTAACAAAGCTGTTTCTGTTTAACCACCACCTGAACCTGGGTAGCGTGAAACGGAAATTGATCCAGCTAAGGGATGACTTTAGTCATTAATGACTGCGAGAGCCCATGGAGGGAATACCAAATATTTTCTTCTGGGTTCCAAAAGGAAGAGGTGACTCTAGGCTGGAAATACCTTTTGCAAAGTCGGAAGTGATGTGTTGATACGGGTCATTGTAAGCTCAAAGGATTTCTCTCCCCACCAGCTGATGCTAAGAAGTAAATTAATATTTGTAATAGCGATAGAAGGTAGTAAGGCAGGCAAGGCATTCTGAAAAGAAAACAAAACCAACAGCAACAACAAAACTCTCTCTTTTTCTTCAGCTTTTTAATAAGTCACTTCTAAATTGTAAGGTTATAGACTTCTGCTCATGCTCTGATGAACAGCTTTTGTTGGCTGGTGGAAAACAAGGAGCTCGTGGCCTCACTGTGATAGCCCTTTGCCCGTGCAAACGTGAGCGCAAGTGGTCGTGGTGCTGGGCGGTGGTGGGTTGTTGTGGTTGCTGTTAAGGAAACAAAATAAAGATTAAATCCTTTTGTTACTTCTGTGGATTTCAGAGAATCAACTAAAGTCCCTGAAATCCTGGAAATTGTGGTATAACAGATTAATCAAAGATTTCAGGCGTACTTGTGAAGGCATTCCCTTAAATACGGAATAATGAAATTTGATGAGATAACCTGTAATGTCTGCTTTATCTCAGGTGTCTTTGTTACTGAGTTCGCAGAAAGAAGTTTTTGTTTCAAGATTCTTTCACTAAGATTTGCTGGGATCATTTTTTGGTTGATTGATTTATTCTTGCATGCCCTATTGGGAAAGAAAAAAATCCTGTCTTCTGTATGTGATGGATACCCTGATATTATGCACTCTGGCACTTTACAGAGTAGGATGTGCACTTAAGCTGTTCTACAGCAAAGTCTTTTGAGACTGTTGAGGAAACGGGCCAGAAATACAATTATGCCCAAACTGCTGACTTCTCAAAAAGAGTTTCCAGTGATAACAGGATTTAAGCTAAAAGCAGTTTAATTTCAATTACATTGTTGTGATTTGTAGGAAAGAAATTTTACCTTTAGTTTAAATTTTGCTGGACTTAAATTTGTTAACCCATTGATATAATAGCATAGTGAACTGTGGCATTTAGCTCTTGTTTTCAGTGTTAATGATATAAAAATGCTAAATTTATGGTTGGAAAGAGAGCATTCTAGCCTTGTTGCATTGCAGTTAGATGTTCTTATCGCTCATTTATGCTGTTGAGTACAACTAACATCAAGGTAACGTATTTTGGTGGAGTAGGGGACTGGTCCCACAATTTGTTCCTAGTACCATTTTTGCAGAGACTGTCTAGGAATAGCTAAGAGATGAAAAGATGTTTTCAACTGGTCATCCCTGTTCCCAAGGACATTTGGTTGGTTTAATTTATATTCTAGTCATCCGTCATCTTTGAAGTTTAAATATTATTTTCTCAGTATCATCCCATTTTGAATGCCATTTTACTTCGTTAGTTGGCTGTTTACCTGTTCACACACCTCACTTTGGGAAATTCAGAATTTCTCTGTGGCTATTTGGAAAAATTGAGTCAGTTTAATGGAGCAAATATTTCACAACCAGCCAAAATGCCTATTCAGTAATCAAAAAGGTCTTTAACTGCTGGGACATAAGCAAATCATTTGGTCTTCTGCACCATTTGTGGGCTGTGGATGCAGAAGATACAGAATTAAATTATGTTTTTTGAAAGAGCGATGTGTGGAGCCCTGTAATCTTCGCTAGATAAAGCTCTGTGTCTGTGTACTTCAGAGCAATACTTCATGAGATGGTTCAAAAGGATGGCAGATATGTTCTGGAAAGCATGAAGAAATTGGTTGAGCTCTTCGGAGTTGTATTTGAAGATGTTCGTGTTAAGTCATTTTACACAGTTCAGTGTATTGAGTGATTTCATGATGTGCTTTCCTTGTTTTACTCCTTATCATGAGAAGTCTTCTTAGAGTTATTGCACTTGACTAGAGGTTGTTCATCCTTTGCTATCAACCAAACCAAAAAGGTCTTTCAAACGTGAGTACTTCTGTTGTGGCTCACTGGGCAAGCTAAGGTGAAGTGGACTCTGGTAACATTTAGGACTAATTCAGTGCTGAGAATTACTTGAATGCATATTAGGGGTGGGGTGGGGGGAAGTATCTCATAACACTTATGAAAATATGAAGTTTTTGAAGATTCAAATCTATAGCATTAGTTTTACAGGGAATAACTTAATCAATGATGTCTTCTAGAGAAGACTCAACTGTATTAAATGCAGATGTTTCATTAATGAAAGCATTAATGAAACTGTTTAATCTGTTTCTATCTTCTATTTAAAAATCGTAAGTATATTTCTAGATAAGCCTTTACATTTTTATAACTTACCTTATTTTTCCATAAACTAATGAAATTATTTTTAAAAAATATTTTTTTCTAAGTTTTTAGTGGAGTAAGACATTTTTCAGATGTAAGTTGTTTTCATGGGATAATTGTTGTCGTTGCTGTATTGAAATTTAGAACCTGCATACTAGAAAAGAATTGAACTCACTCGTGCTGCATCGTATGACACGCTCTGATGGTGTAGAACTGGTACTTTTACTCAATTTTAGCTGTGGTTCTGCAGCAAAATTAAATGTGAAATACAGATGAAAGTTTCATAATTAGCAACAGTTCAAAATTTTGTTAGAACATCTTGATTGTGATAATCGTTTCCTTAATGCCAAATCCAGTCATCAGTTTAATGTATTTATGAACATTAATAAAGGAAACGTAGATACAGTACCTGATGGCTGTGTGGTTTAGACTGGAAAAGATGTGAGTGAGAGAGGTGCTGCTGCAAGAAAGAGGGGGCGTCTCCCCACTTTAGCTGCTTGAAGTCTTCTCATCTGGACTAGTTATTTTATCATCTCAGTAAGAGTAAGGAGGTACTTACTGAGTCTCTCCTTACTAGTAGAGAGAGCCTAAATAAAGAGAGTTTAAGTAAATCCCTAGCTCCTTGGTACATTACATGAGGTGAATACCCCCATATGCAGTATTTTACATTATTTGCATAAAACAATGAAAAACATTTGATGGTTCTGTGTGCTAAGACTCATGTTCCAGTTACAAGTGTCATTTTCATGACAAGCTAGGGACAAGAGCAGCCCTGTAGACTGTAGGCAGCCTGGCCATGGTGCTTTTGAAGGTGTCCAGTTTTATGTTTCTTCAGTAGCAGGCGTCTCTGCAGAAGTGAGATCTGGTTGATTTTTTTTTTTTTTTCAAATGAAAATCGCAAATTTTAAATTGAATTTCTGGTTCTAGTGATTGTGCTTGTGTGAAAAGTGATGATTAAATACATCTTTTTGATGCACCTTATAATTGGGCTGAAAGTTTGACAGCCCGTTTGACAAGAAGGCTTCTCCACGTGGTCACTTGACTGCCAGTTCTGCTCTGTCTCAGTTTTCATGCTTTATTCTTAGATGGTCTTAAGCGATACTGACTGACCGACCCAGAAGGATGCAGGCCTAGTCTTCTTACGTTTCTCAACAATGCAAAGCTCTTCTAAATTTGGTCAGATGTTTTTTTAAGGGAATCCAGGATTCTCCTCCATCTGCCACTGCACAGCCTTGTGAAAATATCTTCCCCTTCCTAGAGGCCAACTCAGTGACCTGTCAGGGACTCAGCTTTCTAGTCCCGTATAGTAACATCCCGTTATTTATCCAACAGCTTACCAGGTTCAAAGTGATTATCTGGATGAACGTACCACCATTGCAGACCCAGTGGAAAAGCTCAGAAGTAGTGTGAATTCGGTAGTTGTGTCCAAGGTTAAGAGGCTGGTATCCCAAACAAGTTGAACAGCTTCAGTATGGATGTGTGAGTGTGCAGGCAGAAATGAAGTTTGTGGTGTAATCTCAGCCTGGTGAAGGAGCGGCGATTTTATCCAGCTCACGAAAGGAAACAACCCTTACTGCAGACGGAGTGTGACCCTTGAATGTCATCTGTTCATTATGGCACAGTAGACGTTATTGATGATGTTTCCTGTCCATTAAAGGTGCTGTCAAAAGGTCTGCTCTCTCCAATTAGTTGAATTTTTAAAATTTTTAAGTTTATTCTCATGAGAGCCTCTACTGTTTAGTTCATCTGAACTGTCTCATATAAACTCAAGAAATATTGGTGTGTTAAGAATCAAATTCTAGTCCATAACAATGACAAGTTAAGGAGAGGATGTCAGATGTCCTATAAGGAAATGTTAGGCATCCACAATACCATCGATATGTATGTGTGTCATACGTTTTTTAGAGTTCTGGTTTCTTGGAAATCTTGCTGGTACTTTACTGATCAGAAAAGAGATGTGGAAATATAATACACTTAATTCTTGGTGCTTCTGTAAGACATGACCTCACTTACCATGACACGTATTACTTTAAAAATTCAGTTTTAATGGGTCTATGCGTTTTATTGTAAAGAATAGAAAAATGTTTTTGTTTTCTGAAATTTTCCTTTCTTTGAAAGGTAGTCGTAGCTCACCAACAAAAATTTGTTTGCCTAGGACACTTGTGCACTTCATGAAAAATACATTGCTTAAAATGTAAAAGGCATCATTTGGAGAAAAAGATTAACATCAGTTACTACTTTCTGACAAAACATTGATTTTGCTAAGATTTCAGGTGCATGTCTACATTTTGTCCAGTTATGCTTGACTTCAATGATAAAATTCAGATCCATACACAATAATAATAATAATAAAAGAATAATTGTTTTTGGAAGAGTTTGGGAACTGTCTGTGAGGAAGTGCTAGAATAAACTTGAAATTTTTGGATAGGTTCCTGAAATGTGTCCAGAGATTTGAAACAACTGTGTACTGACTGTTGAGACACTGCAATAATGTCAAGAGTTCATTAAATTTAGCCGCATGATTGATTGTATGGGCAGTTATAAATGCAGCTAATCTCCTCGTAATAACTTTTTCGTGTTCCCAGTAGATAGTTTTTGTGGTGCGACACCATAGTCTTGGAAGTGGGTGCTGTCTGCAACTACATCAATGGATTGCACAGCTATTTTTGAAAATCAACTTTTAATTAGTTCCCACAGTAAGAACTAATTTTCCTAAATAGAAATGATCTTTCCAAATGAATTGGTTTAGATCTTGATAACCAGCTCATAGCTATATGCTTTTAAAGAGTTTTTGGGAACTGTGTATAACGAGGTTGCAGTTCTTTCTTTGAGTTGTTTGGTATACAGTTGTGATATTATTTTAATTTATCCTCATTTATAGTTTAAAAAAGTAAAAAAAAAAAAAAAATCTTAATACTACCAAGTATCACTGTACTTCTGAAGTTCTCCAGAAACAGACTGGTGAGATTTGGTAGACCAGGTAGACCACAATCTCTGTCCCTTCCCCTTTCTCTCCTCTCCACCTTTTCCCACTGGTCTGATCCCACTGTATGGATGCAACTTGTCACTGGGGACTTTACCCACTGTGCCGTGACATGCCATGAAAGATGTCATTTGAGGGGCTGGACAGCTCTTGTGGTGGCCCTTCTCCCCAGCTCCCAGCTGGGAGGTGTTGGGAGCAGGTAGCCCTCCCACCTTCCTGGAGAAGGGTGAGGGGTGAGGGAGGCGGGAGGCGTAGAGCAACAAAAAAGATGCAGAGTAGAATAGGGCAGTGGTGTAATATTAAGGAAACTGTGATGATTTTAGTTGTTTTGCTAAATGCCAATTTTGAAATGTTCTGTTCTGTACAATAAGAATTGGGATATTGCTCTGGTACTAGCAACAAAGTAATGCCTCTGGGCATGAGCAAACATCTGTACCAGCTTTTAAACATTTAAGAGAGTATTTAAACAATCATCAGAATATACTAACCTTCTTTCACATTACTTCTGCTGTTTTAATATTATTTTTTTCTGTGTTGTGGTAGCAGTAATGGTAGCAGAAGAAATAAAAATTAGTCTGGCGTCTCTATAGTATTCTCTGCTAGGGCCAAGGCTTTTTCTTGAACCTCTAACTTATGTGTTAAGGAGTGGGTGACAGATCTTCTAACACTTAAATGATGGTCAGTAAAACAAACAAGAGAATTCTAAAACTGCCGGGAGAAAGAGGAGCCCAATATAATGTAAACAGTTTATCCTGATCAAGTTGTAATGAAGTTCTGTAATAGAAGAAAAATACATGTTTCCTGCTATGCGAGCCTTTGCTGTGTAATCTTTTAAAAAGTACATTAGTAAGTATTTTATTCCACTGATTTCTATATCAGTTTTGAGCTTCTTTTTGTTAGTTCTAAGAATCTTAAGGCTTAATAAAAACTTAGGCAAAAGCACTGTGAATCTAGCTAGAGCGGTTCACAGTAGTGCTCCTCTTAGCTTCTGCTTAGCATCTCCTCTTTCCACTCAGTCTCCACGTAGGAGATAGTTAAAAGGACCAAATGAGGAGGTCTTGGAAGCAAAATGAGTTGCTCGCTGTTGCCAGGCTGACACTGACAGCGCGACTCCCTTACCTGGCTCGCTGGGCTGAAGCGGGCGCCGAGCGCTCGCACAAGCTGCTTCCCAGCTGCAAGGCAAAGCTGAAGAAAAGGTGACCTCCGGCAGCGGGACGGAGCAGGCATCTGTGGCGAGAACTTCTTCAACTTGCTAAATCCTTCTTTTCCCGTGACAGGGAAGTATCTGTACCTTCTTGGGAAGCTTCACTGAAAAATAATTTCATTGCGCCATGAACTCCGTCATTCAACACATGACACGTGCTGTGAGGACAGGCTGAGAGAGTTGGGGTTGTTCAGCCTGGAGAAGAGGATTCCAGGGAGACCTTACAGCAGCCTTCCAGTATCTGAAGGGGGCCTACAAGAAAGCTGGAGAGGGACTTTTTACAAGGGCCTGTAGTGATAGGACGAGGGGTAATGGCTTCAAACTGGAAGAAAGGAGATTTAGATTTATCTCGGGAAGAAATTCTTTACTTTGAGGGTGGTCAGGCACTGGAACAGGTTGCCCAGGGAAGCTGTGGATGCCCCATCCCTGGAAGTGTTCAAGGCCAGGTTGGATGAGGCTTTGAGCAATCAGGTCTAGTGGGAGGTGTCCTCGCCCATGGCAGGGGGTTTGGAACTAGATGATCTTTAAGGTCCCTTCCAACCGAATCCATTCTATGATTCTATAAAATCTCTACTTTCACCCTCTTCCAAACAGTTGTGATTATATGTCTTTCTGAGCATGCTCACATAAAACATTAGTTGTTAAGAGCCCTCGTTACCCTGAGGAGTTCACCGTATCTTATGACAACTAGTGTCAGCTGTACATCGTGGAGGCTCCGACCCTGGGAAACGTGAGAGGCATTTTAGCTCACCATGCTCCTTTCCCCCTCCTCACCTTCTCAAGGGGGCTCTTACTCACAAAGAAATGCACGTAGTTCACAGTGTTACTGAAAACTGCAAAAGTAGCGGAGAGAGCCAGACATAGTGATGTTAAATGACATCATATGCAAGGTGCCAGGACTTATGCATAAACATAAATAATTATAATCAATTTGAAATATTTTTTTCTTCAATTAGTAAACACCAAAATACCATTGTATATGTATAGATACGAAAAACACTTGTAGTAGATGTCAGCTCGTCATACATCATTTTAAAGAAAAGAAATCCACGGTTCCTGAGCACATTCTTTAATGCATTTTTCTCCTGGCTGCAGTATTGGCTTCCCCAGCTCCTTCCTGCGCCTGCCTGCGGTTCCACCACCAGAACAGAGAGGGCAGCTACGGGCTCAGGCATGTGCATCAGGAAATTTTTGAGGCTGAAAATAACTATTTTTCTGTTGTAACTAAATTACAGTAAGTCTAAGCATGCTAAAGTTTCTAGTAATTTTTAAATTTCTCTAACAGTCTAATTATCAAATACACTGCTTAAAGTAGTACTTAGGCAGTTGCAATGGTGGGAAAACCCTGCTGTTTTTTCTGAATCATGAAAATACATTGTTTATTTCTACTCCATTAAACATCTCCCTTTACTAGTTTTTAGTGCTTATCAGAATTTCATCATGTTCTGATACCGTTTATAATTTTCACCAGTACGAATGATTACTAGATACAGTGGCTTTCACAATGCTGCCTTGCACAGAATATTATCCTTGGAATATTATTTTAATACATGTGCTTTGCAGCAAATGAAATTATTTCAACACTGGTAAACTTTTAAAGACAAATATCTCTTGCAGTTCCTTTTTGGATACTTAGGTAATATCAAACCTTGTAATTCTTCAGTGATTATGAGCTCTGGAAGAAAAAGAGGCAAGCAGAAATCCTCATGGTGGAGATGAAATCTTGGATGATATCCGTAACATGAGCTAAGGGGTTGTGTTCAGAAGTCTAATATGAGACATCTGCACAGACTACTAAGAAAATTTATTGTTATTTTAGTATTTACTACATTTGTAATGCTCTTGTAGGATAAGTAACCAGATTTAAATTTCATCTTACATATGGACTTAATATTTAGAGATGTTAGCTTTGTTGTAGTTTTCGTTTGCAACGTTATATTTCAAGTCCATTTCTAATTCTGCATTTTCGATGTATCCTAATCCGAACAGTTCACAGCTACTTCACCTTTATTCATCAAAGTTATAAAGATGAGAGGTTCAAATCATGCTGGTTGAATTGACAGTGTTGTTAGGAATTTGCAGTGCGTAACAGGCTACGATTTGCTCTTGGTGTAGCTGAAGCTGATTTAGGTGGATGTGAACCCCAGCTGCCTGCTCCTGCCCCCGTTCAGTCCTTGGGAGGGGAATATAGTTACTTTCAGATGGATCAGGTCTATGATTTGTTTTTCTGGGCATCTCTGTGCCAGCAGAAGACACGTGGCAGTGATCAGCAAAAAAAGGCGCCGGAGAGGAGGAGCGGTGACAACGTAAATTGACGTTGTCTGAAAGTAATTCATGAAGCTTCAGCCTGAACTGAGACACGACCCAGTGACGAGCAAACCTGCACAGCAAAATGTGTAGCTGGCATGAAGAACTCATTAGTTAGTAGTATCACAGTGACCCAATCTTAGGAGTTTAGATGGAGATTTAAAGTGTAGATTTTAAATTTGGTTCAGTATGGTCCAGTGGTATAATATAAAACACTTGCATGCATTGCCTGTGAATATCCTGGACCCTGTAACGTATGTTAACTATAAATAGAATTTTTTTATATATATGTCTATAAATACCTGAAAATTTAAAATTATAGTAATTTCTCAGGTGCTTTGTAGTTCTGAAGTGAATGAATATTTAAAACAACAAGAACAAAGCCCTGTATAGCATTTTAGCATTTTGGGGACCCAAATTCAATTAAACGGGCCGGTTCCGGGTATTTCAGAAGTATTTTACTCTGACGTAACATGATGAATTTAAAGAAACATGGAAAAGTTTACTCCTTGTAGACCATATATATTAAAGCTATTCATGTAATAATTTAGGATAAAGTTGGAGTTACGCGTGGAAAAAAATGCTAAAGTGTGTTTTTCTTACCATGTAAAGTTTCTTGAGAGTGTGTGTAGGCTTGGTGGTGTATTCAGAAACATTGCATGTTATTTAAGGTGTTATTTGACAGAAAGTAATTCTATTTTGTCTGTTTTTTCCTCAAGTCTAAACTGCATGTATAAAATACGTATGTTAACTAGAACTATATTCAGCTGTTATTGAAAAATAGCAGACCAAAGGGAGGAGGCGACTTCCATGTGAAGTCAAAAAGTTCTCCTGGCGGTGGGGGCACTAATTTTGGCCTCTGTCCATCACTCAGCTGCCAATTCCATTGGATCTTGCAGGAATGTGACTCTCTTTGAGACATGTAGCTTTGCTGAATTGGGTTGAAACAAGGCTATAAGTTCTAGAGGTGTAGGTGAGGACTGATTGACAAGGAACTCTCGTTTCTTTAAGAAATGGAACTCAAAAGCACAGGAATATTTTATTCTGTGTAAGTTTGTTAATTGTCCAGAGTTAATGTTTATAAATGTAGTGTCCTTGCCTGAGTCAGACTAGCATGCAAAATGATATGGTCAGTAAGAACAAAATAATTGTCAGGCTTTTTTAATTTCTGGGATTCAGAAATGAGGGTCACTTCAGCTAATGGGTGAAAGCTGGCAAGAACAGATTTTGTAGGAAACAAAATTTCAGCTTCAAGTGTTTGAGAGAATATTATTCCCTGATAAAAATCTACTCTGGTCAAAGCTGAATTACAAACACCTTTGTATAACTTGAGAATGATGAAGACAACATGGGAGAACAGTTGCAGTTGTCCAGAACTGGGCATTTTAAGTACAGGAAATATATAGCTGAAATCACGCTGTAAGAAAACCATGAATGCTAAGGGAAAGGAAAAATGAGGCAAGGCAACTAGATCACTTATGCAAAAGATACATAAAATCAGGAATAAAAATTAACATTGATGCTTAGAAGTTAGATTAGGGAATTGACCAAGAATTAGGTAAATTTGATGATTTGATAACATTGTGCTTTTAATTACATTCACGTATATTCATTCTGTGGTTGTGAATACCCTGAAAAGTTGTATTACGCTCAAAGAGTTGTAAGCTGGGAAAGGTGAAATAGCTGCTAAGTCCCTATAGAAATACCAAAATACCCCATCCAAAAACAACCTGACACAAAATCAACCTCAATTATAGCTATATGAAAGAATATCTACATTATTTTTGTCAAAGTCATTTGAGCAGAAACAGATGGATGCAAACCACACGGTCTGTAAGGGTTAATCAGTCATTGAGATATTTTACTCATTTACTGGGAATATTTGCATCTGTAAAAACAATAATGAATGCAAGAGGTTGCAGGATGAAGTTATTGTTCAGGAGGGCAAATGATCTTTTGAAATCTGTTTGCATTCTAAATTTTACTCCAACATCTACTTGTTTGAATTGCAATTTTATTACTTTGGCACTAGTCTAAGCTATTTATTATTGCATTAAGGGCATAATGTATATCTAGATTTGTTACATTTTGTGTAATGTTTGTTCCAAGCAATTGAATATTTTTCTATCTAATTTTTGTTAATTTACCATTGCTTTTGAAAAATCACTAGGCAAACAGATATGTCTTTTTTTAATAATCCAGGGGAAAAAATCACAGAATCACAGGATGGTCAGGGTTGGAAGGGACCTTCAGAGATCATCTAGTTAAACCCCCCTGCCAAAGCAGGGTCACATAGAGCAGGTTGGACAGGCAGGTTTTGAATATCTCCAGAGGAGGAGACTCCACAACCTCTCTGGGCAGCCTGTTCCAGTGCTCTGTCACCCTCAAAGGAAAGAATTTTTTCCTTATGTGCAGATGGAATTTCCTGTGTTCCAGTTTGTGCCCGTTGCCCCTTGTCCTGTCACGGGGCACCACTGAAAACAGTCTGGCCTCATCCTTTTGACACCCACACTTTAGATATTTATAAGCCTTGATGAGATCCCCTCTCAGTCTTGTCTTCTACAGAGAGAAAAAAATGCTTCTTTTCTTAATGTGGTTCAGTACAGTGTAGTTCTATGTAAAGTCTGTACGCAAATGCAGTTTGCTAGGCTATTCTAGGATCTACTATTTCACCAACTCACAGAGGATTTGAGGTTGGAAGGCACCTCTGGAGATCAACTAGTCCAACCTCCCTCCTCAAAGCATCATTCGGTGGAGCAGGTTGCTCCGGGCTTTGTCCAGTAGACTTCTGAGGACCTCCAAGGATGGAGGCTTCACTGGGCAGCCCATTCCAGTGCCTGACCACTCTCACAATCAAAAGGTTATTTCTCAGATTTAAACGGAATTTCATGTATTTCCACTTGTGCCCATTGCCTCCTTTCCTGTTACAGGGTGTCACTGAGGAGAGTCCAGCTCAGTCGTCTTAATTCCCCCACCAGGAATTTATTTATACACATTGCTAAAATCCCCCCTTAGGTCTTGTCTTCTCCAGACTGAACAACCCCAGTTATCTCAGCCTCTCCTCCAAGCCCTTGATCATCTTTGTGGTCCTTTGCTGGATACTCTCTGGCATGTTCTTATAAATATATAAAAATACGAATTTTCAGTTTCAAGAAGCCTGTTCTTCTCAAGGAGATTGCCTATTAAAGCATTAACTGTATTAATTCTCTTTGTACAAAATATTTTTGGTGAGGTATTAGTCAAGAACATACTCTCCTGATTTTTGTTTCACTCCATAGTTTCAGAACACCCTTTGTTAGGAAGGAGGTTTGTTTTGTTATGAGATCCCTGAAGAATTTGATCAAATGCCTTAGGTTCCTGCACCAGTCTTAACCACAATTAGCCTTGTACAAGTTAGAGACTGTTTATATCTGAAAGGCAGAGAAATTTGAACTATTTCAGTTTCCGAGTGCCTGAGCACCGTGAAGGATTACAAGTGACCATGTGACTCCACTTCATCTCTAATCGCTCTCACAGCAGGAAGGGATTGAGTTGTTCTTGTGTCCGGCCTTACTGTATGTCTGTCTTACTCCTGGTTCTCCGAGAGAGACAACCCGAGTATTTAAACAGAGCTGAACATACGCTTCTACTGAGTGATAAATATTTTGGATTTATTTTATTGAGAATTTTCTAGATTCCCTGCTTTGAAAAGCTCCAAGAAGGCTTTCTAGTTCGGAAGCAATAGGAAGCCTTTTAAGATGGGGCTTTTCTCTTTGATCTACTTGTTTTTTCCTAGGAAAAGTTTTCATTAGTCAAGTTCTTGACTTTCAAAAACTTGAAGAGAAATTTTCTTTGTGATTTCTTTGTGACTATTGGAAAAATACGATCAACGTAACTGCAAATATTCCCTGGTAATTAGAAATGAACTATAAAATCTGCTGAATGGCTGTTGGTTGTTATCTTAAAACACAATCATAAAAATCAAGGTTTCAAAAGTCATCAAAGTTCATGTCCACCCAGGCAGGCCTAATGTAGCAAGACTTGCCCTGCTGAGGACGTGCTGATTTTCTCAAGAGGCCTCCAAAAACAAAGCAAATCTAGAAAACAAAAAACCCCCCAAACCTCCAACTGTCAAAGTATTAAAGTCATGGTTGGGGCACTTAAAGCTGAGCTATGTCAGGAAATGGGAAATGAACTGAAAATGTGGCAGTGTCACATTTAATATATTTCTTGTGGTGTGTAAACCGAGAACTTTCTATGTCTCTTGGCAAAAATCTTCTCTTGTAGGGACTAATCACTGAAGCTGTTAATTTTTCCCTTATTTGTCAGACTTCTAAGTGTAATGTATCAACAGCAATCCATTTGACAGCGTTTCTCCTATGTTTGACTGTACTGATGCCATGTATCAAGGTACAGTTTTAGGAGATGGATGCTCGATTGTGCGAAGCAGGT
>VFFE01006221.1:254791-336563 GCA_008921705.1 Burhinus oedicnemus
GGAAAACAGCAGCTGCGATGCAGATGATAGGTTTACAAGCAACAATGTTATATTTACAGACAGAGGAAGCGTATTTTAGTGTCTCTTTTTTTTTTTTTTTCTTTTCTTTCTTCCATCCTCTTTTTCTGGTACTTTTCTCCTAACTTATGCCTCTGTTTTGTCTCAACATGCTCTGCTCAACTCCACTGAAAATGATGAAATTATGCATCATTTGTTTGTGGATAATTGTGGCATACAGTAACTTGCATAGTGCAGTCTCCCAAAACATGTATTTAATGCACACGTTTAGGTACCCACAGTTGAAACAGGATTCTTTTCCCTTCCACCTTTTTTTTTTTCCTCAAAACCTTACATACAGAAGTGTGTCTGGGGAGAGGAACATTCCCATATCTTTATGAATTCATTTTCAGGTGACATTGAGCTCCACTGGGAACTTAATACTCATGGCTTACTCAACAGAATGTCATATGATGTCATGTATGATTTGTTTAAAAATGCAGTATTTCTTTAAAGTGTCTTGGTACAAAAGCACGCTTCTCTTTAATGCTTCCATTTTTTTAAAAAAATTACAGTTTGCGTGGAATTAAGGTTATGGGTGGGAAGGTTTTGATTATGCCATGATTTCATGTCATCTTATTTCAGTTCAAATAATTCATGGTACTTTCTGTCCAGAATACTCTTTTAGAATAATTGAATAGAGTAAAATGAACAAGCAGGAGGAATCTTATAATGCATAAAGTAAATCTTTGTAAAATGCAATTTAATTAATGTTATTTTAGTAGCAGTTTTATTTTGTGTATTACACTGGGGCTTTTTGGAAGGGCGATGCAATGGCTGTGCTTTATACATATTCGAAGAAATCCACATAATAGAAAACTTGCAATCTCTGCACAATAAATGAACACCTACGTATAAATCCTATCCACATAAACTCAGAAAATCCAGCAATTTGGGTGAATATGTGTTGGCAGACTACAGCACTGGTTGCTATAGTAGTTAATCCTTAGACTATATACTACCAGTTTATAATAGACATGTATTAATTCATCTGCTCTGAACCCTAGAAAGGAAAGGTTCATGTATGAGCTGAAACCAGCTATTATGGGATGTTTCTGATGATTGATTGATCACAAGTTGAGCATGAAGTCTGCCTACTATAGAGATAAATCTTAAAATGTTATTTTCTGAAACAATAATTTCAGGCAATCAGAAGTTATTGCTGTGATTTCACAAAGCAGAATGTGGTGTTTTTCATAACTCAGGGTTTGCCTAGCTCACAACAGAAAGCTCCTGGTCTCTTCGTGTTGTTTATATATTATCTATTGGTTGAAAATGGATAATGAAAAATATAATGAAAAGAACATCTACTGTCATATACTGCCATTAAGATGGAATATTGAAACTTGTGTAAAGTCACTGAAGACCTTTAAGAAAGGTCCTTTTGTTTGCAGAGCCCTTTATTCTATCTCATTAATGAAATTCTAGCCTCCCAAATTACAGCTATTTACTCTTCTTTCCCCGTGAAACACATATCCTGTAATTTATTCTGTATTTTTGACATGATATTTCAAAGTGCCTTTATAGTCTTTTAAATATGTGTGGTACCAGTGCCATATCGGCCTCTTGCTTAATTACCTAAGCTCCCTTTTGTACAGAAGCAACTTTTTGAAAGATATTTTTGCCTTTTAATTCTACTCTTTTTTACTGTAGAATCAGCAAGCTTAATAGAGTTGCTATTACATGGATTTAATATCAAATACTCTTCCTCTGTCTTATGAAATTTATTTTTAAGTCTTTTGCATTTGCTGTAGAATTACAGGAGTACATTAAAAGTCCTCTGCTATTGAATTATTAGGTAATAAATCAGAAGAAAAAAGCAGATGAGAATTTTTTTCCATGTTTAGATATGTTTTTTACTGTCTTTATGTAAACATCTCAAAGTTAGTGGTTCAAAACATTGTTTTCGTAACTGTCATGAAACTTGATTTCTTAGGTATTTTGGATGACCTAGTGAGTAGATGAAAACATCCAGTCTCCTAAGAAATGCTATAAATATCAGTTAGTTTTATTTAGTATGAGCAAAAGTAAAACATGGTATCGCAGGAGGGGGTTGCGGATGAGAAGATAACCTTACAGGTTAACTCTGACACTTCTCTGGCAGAACACTGCGTTTGCTTAGTTCAGATGCACAGATGGGTAGAACGGGGAGATAATCTACCTTCCACTTATATACCAACAGAATAAAAGGTGAAAAAGTATTTTTACTTTTTTATTTTCATGGAGCACATTCTTTCTCTCTCATACTCTTTTACTAGACGTGACTTTTTCTTTTTTGTCCCATAAAACTTGCAATGCCACGTAGTATTGTTTTGGTTTTGGTTGGAAGGGAAGTTGCTGCCGAGTTTTGCCAAGCTCTGGTCCTAGCTCTCCGCTGCATGCACAGGAGAAGGAGACTGATATCCCCAAGCTCACGTTGTGTATCCACTTCTGTCTCGAAAAAGATGTAGTAGCATTAAAGATATGTCTTAAGCATATATTTAAGTGCAAGAATTTGAGATTATTAGTTTTTCATACAGGCAAAAAGAATTTCTAGACTTAAAGGTATTACAAAGAAAATATATATAAGGGCATAAAATTGCGGTGTCCAGCAGGACACATTGGGCATCTTTAGTAGGTTCAGGAGCCTCTCCTGATTATGTTCTTGCACCTCCTTTAATCTGCAGTGGCTGCTGTATGACGTCCATGAGCAAATCCCACTTTTTCTATTTCTGTATTCTTTTATTTGCAAGTACAAACCACTATTTCTCACCTGTTCATTTGGGTAGTGTGGGAGGAATGGGACAACAATGGTATTCATAAAATTAAAAGAAATCTGATTGCCAGTCTAGAGTTAAAGAGAACCTTACAACAATTAGATTTTTAGCATGCCTGCGGTTCCGGTTTTCAAAATGCATCTTCAGTTTTAGGCACCTATCTCATATGTTGGGAAATAGGAGGAAAAAGATGAGCAAATCAAGAGGGCAATTCCCATCTTGTGTGGGCTTAATTTATGTTGCAGAACTGCCTCCCTCTAGCTGATGATATAGATGATTGTGCATCAAACTTACTTGCCTAAATCTAGGTGGAATAAATCTAGGCCTTTCCTTAAAGTTACCTAGAAGCCATATTAAAATAGTTCTGAGAGGTGGTAAGTATTAAGAATTCACGAAATGCTGAGAGGTCATGCTTCCATGATTTTTCCATGGTTTTTCTAACTTATTCTGCGTACACGGCTTGTATTATCCTTCTATTTCATGAACCCAAACAACATGGCAAAGAACATACCTTGTGTTCTGCTAATAAGAGCAAAAACGGAAGGGGACACACACATATATAAAAGTATATATTTAAGTATTGATTTTTCTGGGTTATCATCAAAGCCTTTGGATGGGAATGACAGGAAAAAGACATCATAGAACTAATGCTTTCCTACATGGAAAAAATGTCAAATATTTTAAAGCCCCTTTCTGAATTCTAAATAAAATTATTTTAATTTTTACAGTAACACAAAGTACAAAACTACGGTGAACTTTGTAATCTGTTTAGATCCTTGTCAGGAGTCAAAAGAGAAACCATTTATACTCCTCATGCATCCTAGAGATGCATCTCATGAATTGAGAAGGCAATTTAAATTTGCTTTTGTTTTATTTTTCTTTCAAAAAAATACACGACTGTGTTATTATTGACTTGTTACCGAATTCCACATGCATTTATGTTAATATTCACTTGATGTCTGTCATATTTTTTGCCAATTTGGTAATAGCATTTAGAGCATTCCTTTAAATTAGGCATCTGTCAAATAATGTTCGGTTTAATAAGATTTTTTTTTTCCTGGTGCTGAATGAATTTTCTTGAGAAAGTTTGTGATAACAATATGGTAAGTTTAGGGATTAGAATGTAACATTTAGTATTTATGTTTGCCTTCTGAACGTATATGTTTGTGATACTGAATTGTTCCTAGAGCATACTTACTTTAGTCTTAAGATACCAGGAGTTGTCAGACTACTTTCCTGAAAATATCCCGAGAGAAAACTTTTGTCATTTTGATGATGATAGCTGATCGCTCAATGCCTGTTGTATGTACAGTTTCATCCGAGGAAATGCGTGCCACATCGCTTTATATTCCTTGCACCCATCATTTTACTGCCAGCCACGGTATGGCTGTCACGCCAAGCCAAGCAATGTCGCGAAGCCCGCGCGTGTCTGCGGTAAGAGGTTGTGGAGTGCACGTCTGTACGCGTCGCAGAGAACAAAAACAAACCTCAGCATCTACATCGTAAGATTTAGGTGTTCAAAGGGATGAGCAAAAATATCCTTACAATATCTCAAACACTCCTTTTGAGAGTGAGTTTTAGGAGGAGAGAAGCATCTCTCAAAAATCAGAGCAACTGTTCCCTGGTGCCGTCCCGGTGCAGAGCGGTGCCGGTACCCAGTGCTGGGCTCTGCCTCCCCCTGTCCCAGCCGGCAGCTCCGCAGTCTCTCCTGAAAAGCGGGCGAGAGGATAGGAAAGGTGAGACTGAGTCTACAACAGCAGCAATGTTGTTCTCAGCGGAGACGGATGAGTTGTGTGGCTTTCCCCATGCCGCCGGCAGTTGTTGGCAGTGGCAGCCGCAGGGAGGGAAGGGGCTGGGAGAGGGCGCTGGGTGCGGTGGGGAAAGGGATGCTCCTCTCCAGTGCCTTGCAACGCGTTCTCTTCTTTGAATCCCTCTCACTCCTTTCACTCTGCATACTCTTGAGGATGACTGACGGGCTATGCCAAGTGCCAAAACGGGCTGCTTCCCCTTTACCTGCTCTTGTTGTGCTGCTTGACCAGAGAAGGAAAGAGAAACGCGCAGAGGGGAGACAGGATGGTACCCGCAGCGAAGGAGGAAGAGGCCAAGCAGGACAGGGTTTCCACCAGCCCTGAACCAGCTGTAGCAGCAGGAGTGGGAGAACACGGGTGGTTGCATGTAGGGCTGTAGTGCAGCTTTGTGCCTTCGGTTTTACTAAACCTCTTCAGAGAAGAGTACTTATTTAAAAGCGTATTGGATCATCCAAGTACCTAAATTTACAAGTCACCAGGTGATTTCCCCCCCCCCCCTTTTTTTATTTCCTGCCCCTTGATCTAATAGAGAAATGTTATAAACTCTAGCAGCACTCTGTGTCTTCAACTCTGTTTTTATATACCTAAGCATTACCTAAACCTTTATTACACTCAAACGATACCCCAGAGTAAAGCTGATCGTTGTCCTTCTGGCTTTTTTTAAAAAAGATGGATGGTGCCTCAGATCCCTTGAACCACCTTTCTTGTTAAAGGAGGTTTTCCAGTCCCAGTTCATACTATTTTTAACTTTGTCTTTCAAGTTGAAAAGGTGATAGTGGATTCAAATAAATACGTGTGTATTTTATTGCTGTATTATAGTCTTGTCTTCAAACTAACTCTGTTCTTGAAATTGTAAGCTATGGTTAGATTAGGTCCAAATGAGGAATATTAACTGTGTGGGCTGAAGTTGGGCTGGTTTTTTATTTTCCCCTGATTAAATCACGCTGGTCCTGGTCCTCCAGTATGCAGAAGGGCTGCAGAGTAGGCTTTCTCAGCTGTCAGTGAGTGAAGGAAATGCTGTTCTGTCTAATTCCTGTCTCTCTGAGCTTTTTTTGTGGTTGCGACTTTTCGTATTGAGATACGCTGATATGTCTGTTCCTTAGTAATAACACGTGAAAAGTCAAGAAAACGCTCTTAAAGTGGTTGACTTCTCTTTTGTTGGGCTTCGCTGCTTTTAAACAGAAACAAAACCACTTTTACACTAAACTCAGGTGGCTTGCTTCGTTGTTTCTCGTGGATTAAGTAGTACAAATGATTTTATGTCTATATGGGAAGAAAGGAATACATTTCGATAAAAGTATTGTATGTTTTCCATTACCACTTTGCATGGTACACATGCCAATTTGCATACTACAAAACAAGTAAATAGGGATTTTAGTACTGTGTATATGCTATTAAAAATGTAACTAAATAGTCTATAGAAATTATTAGTTTCTTTAGGAGTTAAATGGAACACCAGTTATTGCAAATCGTTCATTGCATTTGTTGTCAGTAAGTTTACTCTTTCATAGAAAATACTAACTTTTGAATATAATATGAAGGGATTAAATTTAATTTTCCGTGTGTAGTCACTTTTAGACATATGGTACGTAGGCTCCTGGAATTTATTTAAACCTGTTCTTTCCAACAGTAAATCTTGTCCTTGTTTTAACAGATTGCTTTCCATGTCGTTGGATCCAGTTGCACAGCCTCCTCGGGAGAGGAAATGCATTACCTACAGACAAGGGGTGCAAGAATTATGGCTATACAATAGGGAGTATTTTTCCACCATTATCACTTTTCAGGGGAGATTCTTTTCCAGATACGTAACAGTGACTCAATGAACCAGGAAGGTGTTTACCTGCAAGGTGATCTGGGGGTAACAGGAGAAGCCTTTGAGGGCTAAAATTTCAGGCGTCTCTGTCCAGAGCCATCCCCAAAGGAAGAAAAAGAGGGTCTCCTCCCCTTCTTTAGGTTTCGTCTGTCAATCACAAAGGGCTTTTGTCCTGCTAGCATATTGATGTGTCGGGGCTTTGGCGGTTTATCATCTTCCTGTCATCCTTAAATGCAAAATAAAAGAGGGGAAATAGCTTCTGTTTCTCAGGCTTTGAGAATAAACTGCTTGTGGCTGCCGGGGACCTCGGTGTCCCAGCTGCCCTGGAATGCCTTCTCCGGGGATGCGATCGCTGGCAGCGCCGCACATCACCCCTGTGGCTCCCAGCTCCCGAGGCAGTGGTCAGAACAAGGCTGATATTACAAGTCAGATGATGAGAAAGCAATTGAGCTTCACAGATTCGATTTCTCTCTTTGATCCTGGCATTAAAGTGTCAAGGTCTGCGAGTGGAAGCATAGTGCAGACGAGATTTCCGGCTGCTTTAATCCTGGTGCTAAAAAGATCCATTCACATGGTGTAGGGACTGGCAGCGTTTCAAAACTGTTAGATATATTTTGCCTATGTTTATCACCAAACTTTATAGAAAGTTAGTTTTTTCCTTCTGTATTTAAAATTATTTTTCTGTAAGACTTTTCTTACATGTACACTATATGGTAAAGATTTGACAGCTAATTGACTCACCCTTTCACATATATGTGAGGCACTTGACGTTTCACAGATGGAGTACTAAGGGAGATTTAAGTAGCCTGCAGAAGGTCAGATACAAAATTTGTGGTAGCGATGCCTTTGAGCCATAGAGTTCCAGTCCAGTTCTTAAATCACACGGCTATCTCTCCTGCATTCCTGTTACAGGACATAATTTAACTTTAAAAAGTGGCGCATGGTACAGAATTGCTGTCAGAGAATTAAGGTAGGAGTAGCATATAAGCAGCTGTATAACAAGATAGAGTTTTAAGCCAAATAAACACTAACTCAATAGGTGTATTCTTCATTTCCTTTTTCAGCAGAATCAAATACTTTTATTATATTTTGGCTTTCTGAGAGAGTGGGAACGTGAATTTCAGTTTCCTAATATTCTCTTTTCTTTTTAACCAATTTTTAAAAGAGAATAGGGAAAGAAAAGGAGCTGAACAGCAAACAGATTGTGCAACTGTAAAAATTTGTTTTTCACTTTTTGTTGTCACTTTATGCAATGTTTTCCTGGGGGACTTTACACGTCAATTAGGATTTGAGAGATGTACTTTTGTAATATGGTGAAAGTGAAGTTGATTTAATGCTTTTGTACTCTTATTTCTCTTGTTTTCTTTACTCTCCCAGCTCCTTGGCTTAATTTCTTTTTCCTAACTGTTTCCTGTCAGTTCTTCCTGTTTTTGCTGCTGCTCTATTAAAAATAGTTATCTAGTTTTGCTGAGCTGAGGGATATGTCTGTGTAGTTGCTTATTTAATATAGAAAACAAAATCCTCCTGATGTTAAAGAAAGAAAGAAGAGATCCCTTTGAGGAGCAGTTATGAAACTTCTAAGAACAATCTGTTTATTTACAAAATGCATCTAGGAAAGGAGAGTCACACCAAGAAATAAATCATAATTCTTAGAGGACGGATTAGATTTCAGAAATCCCCGCTTGTCCTTTGAATGTTACCTGTGTTTATTTGATTGCTACAATCCTTTGTAGAGGGAGAAACTGAGCTGTAGTTCTTGCAGACACCATCGTGGTCATGAAATACGTGTCCTAAACTGGTAACTCCCACTCATCACACGTTTCTGGTTTGATAGCACTCAGGGCAGAAAATCTCCATTTCATGAAAAGCAGAAGGCAATTACATTAGGTTAGAATCTACATGTTTTGGCATGTATTTTTAAAATAAATGGTCTTTCTGTTTGGGTAAGGGTTACACGCAATTAAATATTTTACATGTTAACTGCTGCACAACTTGAATATATATTTGTAGTCTAAAGAGTACAGTCCCAAATATGGCTTTTGACATATGACATTTATATTTCATTTTAGAAACAAGCATATTTTTAACTACAGGCATTGGAAATACTTGGAATTCTGTTCCTGTGAGCTAATTGCTGACTAGAATAGGAAAATAAGAGCTACTTTGTGGTTAGATGCTTGTGGTCTTTCTTTTGGCTTTTGGCCCTAAGATAAAATGTCAGGGAAAACACACTAACGGATAATGGTATCAATCAGTGTATCCTGGACATAATTTGAAGCCTGTCAAATGTCTGCTACTTTATAAACATTGAATTACATCATCCTTCTTCATTCTACATTCTGCTTATACATTATTTGGTTAGAAGAGTATAAATTATGTCATAGATGATTTTCACAGACATGCTTCAGTTCATAAAGTCTCAATTTCACAGAAAAAGAAACTGCTGTGAAAGAACAGCTTCTGTGAAACTGAGACTTTATGGGCCATTTCAGATATTCTGAAGAATGAGACATTGTTTATTCTCTTTCGGATGTTTGATATATTGACTAGAAACCATACTGAGGGAAGGTTTCTAGTCTTATATTTTTAGCCTAAATAATCCTTGCCCCAAACTAACCAGATCTGATTAATGTAATAGCAAACTAATTCAGAATCTGGCTCTTACTAACATTAATATCAAACCATGGGTCTAATCATCAGGTGAAACTGTAGTTCAAAAATTCAATGGCAAATTTTCAATGGGTTCTTAAGAAGCTTGAATTTCACTTATGGTGTGAATAAGAGAATTGTATAAGTAAATAGTAAGTGAGGAAAAAGCTGAGGAAACATTAAGATAAAACAGTCATATTCATGGTTGAGTTTTTGCTCTAAAGAATTAATGCATTTTAAGTTAAAATTTGTGGTTTTTTAAAGTAGGAAGAATACCTTAGATATTTTAAATAGTAGTTTTCTGCTATGATAGGATACTGTGAGAGATATTTTTTCTCTATGAATTCGAATGAAAGCATATTTAAATTTTTTTAATGAAACATTAAAGTAGCGTTTAGTCCAGGGTCATGCAAATGCCAAAAATTCTAGGATGATTCCTCAAATACACTTTTTGAAGACACTTAGAAGAAACAAGGAGTTGAATAACAGCGTGCATAGTTACTGGTCAGGAATGAATTGTGTCAAGTCAATCTGGCTTCCTTCTGTGAAGATAAGAGGCTTCGTTGATTCAGAAGTAATAGAGGATATCATATATCTTCAGTAAGTCTTTAGGCAGACGCTCATGTGACATTCTCATAAGCAGGGCCTCAAAGTACGCTGTAGAAAAACCTTCTTACTTAGAACTCAGGTTTTTCAGCCAGTTTCGAGTTTACTATCAGAGTGGAAGTATCGTCCAGGGATAATTGGTTCCATCCACAGATTTAATATCTCTAAGTCATCATCCTAGTCATTAATAAAGTTGTTGAACAATGAGACCCGGCCAGCCTTCCAAGATGTCTGGGTTTATCCACAGATTTAATAAATATGTCATTCAGAACAGTTTGGCAAATTGGAGAAATATTCCCAAAATATAGGATGCAATTTGATGGAAGGTTCTGCACTTTGGAAGAAAGAATTAACTGTACAGATGGAGAATTTGGAACCTGTCCTGGTTTGAGGTAAAACAGGACCAATTTTGTTCAGTAACTTTACTTTTTAGCTAGGCCGCTTCTAACTGCTGAAATTACCAGCATGTTGTGCAGAAAACTGTTTGCTCTCAGAGTGATCAGACCCATGTTTATAGTTGATGCCAAGGGATGGGATGCAGAGAGGCTCTTGCTTATCCTTATTGCTGTAACACCCAAGGGCAGCCAACTTTGTTACTTGCCCCGTTGGAGGGTCAGAAGCAGAAAAGCGTAGAGGGGTCACACCTGTGGGGAGGAGCGGACAGGACAGGTGACCCCAAACTGACCCACAGGGTATTCCATCCCATCTGCCTCATGCTCAGTATAAAAGCTGAGGGATCAAAGGGTCAGCCTCTTTCTTCAATGGCCGGCGTCCGAGGAGGCCTCTGTCTGTTTGCCTTTGATCCAGATCCGGAATCCAGTTCCCGTCTGTCACTGAGTCCGGTCCCCGTGCCTGCCAGCGATGTGATTATCATCCTGGGAGCTTGATACTGTTTTGTATATATTTCATTATTTTCTTTTTATTATATTATTATTATTTCATTAGTTTAGTTTGTTCTGAACTCCTAAGTCTCTCTCTCTCTCTCTCTCTCCTGCCTTCCTTCAAAGAGAGGCAGGAGGGAGCATCTGTTGTTCCGCCTGATTGGGCCAATCTGGCCCAAACCATGACAGAACCGCTTCCGAGGTCACACCTCTTCATAGCAGGGCCTACGAGTTAGATTACAACCTGAGTGTGGGTCAGAGTATCGGGATGTGGAACAAAGCAATTGTAGTTGGGTATATAAATAAGAGTAGAGCATGCAAAGCACGTGAAGCTACCATTGCCCTCTCCTTAGCGTTGATAATGTCAGACTGAATTTTGTTACTCCAGCTATACGTGGACAAATTGTGGAGAGCCCAGAGCAGAATAAGAATGATCAGACACTTATAGACGTAGTTTTTGAGGAATTTGAAATTACTTGAAATGTTTTGTTTAGTCTGGAAAAAGTCTAGACTGACAGTTGTCTTCTCATGTATGCAATACTTCTCTAATGAGGAAAAGAATAATGAATTCTCTCTTGGGTGAAAAGTAAAAGAAATAATTGACTAAAATTGAAGCAAGGTAGATGCAGGTTGGAAATAATGGTATTGGAGAAACTTTCTAATATTGAGTCTCACTAAACAGTGGGATAGCTTGTTCACAGACAGGGAGATTCCATCATTGCATCGTCTGTCGTGGAAGACCCGGTTAGACATGAATGGTAGAGCTGCAGTCCTTGTTTTTGATGGAGAATGGACTATATGAAATTTCTTCTGTTCCTGTCATCTCTAAGTTTATGTAATTATTCTGTATAACTTGTGATATAAGTAGAAATGTAACTGTGATTCTCTCTCTGAGGCTGCATGTTGATTCTGAGCTCAGGAGGGCTACTCAAGCGGGCATTTGTAAGTGGAGGCTAAATGGGTGACATTAAAGTAACATACAAATTTCAGTATTTGTATTAGGTTTTTGTAAAATAATCAGATTTCCATTGCCTGCAGGAATTGTTCCTGCATAAGGAGTGAACCATCACTTATTAAAGCGAATCCATTAGAAAAGTTACGTTTTGTGTGTGTCACCTAGGTGCCAAGAACAGTAAATGGTACTTAGCGGTAGAATTTATGAGGAAGGACTGCTAGCAAAATAAATAACATCACTGAAGCAACAAAGATCGGTTCTAAGAGGGAGATGACATGCTAAGGAGTAACGGGAACACTTTTGTGATTTAATGCAACAAAAACATGCGTGGTAGTCATTGTGTATTGGGTCTCCAGTACATGCTTGTATGCATTTATTCTAGGAGTGCAAAGTCTCTTGTAGAAGGAAAGAAAAAAACATATGATTGTAGCCCAGAACTTTATTTAACAGCTGCTGTAGAAGGCTGTTTGAAATCTTGTCAATCTTGAATTCTCATCAGTTGTACGATGGAAATACCAAGTAGCTTAAGGTTTTTCCAATTATTCATTTCCTGGTTTAGAATTTCTTTTCTCTCTGTTGCTGCATGAAGAACTAAATAAATAGATAACTGTGTATAGCACTTGAGGAAAAACTAAATTAATAAAATGCTTGAAACCAGAATGTAGAAATAAATGGAAAAGCTTCTTTCTGGAATTCTATTTCAAGTTTATTCTTCTAATTTTGGAAAGAACCAGTTGATAAAACAAGGCAAGAAAGTGATTTGATTAGTCTCTGTCCTTTTGAAAAGTCAAATTTTAGACCCAGCTAAAAGGAATCACTGTTAGGTTTTCTGCATTTGTCACCTTCCAAAGCTGACTTAACGAAATTGGAATTTAACTCGTCCTCTGTTGTCACTCTGTAATACAGACTGAGGGGTTACTGATAGTTTCTTGCTGATAGACCTCTTCTCACGGGTACAAACAAAGTGCAAGCCTTATGTTAAAAGTTAAATTTTCAAATCTTTTAAGATGTTTGGGGCGTTATTTGGGGCTTCTGATAAGAGGGTGAAAGTTTTTACTATACTGTATGTGCTGTGAGTTGGTGACAAGGCAGCGTCGGTTCGAGTTAAATCAGCACAACCCCCCAAGAATTACGAGTCCCATGAGTAATATGATTAGAAATAATATAGGCTAACATCCTACTGTAAATCCATTGACTTCTCTGGACCATTATCTAAATTGTTTAGTGTGTGTTACTAAGTGCTTGAGTTTGTTTTAATAACTGATGAATATAAAGGGAAAGTGCAGCACTAAATTATTCAGGTTGCTTACCCAATATCCATGCTTTTCTCTTTGGGTGTATAGGAAACATTTGCTTACATTACATGTTTGATAAACTGAAGCTGAAGATGTGATCATTTACAGTGGGTTTGCTGTCTGCGTATATGCTATCAGTTGTCTTTGGGAAGTATATAGTGATTTACCCAGAAGTCATTATTGTGACTTGCCAAAGCAGTCTGGTGATTTTTGTCCTGCACTTTCACTCTCAGTCTCTCAGCACATCCTTATTTCAGACACATTTGATTCATAGAGAGCTAATATAAATTTAAAAATATAAAACACTAATTTTTAAAATCACATTAAAATCATATACTGTGCATAATCCCATGCATTTCCCGCTTCTTAAAGGGCCCTAGCAATCAAATAGCATAGCAGCAATTAATAAAAGTATGCTGAACACGCCACCTGGTACTCAGAAGTGTAGATAACACTGTGACCGATACGCACGTTCGCACGCACATGCACCCGTTGAAAAGCAGTTATCTAGGTTTCAAGGAAAGGCATTAGAGAAAAATGCAGCATTTCTCAGGAAGAAAAAAATTAATATAAAATTAATTTTCTTTTGAGTATTCTTAAATGCGGTCTCATTAAGTAATGTACTTGAAGGCGAAAATATCTGATCTTTGAGATCCCTTTCGATTCAACTTTTGAAAAATTAATCTGTCATTGGATCTACAAATGCATTTTAAGGATTTACTTTATACTACTATATTAATTTAATATAAAATAAACAAGAGTTTGGAAAACAACCAAAGCTACGATGGTTTGCTTTGGGTTCCAGGGACAATTTGGTTGTCCATCTTCCCCTTAATTATATTAAAAATGCGCATTTCTATTATTTGTCCTCTAACTGGGGCCTCTTTTTCCCTCTTTCTGAAGAACAAGTTTAGCTCAAACTATTCTTTGAGTTTAAGCAAAAATATTTTGTGTATAAATACCATATTGTGTGTGTGTATATATACACATACAGAAGCCTTCTATTACCTGAAATAACTTAAGATTCCTTATTGGAAAAGATACGGTGCTTTAAATTGTCGTAGCATCAAGATAAGATTTGCAAATACGTAAGTTTGAGGTCTTGTTTTTTCCAGTCTTTTCTGCTCTCTTTTGTACATTACTCCTAAAGAAGTCATCTATTCAGAGGGGCTTTTCTTGTCAGGAAACTGGAAAAGTTTAAACCTTAGTTCTGCCCAAATTATCCTAACCTTCCCATTAGATCAGTCCTGGAGATTTCCTTTTTTTGCAAATGAGATGGTCTACTAGATTTGTGCTTTTTCTGTTGTTTTGTTCTATTTGCAAAAGCAGGAAATTAAGGAAAAAAAAATAGTAATTTTTCACTCGTGCAAGTATTCCTTGTCATGCTACCTACCGTTAGACTGCTAGTAAACCTCAACATGGTATTTGGACATATCTCTTACTCTACCACCGTGTAGAGTGAGCTTTTGCAGAGTGACTCATCTGCTTGATAATAACCTTTTTTTTTTCACTTAACTGGAGAAGATTACCTGGCATACTTGGCATTCATCTCAGGAACCCAACGCCTTCCCTGTTCTGCTCGGCATCCCTTCTCCTGTGCTTTGCTTTCTTCATCTTATGTCAGATCTAATTTGGTGCAGATATTTTGTTTTGCTTCTTATCACAGCAGGTAAAAGATAGATAGAGCTTGTCTGCATTTTTACATTGACAAAAATTTTCCAGAGTTGTCATGTACTGGTATTTTAAAATGTGCACTCAAATGCCCTTTTCTAAATAGCAATTTCCATGTGTTTTGTTTCACAATGTATAAGCATTGCAGCTTAAAAGATAAAGACAGATGAAAGAAAAGGAAGTTTAATAAATTGCATCATTGGTACTTCAGAAGGCATTGCCACTTAAGGTTCATTTAGGGTTTTTTAAGAATTAATAGTAATTTTATTTTTTTTTTAATACCAGACGTTGTAGTGCTACAATGAAGTTTCCTGACTTTTTAAAAACTTTTGGCTTCTGATATTCATTATGCTAACAATAAAAAAAGGTCGAGGGATGAAAAATTAAAGTATTCTTCACTATAATTTGGTGGAATAATAGATAAACACTTTTTTAGATTTATTGTTTCTAAGAACTATTTTAAGTGGAATATTGCCTGAATTATTTTACCTGCTATATTTAAAGTAATACTTGGGAATTGGGGTTTTAGTCTAATGTAATCTCACGTGTTTTCTCATGTGCATATCTAACAAACATACAGAAATTGCTTAGCTTTCACTATCAAGTAAGCTGGTAGTTGATGGTGAATGTGTTTGTGTCCCCCACCTTAAGCAAGACTCAGTAATGCAAAATATTCTTTGTTCCCTTTATGTAATTGTATAATGAATATTTCTTAAATAACATCCTATAAAAGCTTTGGCATTTTCAGCTATATACAGGAAAAAGCGGCATTTGCATTGTGTAAAATATTTTCTATAACCAGATAATTGTCTCCTCTTTTATACAAATGGCCAGAATTGCTCAAGGTGGTACATTAGATGTGAAATGGAGCTGTAAGGATCAAACTGAGCCTAGAATTTCATTTGAGGAAGAGCAAAGGGAAGGCAGGGTTGTAAACGTGGTCTTTCTGGAGCCGGCGAGGTGGCAGGCGGGAAGCAGAGCTCCTCCCACCCTCAGCCGTGCAGCGCCCACCTGCGGAGACTGGGACAGGGACCCTCCGAGGGCTGGTGGGAGCCTGGTGCTCCCAAGGCTTTGCACACTACAGCTTCGGAAAACTGTCTGTAGAGCTCGTAAGGAGATACCCAGTAAGTCCTGAGCCTGCAAATGCTGACTCTCTCTGCCATATGTGAAAGACATGGGATGGGGGTTTTCGCTTGTGCAGAATAACAGGAAATTTCTTCAGCTCATTATAATTTTTTACATTTTTTTTTCCTTTGTTTTAAACAGTGATGTCAGTGAGCTCCTGCCTGTGTGGTGCGAGAGAGTTATTTGAGCTCTCCAAGCGCTGGCAGCTGTAGTTACTTCCATTTGTACGAGAGTTTTTCTGTTTGCGTCTGACCCGCGTGAGCTTGGTTGAGGCAGAATTCAGAAAAAATGCTCAAGGGCTGGCTATTTCTCTTGCTACGTTTATTTTATTCACCAATTAAATCAAAATTTTCTGAGGTAAAGGATTTTTAACAGTAACATTTTCTGATACAGTTAATTTATAAACTGTCTCATAAAAAGTTTAAATTAAGACCTAGGAGGTGATTTTTTTTTCCCCAAAATTAATTTTGTTTTAAGCATGCAAACAAAAATATGCAGCACCAACATAAGTGCACAACTTTGAATAAAATGCGGCGTTTAAAGACTGAAATTCATCCAGCTGAGCTCTGGGCAAACAAAATGCATGTTCAAATTTTATATAGATTCTTCCAAGGTTATGAACATACATAGAAATTATTGTACTGGAACAGATCAATGATTCATCTAGTCCTGCTGAGAAGTGCTGGTGAAGCATGCCAAAAAGTAAATCAAGGACTTGATCAGGATTTCAAGTCTGTCACGCAATGCTTAACCCAGCTGGAGACCTGGCAACAGAGTACGAATCATGGGTGACTAACCTCCCCCCACCTCCATCTTCCTCCCCCACAGGAGATCTTAAAAAGTCTCAGTCCTTGAAAGTACTTTCGGAAAAATCCATAATGGAGCAGTGGTCTTCTGGGTTGTGCTTGGCACAAGGAGGCTACTGCTTGCGGTCGTTTGCTCCATGTAGCCAGGAGTGCCCGTTAGAGCCAGGTCTGCACCGCAGGTCTTCTGTACCTGTCCTCTCCTCCCCAGGAGCAGAGGAGGTAGCTCGTCTTTCTCATACCTGTGCAAAGTCCTGGAAGAGTAGGAATCTGACGTAAGATGGAAAATGGTAGACTGTATAGTTGGGGGAAAGGGGAGAACTTCTGTCAAACTACCCTGTAAACTATAATTTCAAAGAAATCCCCCAATTTTTTGTCAAATAAGATCTTTATGTATTTTAGTTCTGCTAATTAACAAAGAGTTGCCCCTTTCCTTGGAAGAATGCTTAAGTAGTGACCTTGGAATGGCCGAGAACTGTGCTTGCAGGGTGCAGTGTGTCTTGTGAAGGTGCCAACTGAACCCCGTAGATCTGCTGTAGCTACAAGAGATAGGAACAGCATTCACATGTGTAGCCAAGTCTGACTGCAGTGACCCCCCCTTAATATGTAAACAAGTCTCCATATGGTTGGATGTATGGTTGGTCATGAATTTGAGAGATCCATGAGTGACCCTCTCCTCTTGAAAAACTGTAAGGGATCTTCAGTTTGATGGAGCGCCTATTAAAATTTGATGGGGAGCAGGTTACTGAGTAGTCTGTGGTGTGTGGATTGTGAATCCTGTACTGGGGGATGGAAGAGAAGGAATTTCCCTTTCCCTCTTGGAAGCAATTAGAAGAAAACATTAATAACATACTTGAAAGCCTGGCTGTTGTAGGTTGAAGAAATACAGAGGAAGTCCGTGTAGAAGTCTTCCTGCTGGGTGTCTGCTGGGCTACCGTGGCTCCTTCAGGGATGGGAAATTCTTCAGTATTGAAGAAATGAGTGTTGTCGGTGGGTGACAATCTGAGTTTAGGTCACGGTGGCCAGAGAGAGTCGTCTATTAGGCTCAACTGGAGTCCCGCTTGCGACAGCACATTTCCTGCTGTGGTCTCTGGCAATGATGTGTTTTGGTGGATATCTAGTGACACTACTGCTGGATGTATGTTCTTAGAGACCAGGCACGTTAGCAACTGATGATCTGGTTCATTTGAATTGAAATTGTTTGGGTTTCAAAGCTGCTTGAAAACTTTTGGGTGAGATACCTGCTAATGAATGTTTGATGGTGGAAAGATCCAGCACAAGTAATATATGTGTTGATGCCAGACTTGCAGTAGAAATAGGTTTTCAATTAATTCTCTCCCCATTCCTCTGCCAATTTTCTTTATTTTTTTCAAACCAGATGACTATGACAGTGTTTCTTTAAATATAATGTTTGGCCGTTGCGTGTCTGGTGGCATCGTGTTTGAATGGATTAATATGGATGCTTACTACAAAGTTAAAGCTGACATACTGTGGATTTTGGTCTCAGAAAATCAAATACTGTATGTAGCACATTTGCTATTGAAATATCTCATATTCACATCAGTAATACAGGAAAATAAAATATTCTCTTAATACTTACTACTACTTAACGGTTGTTTCCTGTGTAAAAATCAGATGTAATTGGGAACTAGGAAATACAAAATAAAAATTCAAACTAGTCAATACATTTATGAGATACACAATCACAGGTGGTGTATGACTTGCTAAGACTGGATTCAACTGAATGTTAATTTTACGTTACAGCTAAGAATTCATGAAGTGTTGACTAAGCTTGAGGTGCTGTGAAGATGCACTATACGGATGTTCATTTTATTGAAAATCTGATCTTGTCACAGAAGAAGTCGTACAGAAGATAATAGCTTGATACATTGATTTCCTCAGCAGTTTACGGCAGGACTCAGTTTTACAGCTGTTTTCTGCCTTGTCAGGTTTCTTCTGGCTTCAGCAGAGTTCTGGCTAAAAAAAGTGATCTACACCTCACACAGAGCTAATTTTACAGATGGAGAACTGTCTTTTTTCTTTTTTTCTTTTCTTAGGGCTTGATTAAAGATAGGTTTTCGATCTGTTTATAAAGTTGTATAAAAACAGCGCCCTCCAACTTTTTATCTGCGCTTCCAGTTGCCGTAATAGTTTTAATAAAGTGATCCCACTATTTTCAATTGAAGAGACACATGGGTATCGGTGATACACCCAGCAGTATTTGTAGAGGAACAGTATTGTTAGACACAGCTCTGTGATTTTATTGCAAAAGTGGATATAATTTATTAGTTGAGGAAAAGAAATCAGAAAAATATTATTTTGAAGATGAGCCAATTCATATATTCCTGGACATTACACAGACCACCCAGATCTGAAGTCGTGTTTTACGTCTCTTAAATCTAAATAGATTCAACCAAGTATTGAACTGCCTGCTTGAGTCCAGCTGGGTGCCACGCAGAATCACAGAACCACCGGGGTGGGAAGGGACCTCTGGAGATGATCTAGTCCAACCCCCCTGCCACAGCAGGGTCACCTACAGCAGGTTGCACAGGATGGCATCCAGGCGGGAAAATCTAACTTTTAATTTCCCTTTCTTTTTGTATCTTCCTTAGTGAAAGGCTTCACAACGAGTAAGCCTGATGAGTTTCTGGAATAACGTCACAGCAGAAGATTTGCGTATCAGAAATGTAGTGTTCCTTGATGAGAATTAGATTTACTTACTCCTGGGATAATTACATTTAATCGCTTCAGGAGGAGTATGGGCATGATCCTGCAATACAATCTCTTCCCAACCGTGTCTCTGTGTTACCACAGTCTGGGCATGGCATCTAGCACAAATTTTAGCCCTGAAGATAGGTACCTCTAGTAGAGGACAGGACAAAAACATGTTTGTGTGTGTGTATATATATGTATATTTATGTATGTATCGTGGTTGATTGTGATTCATGAAAGAATTTGGCAAAGTTCAGTAAAACTTCACACCTTTCTGGCATGCCATGTCGGATGGTAGAATGGATCACCATGTATTCTCCATTTCATAAAACATCAACAGGAAAAAAGGGTAGGTTTCTCTCGTCTTGGGAACCTCGCTGAAACTTAAGGAAAATGTGGATGTCTCAAATCTTAATACTTCAGTGTTTCACCTAGATTCCCATTTTATGCTGCACTTACCTGCAAATGGAAAATGTTCTTAATAATGTTTGCTTCCGTGTTGTGACTGCGTGGTTAACGCTGCAGTAACGAGCGTGCTCTTTCTCAGCTCATCTCACCTTGAGAAAAAGCATTTCCAAACAATACAAACAAGAAACAGCATCAAACAGCAAACTTTCTGTTCTGTCATGGTTTCTGAAATGTCATTGGAACCCATCTCAAAGAAATAAGTAAATTTTTGCCAGTAAAGTGACTGACTCTGTCTACATACAGCTACATATGAATTTATACTTATAGACGCTGATGTACAAGCTGCTGTAATGCTTTAATTTTTAAACTAATGCTGGGAACTGAGAAGGGCAATGCCTAAAGAGTAATTTATAATTTAGATTATATTTAGTTTATAATGTAGTTTATATACACATCCACAGTTAGCGTTTTGCATAGATGTGTTATGCAGTGTGGGTTTTCTGGTAAGGTGCTTACAGCTCAAATTATCATACTCAGTAAAGCATTGATTTAGGAAATTTGTAGCAAACAAACTATTGCAGTTTTATATTGCTTTGTATCATTTTGTAGTTTTTTCCGTGGATGTTTTGCATAAGAGGAGACACCTTGTTGTGACAGATCGCTGTAGTTGTGGTGTATCTGTTCAGAAAAATATCTCATGTACATTTTAAAACTGCTCATTTAATGAGCTTTTAAGCAACAAATAGTCTGATTTTCAAATTCACTGTGGATTTAAAATTAAGCTGCTTTGTGCCTGTGGAGTGGGGCAGTCTGAGGAAAAAAGGGGGTAAAAAAAATGATTTATGAGATTCTCCATTTCAAAATATAATGGATTGAATTTAATATGCAACTTCTGAAAATCATATTGTGAACATATGTTAATAGAAACTACCCGTAAAAACAGATGACAAGATGTGAAAAAGATAAGATGCAGGAGGAGTTTGTTTTTCTGAAGTGTATCTTTTCCACGTTAGCCTTTTAACAGACATAATTTCTGTCGGGGGAGATAACTGCAAAACCTCATGTATATTTGTCAAGCGAAATCCTGACCCCGCAGCCGGGTTTCGCCGGGTTTCCAGAGGAGGAGGAATGTTTGCAAGAGCACCGTCTTGTGTTTCTGCCAGTCCTAGGAACCTTTGAATCCGAGAGCCAGTTTTGGTCATGTTTGCAAAAGCATAAAATTCTTAAAGGTACAGAAAATTCTGCTTTTTTTCATGAAACTACCCAGACAGGACAGATACAGCACTGACTGCAGGCTGCTGGGTGATCCCTGTCCTTTGGAGACCCCAGAGAGTGCAGGAGGGTGTTACACCCATGGAATACGCTTGCTGTGCAAATTGCTGGGAAATCAGGCTCAGCGCATTTGTTTGCTCCTGGAAGAACTTGTTGGTTTAACTATTAATGAAAAAACCAAAACTTATTTAACCTAACAGTTTTTAAACAACTTCACTGCTCTCCTGTTGTTTATCCATAGCTAGAGAAGTTGAATGTGGATGATCAAAATGACTTAAAACTTGTATGGTCAATAATAAATGGCATTTAAAAGTCCTGATATTTTTCTGTCTCTAAAAAGGCATAACTCTTTATGTGCATCCTTCTCAATATAGCTTACTTTTTTAGAAAAAGCTACTAATAGAAAAAAGAAAAATTCCTTTATTAAAAAAAAAAAAACAAACCAACAACAAAAAACAAACAAACAAACAAAAAAACACCAAAAACTGAAGAGAGAGGAGAAGTTAACCATGATGCGCTGTCATGTGCTGGCAAGTTAGGTACATAGCAATAAAATGTTCCCTGTTATGCGGATAGTCAAAATTTAGGTTGTACAGGACATGAAAACATGTAGCTGACTCAGGATGCCAAAGTAATCCAAGAATTGACCTACCCTTTCATAAAAATAATTCATCTCAATTAAAAACATACAGAAAATCCTATACTATTTTTTTTATTTCATCGGCGGATAAAAAATAATTCTTTCTCCGACTGAAATTCAGCCCAATGCTGAAAGCACATCTGAGGTCATCGCTGCCTCTTAAACCCTTCCTCTAATCAGGGGGCTATAAAAGGAGTTTACAGAAGCAGAATACGGTTGACCCAGGAGAAGGAAAACAGGGAACAGTCCTGTTTGCTGTCTCCTGTGATGAAGTGTGATCTTCTTTAAAAGAATATAATTCAGTTGTATTTAAATGTAAGAAAAAAATTCTGTGGATATGTTTAGTGGCGAGAGGTATCATTTATTGAACTCACAAAATGTTTAGTTCAGATTTTTGATCATTGAATGAATAAATCATGGTATTTTGCATGGAAATGTCTGGGTATCAAACCTTTGGGCATACCTTGAAATATCAGAGCAAAAAGTTGATGAATATTGTTAATTCTTAATTTAAATTAATTTGGAACATCATTTCAATGTCAGTTTTAAAGTTAAGTTACTGTTTGCAACCATGCAAATTCCGTATTGATGGGACAACAGAAAAATCATGTGTACAAACCTCAAAAAACAAGCTGGGCAATGTTAAGGTCCAGTAAGAGAATCTGAATCCTCCAGGAGTGCAACGTAAATCTGAGAAGAGAAGGGAAGAGATGTCTTTTCTCCATCATCTGTCTCTGCAGCTTCGTTACACAAAACACCACCAACTCCAGAGTGCAGACACTCACTTCTCCTTAGAGTTTCCTAACAGGTGGACACGTGTCCTGGCAAGCCAGCAGGTTTAATGCAGAGGTGCAGGGTTACTCAGTCTTCTCACGTGACACCAACATTACAGAGCCTCTTGTGTCTTGACGTGCCTGCTGTGTGAGGGAAGGCGTTCTGCCACCCGTGTTACCCATTTGCAAGGCACGGGAAGGTTTGGGGCGTATTCTAGGTAAAAGAATGGGTACAGTCCAATCAAGAGAGAGCTAAAATGTGTATGACTGAATTGAAACGCAGAGGAGGGCTCTGTGGAGCCTCTGTGACTTGACCACACAAGTATTCTGAAGCTTCAAGGCTGTGCTGTTTTGTCAAGGTTGTACCTACAGGGCTCATGAGTCTCCTAGACATCAGCATTGCTCACCGGTGTCAAGGAGTCTCTTAACTCGGGAATATTCGCACTGAGAATAGGAATGCACAACATTTTGGAGGATTGCCTTCCAGAGAAGATCTTTTAAATAGCGTAATTGTGTCCACATTATAAACACAAAAAAACCCCCTATGGGAACTTTTCCTGAAACAGCTCAGAAAGCATTGAAGCTATTCGTGGTGCAAATTGCTTGTAATGAACTTTCCTCTGCTCCTTATATGCTAAACTTTCTTGCACATTTTCTTCTGGCCCATAGGGATGGAGCATGAATCTTAAAATAAAGAAAGACTTAATGAATACTCTGGTAGGGTTTCGCGTGGGTAAGACAGACATTGGTTATTTTGTCCTTTCAAACTGTCAATTTAGATACTTCTGCCTGGGCTACAAGATATGGCCCTTGAAGAAGACATTTCTCTAGGAGGTTTAGACCTCACCGTTAGTAGTAGGATTAGAAATACAACTAAACCGTACTCCCTAATGAAGTCCAGAACTCTGATATTGCAGACTGGAGGTGGGACTTTTTCCCCCAAAACTCACTTGGCTGCATTCCATGGGTCAATTTTTTCCATGCACATCATGAAACACATTCATCACTGATTGCCATATAATATTGTTTTGCAAGATAAAAATGCACATATTTTAATGTATTTTGAAATGTATTTATAAAGGAAATAGTTATGCTTAAAATACTGAACAAGTAAATGAACACAAAAAATAAAACATCCCAAATCCCCAGACTCCACCCTTCGCTCCATCACAGATAAATCAACAATTTAAAAGAGTTATTTTTCTCTAGAACAAAAGTTTCACAGCTGTATTTAAAAGTATGTTGATGAAAAGTGATTCATAAGGTGAAGTAATCATTTTTATACAGTGCATTTGGCAGATTTCAGCCAAATTACACCATAAAAGAAGTATTATATTTGACAGCAAACTGTTACTGATGTGAAATTTGAGAATGAAAACTGACTATCCAAAGACTTATTTATGACTATGCTGCTCTCTGACGGTACCCTGTTTTTCATACCCAGTTGTGGTCAGTATGTGTTTTCCCATCTTTGTTGTAGATTTAAGCTTTAGATAATTCTTTTATGTCCTTCCATTGTGAAATAATCCACATTCGTTTGGTTTAGGCATAATTCAAGGCTATTACATCTAATTTGTCTACTACAATTTGTCTAATACACAGAATTCTTACCAGCTAAATATAAAAGCAATTAAACTTAGAGAGTTTTGGGCTACCTTAAAGGTTTTTAAATTACATCCATTTTGTCTATTGTATTTTCATTTGAAAAGGGCATACGTGATTCACCAAATTACTGTGTATATAATGCTAGATGACTTAAAACTGTAACAAATAATTACAGGGATTTAATAGAATGGGCTAAACCTCTTTATCCTCCTTTGCATGAGTGACTTGGGAGCAAAAGGTTGTGACCTACAGGGTCAAGAAGACTGTGTGGAGTGTTTGCGGGTAGTAGATTTATCAGACAATCCTATTCAGTCTCTGCTTTCCTATTGAAGCTGTCCTGGTGCTCTGCAATTAGTAGACACCAGTTACCAGGGATGTCAGTGTTCCTTATGGGTTTTGTTTGTTTTGTTGCTTGTATAGCGCACTGATTAGGGCTTTTGAGTGTGGAATTCACTGGCAAGTGATTTATTTTGTATCTCTAGGATGGGTTCCAGCTGTTTGAGGATTATTTTTTTTTTTCCCTGGGAAATCTTGGTTTCAGACAGCAGCCACAGAGGCAAACTTTGAGAAGTTACAACCAGTTCTCGATAAATATTTCTTTAAAAAATTTCATTTTCTACCTATCATGAACTTCATTTCTATTTTTACTGTTCTCCTCAGAAATCAATTACAATCTTTTACTGTTTTAAGCATTCAATAAAACGTTGATAGCAGGTTTATAAGAACCTATTGAGTAAAGTTAGAACTGAGGATGTTACCAAGTCTGCGTATTCTAGGAAACCCGTGGGATGTTTTACAAAAGAATGTGCCCTTGCTTAAGCTTCTCATTCAGAAATTAAACCCCTATTGATACATGGAAACAGACTCCTATTCATATGTTCCATATGATTTGTAGCATCCTAATCCTTGCCATGAATCCTTTCCTTATTCTCAGTATTGTAGACTGAAACACATCATTTCAAAACGGGGCTTCTTCACATTTTTTTTTGAAAACGTCAGCTCTTGGTTGATTACAGTTCTAATCGGCTCTGTTCACAAGTGCTGTGGGTTTCCCAAATCCTGTTGGAGAGCAATTTATTTTTAGTTAGTTAAAAACTTGTCTTCTGTGAGTATATATTTAAAATGTACCGTGAATATGCACATTCATGCAATTACCTAATTTCATGAACCTTTAATTTCTTCCACTTTTACCAATACTTATCTCTTATTACCTTCAACTATTAGTATCTTTTGGGTGAAACGTGTATAATACTACTGTTCTTAGGCAATCTTGTATGCCAGTAGCTGGTGGAAAATAATGAATAGAATTAATCTTTAGTAAGTAATTGGTAGGCTGAATGACCCTGCAGCTGGTACATATTGCCTGGTTCACGTACTTAATAATAACTCGCCCAACTTAAGCATGATTTTGTTGGCCTGTGGTTTTTGTTCTCATGTAAAGCTATTGCTGTAGTTACTTGTTGGATTACAAGTCAAATTCTGAAACCATAATAATTTTTTCCGCAGTTGGTGTCTGCATGAATTACATGTTATAACTTTATTATAAACACTTGAAATGGTATAGGTCCAAGAACTGCCATCTGCGAGATGAAGTTTGTAAAAATTGTTTACATAACATTGATGAGTATGTTAAAGTGGTAAAAAACTGCCAAGAACATCCCACTAGAACTTGGATTCATCTCCACCTAATTACTGCAAATTAAAAATTAAGCAGCCTTGTCTAATCTGCTTTCATGGCTTTGCAGCATCCAGAGCAGTCTGTGAGTCAGCATCAGGTGCAGTTAGAAAAAAGACGTGTTCTGGCTTGGGGAGAGATAGATGGAGAAATGTAATCCCGTGAAGAAAACAGTCCAAGTGTCCTGGATATAACTGTAAACTGAACTTTTTCATTGGAAAGCTGTCAGTGCTGAAGGAATAGTTCGTGGTGCACATCCTTTGTCCACTGATTTTCTTCCTTTCCTGCTAAAATGTGTAGTATTGGCAGATCCAGTGTACCAAAATTTGCCTTTGCCTATTACACTCTTCCTTTAGTTTGCTACGTCTTGGTGCTTCTAATGGAATTAGAGGGACATGTCACTGGAAAGTCCTGATATTTGTTTACTTACCTATTTTTACTAAAGCCTTTTAAAGTGAACTTCTCAGAAGCAAGACTGGGACATAAAATGTCTCCTGAAGAACTCCATACAGGAAAATCTGGGGCAAAAGGAAAGAGTGGCCTGCTTAACCTGGATGAGTATGAGCATGGCCCACATCTTCATGCTCAGAGTCCTTGGTCTGTCAGTCATGGTTGACATTGTTTCTTATGAAACATTGACTTTGGAAAAAGTGCCTGGCTCAAGCAAGTAGAACAGTTAATTCCTATTGTTTTTATCAAATGCAGAAGTAGTGGCAGATGTGCTTTTTGGCCGTCCAACGGGTGTCCCTCGGTTGTGTTTCACAGCTAAGGCAGTTGGGTCAGTTTTCCAGGTGTGTATTGTGGCCGTACAGATTTATTTACCTGTTTGCTTCTCTTTTGTTGACCCATAGCTGAGGAGCACTGGGTAATGCTTAGGGGTACTTTTTCTTCGTGTTCTCATAGTTGAAATTAAGGTCCAAAACTGACCTTTACTTTTGGATAACAAACATAATCCAACACCTTCTATTCCCAAACCTGCTGGGATTGCAGCCCCATGAATGTTTGTTTGCCACACCATTTTTATTTGACTTCCTGTTTTCAGGGACAACGAAGTATGTTGAGCTTTCTATCTAAATTTAAAATGAGGACAACACGGATTTTATTCTAGAATGACAAATGATTACACTTGTGACTTCAACATTACAAGTAAAAGAAAATTGTAACAAGAAACAGGTAAATTCAAAGTTAAAATCTTATTTTCTTGCCCTTATTTCGTATTTCTTTGAGGCTTTTCTCAGCTGAAGGAACCAAGGGCTGACCTGGGTAGAACAGTGCCTTCAGAGTGAGAGTTCCTTCTGGATCCTCATTCACTGCAGTGATAGTTCTCTGTTATTAGGACAGAGAAACCTTCAGAACAGCTTTGGAGGATCTCCACTTTTCCTTCCCCCCTTAATAAGGTTCTGTAGTTAGTTTAAGTGTTGGATATTTGAGAACATGTAAGTTAAGTGTTATCTAAATTTTTCTGTCTCTTAATATAGAATAAAAGGACTTAAAGAAATCATGAGAGATTGTTTAATTTTACCTATGCCTTAAGGAAGCATCGCTTACTCCGTTCATGTCAAATATCTGACTAACTTGTTCTTTAAAATCACCAGTAGTGGAGAGTCCATGACATCCGTAAACAATCTATTCCTATTCTTATCCATTTTTATGGCAAGATTTTTTGAGTGTCTAACCTGAATATATTTTGATGCAGCTTTGGTCTATTACTTTTTCTTCTGCCCACCACAAACATTGAAGAAAACAGATTATTCCCTTCACTTTGTAGCAAACTTAAGTTGCAAACACTTACCAGATCCTCCCAGCTTCTTCTTTCCTCGTCTCCATCTACCCTGCTCCCCTCTTCTTTAGACTGAACAACCCCAGTTATTTCAAACCTTCCATACAAATAATTCTCATTGCTCTGTTCTGGTTTCCCTGAAATGAATCCACCTTGAAGTGTGATGCATAAGAAAATTTATTTCAGCTGATAAACCTGATAAAGCAAGAGAATTAATTCAGTGTTTTGCAGGTTGTAGCCTTTCTTCTACATCCCAGAGCAGCTTTGGCTTTTTTGACCCTCCACAGTTCTTATCCTGTATTTGTGTAGTTGGTTGTTTCTACATACATATAACGCACATGCAATTGATGAATAGCATCCTATTTTTTCTGAGCCAATCTCTTCCACTTGTAGCCCTTTTCTGCTTGGTATTATCTTCAAATGTAATAGGTATAACAGTTTTTGCTCTGTCACCTCTCCCACTACAGAAATTACTGAGTGGCAAACATCCAGGAGAGGTCCATGTGGAGTACTGCTTAGTATGTCCCTCCAGTTTGTCAGGAAACCATCGATAACTGCTCTCTCTCGCTACTTGTGTCTAACCAGTTTTGTACTCGTTCAAGATATCTTCCATTACATTATGCTTCCCTGGTTGTTTTGAAAAGAAAATGTCATGTACTTCAGGGTCCAAAGCCTGAAGTCAATAGTGTATGAGACAGTCTCAAGTCAATAGCGGGACATACTGCTTTTCATCCCTAGTCACAAAATGCTATCCAGTGTCAAAAGGATTTTGAGTTTTGTTGGGGATTTTTTTTTTTTTACAAGTGTGTGTTGATTGTCCTCCTGATTGTCTTCCAGGTGCTTACAATGTCTGTTTATGTATGATGGTTTCTCACAGTAGGCACCTTCCTCCTTAGGAAGCCAGTGAACTGCAGTTTTGTCCAATTCCTCCTTTCCCAGACAGTATGATATTTAACTTTGTCTTTACTAAAAATAACTTGTCTAAAGCATCCCAAAGCTTTTTCACTACTGCAATCACATTGGTGGCTCATAATCAGTCTGTAATTGTCCTTCTCTAGAAATGAGATGACTTGCTGCCCGAAAGATGAAGACTACGCTACGTATTTAGTAGTTGACAAAAGCAGATGTGAACACATCACAAGTATGCTATTAGTTATGCTGGTTACCCATGCTTATCCTGAATTTAAGGCTGAATACAATCTTTTTTTGCTAAAATAGCAACAGTTAGGCCTTATCTATTATAGAAGACCAACTTTCTGTGATTTTCCAATGGTATGTTGATTTTGTGTGAGGTGGATCTTTGATGGAGACACATGAGTTCATTGCCATTGACTTGTTATGCTTTCGTGGCACGGTAGCGCTGTGCAGTGCTAGCCCAGTTTCCAGGATCAGTTTAATCATTGCTTTTCTTGGTAGGACCAACACGCCTGGGCGTAGTGTGACAGTGACATGGACAGGAGTGCTTCAGCTTGTGTTCTGAGCTAACTCGGTAGATAGCGCCATGTGAGACTGCTTTGATCATACGAATGTAACCTCAAAGAGTTGCCTCCAGAAGGACTGGAGTAAGGATGTGTTCAGTAGCAAGACACCCCAGTGCCATATTCTTGTAGGACACCTGACAGCCTTCCTCGATAACAATAAAGAGAACATCCCCATCTTTACCAGTAATAACTTCCCCTAGCAACTGACCCGATACTTGATATGTTGCAAGAAAACAAGAAAAAGTATGGAAGGAGAAGAAAATATGCTCATATTTGTGCTTTTTATTGTATATACTACTTGGGAACTTGCATGTATTTTTTGTTCCCTGTTACTGGAGCAGTGGTAACTACGAAGATGCAGAATTTGATGATGGCTGTGTTTGAGAGAGTGTGGAACCTGTTGAAAATGCGAGGTTTTCTGAGTAACAATGAGACCTTGAGGTCTTCAAGGATTTTCTGACATTATTTCTGTGTGACTTTGGTGATACGTTTGCATATGCAAATGATTTGGAGTCAAACTTTGGCTTGTAGACCTAAAACAAGCTTTGGCTCTACCTTAGAGGTTCTGGCATGTCTTCATTTAGATAATGTTAGCCAGTATTTCCAGATGGCTCGTTTCTCTTTTGTCAGTGTCACTTATTTACCTTGCCAAATAAGTTTACATTTTTAACGTGTAAGTTCTGGCTTCCAAGTGTAGTGTCACATGTTTTCTATCTCAGATAGCTGAAGGTAATGGAAGTTTAAAATAGGTGAGAAATGGTGAGAGGAGCTAATGGTTCTTTAAAATCTCACAAACCGAACTGGGGTTAATGATGCTCATCTTCATCTGATTTGTGAGCTGTTTTAAATGTTTATCATTCCCTATATTTTTTTCAAAGGCAGACAGAGGCTCTGAGCACAGTGCTATTTGCTTTTTCCATTTACATAATCTTATTCCCAAAGTTGCATCAGGATAGCATATCATTATACCTCTGGATAACTCCTGGAAGGACAGGGAATAAAATGACACAGATATTGATTTGTGTGGGAGTTACTTCTACCCAGGTTCATACAGCCCAAAACTTGCCTGAGTGTCCTTACCTGTTGTGTTTTCTGGTTTTTTTTGGTGAATTGTTGAGGAGTATTTTGCATTTAAAACTTACTTGACTTTTAAAAGAAATTGAATGGAGGTGGAGCAACCTATGGTTGTAAGTCTAAAGCCCCATTCCCAATACCAGACATCACTGGCAACACCGCCATTGTGCTGAAATCTGATCAGTGGACATTAAATACTTGATTAATCATGTGTTTTAGGAAAAGGCACATCAGTTGTATGTAGATATATATTTTGATGAAGCATTCGATAAATGGGAAATGGTGTAATTACATATTTGTCATGTCACTGAAGAACAACAAAATATAATTTGTATATATAGACTGGGTTAGAAAAGTTGCAGAAGTTTTCTAATGTTCTTTTCCAGTGATACATCACACTATACTGTGGTTTTGAAATGGGTGCATTCTCTCAGCTGCCTGGTGTAATTTCTGTGCTCTGCAAGAGAAGTACAAAAAATGCTGATAATAATATCCCTGTGGCATATCTTACTTCCCCAGCTTGGAAAGTGGGGCTGATATTTTTTTGATTAATCTTAATTCTGTTTTTTTTCTTATGTGTAAGTGCAAAGGAGTTAGCAAGTGTCCGGAGCTCACTGTATAGATGAAGTGTCACGGAAATTTTCAGCAGTGTTTCCAATATCAAAGTTTGAAAAAACAACACTCCAACCTCCAAAAAACCCCACCACTATGCCTCCTCCAGAAGTTTTTTATCTATTGTGAGATGCCAACATGTATGCATTGGACTTTTCTGATTTCCTTGATTCAATTCACGTGTTCATGCTTTGCATCTTGGAGATGCTAGAAACTGCCCTGTGAAAATTAGATAAAGAAAGTTGGTAACTTCATGAAACACAGTCAACCCAAGAACTGGGACGCTGTGATGAAGTCCAGACATGGTGGCGCCCTCACTATAGTGACAGGAATTGGCAGGGCTTTGATACCGTCGTAGTGGTTGTAACTGGCCTGGTATATTTGCAGAACGAAATAATTGTGGGAGGTTTTATTGATCTCATGAATGGTGATATCAACAGTGGTTAAATTCCCAGCAATAACTTACGGAAGGTTATTCTCATAAACACCATGTTCTTTCACTTGGCTAAATTAGTTAATTGCAGAAAGTATTCCATGATACAGAATTAATTAATTATTTTTTTCCTTCATGTTTTTGGGGAGATTTTGTGTTTTTTCAGGCTGATTGCACACATTCTGGGTATGGAGCTCTTTTTTTTTTTTTTTTTTTTGAAGTTGTTTCTTGTGAAAAAATCAAAGTTGGAAGCATTACAGATGTTCAGAAGCCACATTTATGTGATTATTAGAATAAGAAAGGACCAGAAGTCCATTGTGGAGGTGACACTTCCACGCTCCAACTGTGACCTGTAGACTTGGGCTCTACGTTATATCACTCCAAATTTCACGGCCATTTTTTTTGGTGATGCAACTTTCTGTTTCAAATACTGCACCTGGATGTGCAGCACTAAAAATATCTATTTGAACAGCACCGTAGTAATTTAAAATAAAACTATGTTAGAATAAAGTTTGGTCCCTCGCTACAGTATAAGCCAGCAAGGGAGTTACTCGGGAGTGAATTGCTGTGGTAGCACAGAAATTTGGTTCTCAAAATAGTGTTTTCCGAGGCTCTGCACAAATATGTTATTCACTCTGTGGTTCTTTGAACACAGTTTTGAGATTTTAATGTATTTTCAAGACTTCCTATGATATTTATGAACCTCAGAGGCATGTCTACACACCACAGCTCCATGCTGGAGATCCGTGTGTAAACTCCAGATAAGCAGGTAAATCAAAGACGGGTTATATAGCCAGAAAGAAAAGTTTAAGTTTCAACAAGCTTTGCTTGAGTGTAGCAACAAACTGATGCTGTCCTAATGCTTGCGGCTCAATACCTCGTTGTAACAGCCTCAGTGATTTCGGCAATGTTCCGCATTATAGACAATTAAGAATATTTTTGAGTAACAAAGTGAAAATCTCACTTCAAGTCATTACAAGTCCTGTCTCGCTGATCTAAAAGGCAAGTATTGCCTTCACTCTGTAACCCAACTCGGCAATGGCCTGCACATATTCAGAATGATCGTTAAGTTCTTTAAAATCTTTTTATAGCTTTTTATTTCATTATAAGTTTATTCTGATTATATATGTACGTTTTATTAAATGTCAGAGATACGGGTAATATAATATAAAAATATAAACGGGTCATCTTCTTGTAATCACATTTTCCCCAAACAGAAGCAAAGCAACCCGGCAAACATTTCCCTCAAATCCAATTATGGGATCATCTGGGGAAAGCAAATGTTGAATCCATTTCTCCTGAATACTTGAATTAATCAATCAATCTCTGTGAGAGAGGTTTAGCTCACTGAAATTTGGAATCACCTGCAAATAGCATGAAATATGTTTGCAGAAAACAGCTCCAACAAGCTCAGCTTCTTTTTTTTTTCTGCCTTTTTCTTTTTTGTATATTTTTTTTCCAAGTACAGAGAGCCAGTTGAAAAAGCCAGAGGAGAATTTGGCAGTAGATAAATTTAGCACAGGTCTCAGTGTAATGTAGAATTGCTGCAGATGCCACCATTATTTAACCTGAGCCAAACCCGGTATGAATTTAATATCATTTTCTTTTTAATCTCATAACCGCGTGTCCCTTTGGTGACAGACTGACCATTCTCATTGTTCTAACAACAAGGAAACGGCATCGGCACAATCTCGACGGCAGGGGTGGATGTGGTTTTGTGCACGCCTCAAGGTACATTTCTCTGTATCCTCGTGCCCCTGGAGGCATTTTGACTTCCCATTTTCATGCTTTTGGGGTTTTTTTTGCCATTTCCTATTTTTGTTCTGTGCCTGATTTGGAGAGAGTGTTTGGGTTCTGCTGTAGCAGAAGGTTACTGTTTTTTTGACAAAACACTTGTAAGAAAAAAGTTAAAATTGGGTAGTGAAAAAATGACATCACTTTTCAAACTTCAACAAACCAATTAAACTAAGCAGATAAATCCTTAACTTCATTGTTTAGTCAGCTCTTTTAATTGATGTTGGCTGCTTCTATTAGCTGTGTGAGGCAGGGGCTTTGACGAAGCCTTTTGGGAAGGGAACGTGGCCGTCCGAGTGACTCAGTTGCTGCTCCTGAGCCCACGGCACAGCCTTGTTGCTCCACAAAGACATGGAAGGGCTGCATCCAGCTAAAATAATAAAAAAAATATTTTTTTCTTTCTTTTTAGAATCTTTTAAGAGCAATTGCATTTACTCAAAAATGCACATTTCTGGAAGCACTAATAGCTGAAGAAATGAAAGCGTTGTAAGTAGCAGGGTAATTAACTTCACTAGAAATCTGATTTCATATTTGGCAATAACACACAAAACTTGATTAGCAATCAGATGTGAAGCGTTGATTGATAACAGCTTTGGTTTACAGCCCTGAATCCAGTATTGTAATTTAACTTCAGTATAAACAGCTTTCTTTTCAATTACAATGTCACAGTCTTGCCAGAATTGCAGAATTTTTCTTCAGAAATGTAATTCCCTAGATTTACATGAAAGCTTAACGGGACCATAGTTCACCATTGACTACATTGTTTGTCATCTCCATTCATCCTTTGTTTCCAAGTATTGTAAATGATGTATTTGATATAGGTCTAGAAAAAAAATGATGTACACGCTTTACTGCACTTCTTTCACACTTCTCCTTGAATGTTGTCCCTACTTGCTCTTTCTTTGTTCATTTACTTCTTTTTCCTAAATACAGTTTTATATTCACTGCATGTCGTAGTTAATAAAACGTAGCCTTTTCAGAAGATCATTTTATACTTCAAGCACAGCTAAAAGAAATGTCATGGATACATTCTTTCACTTTTTATTTAAACACATGAATGTTAAACTATCAATCTGTTTTAGAAACACAAGCAAAGAGACTTTTCATTGCGTTTTGATCCCAGCTGCATTGCACATTTAATAGTTTGAAGTATAATTTTTTGAAGAGTTTCTGCTAGAACTCTTCTGACTGCAGTTATTTTTATTCTGATTTCTGACATGTCTTCTGCAAGCTACGTGTTGTCTGTGGGGTACAAGATTAGATTTTTTTTGTTAAAATTGCTCCTTGTAATTTTTTTTGTAATCCTGGGTTGAATAGGTAAGACCTGTGAGGAAAGATAAAAGAAGATAAATGTTTAATCCAGCAAAGGGGAAATGCAGAGGAGAGGGAATCTGGGTGTAAATCCTTCTTTCCCTTAAATTTGCCTCTGGATTTTCTCTGCACGTGTCACAAGTTGTGCCTCATGATCCTATTGAGTCCTGGAGGAGGCGACTCCGGGTGTGGTGGTGGCGTTCTCTGCCTGTAGCTGTCACTGGTTCTCCTGGGGTTATGTGGTCCAACGGGATGGGGCCTCCTTCCTGACCCTTGGTGAGAGGAGTGGAAGAAAAGTTTTTCCATCGGTTGCTCCCTCCCAGTCCTGGCAAAGGGAAGGAATAGAGGAAAGCAGGTAGTTACTCCTGCTTCTACATCATCTGGGAAAAATTAGGATATGGGCACATAGCACGAAGGAAGGGCTTAGGTTTGATACTGGGGGAAATATTAAAGTTAACAGCAGCTAGTGCATGGAACAGATTATTTTTGCTTTCTGCATTTCCAGGTGCCTTGATATAATGATTGTCTGGTGTCTCTAAGAGATGTTTCCATCCGGATGGATGGACAAAAATGTCTGCATGTCTATCCAGGGGACCATAACTTAGTTTGGGTTCTTTTTGGGTTGAGTTATCTCTGTGAGATATGGAAGCTTTAATGTCTTTAATCAGATACAAATAAAGGTGCTTAGTTGAAATGGGTGTAATTACAAAAGAAAAATTTAAAAAATTTCATTAAGTCTTCCATGTTATGGCAACCAAACCATCTATGAAGGAAACTTCCCACATTTTGATCTCCTGTGACGCGTGTAGCTGTAGATCTAGAAAGGAAGGTCCTTTGTGTGTAGATGCTACTCAATTGCAAGTAGTGGGTTTGATCCAAAGGAATCTAAATGCCTCTCTGCTTCAAGTCGGGTGCTGCAATTTCAGATCTACTGTGCTTTATTTCTGATAGGAAAATATATAAGCAGGGTATTCGATTTTTAAGCTTATGTGAAAGTTATGAGTAGCTCCTGAAGACAGATGACTATTGTATAACCATATCTACAAAGATTTTTAGGATCCAGTTTCCCATAGATTTATCTAAATGAGGAGCAAAATGTCTTTTTGCAGCCTCGTCATTAAACCACTGGCAGCTTGGTGGATTGGGCATTAGGATTAGCACAAGAAATATGTTCTTCTAGATGTAGATATTGTTCAGATAGTTGGAAAGTTCACAACAAGTCAAAATAGATTTTGTAGCATGACTGGTCATAATTTTTAGAACTCGTATTTTCCACTTGAAAATGTGTGTTCTTCCACTGGGAGAAATGCTAGTGGTACACACTTCTGAGGAGCCTTTGGTTTCTGTGTCCTTTGTCTTATCAGACTTGACTGGGTTAGCTCTTATTTTATATCCAGAGATGTAAAATACTTAATTTTAAAGTAACTTTTTTCTATATAGTTACATCAGGGAGGAAGGTCTTACTGGTTTGGAATTGTTCTTGGCTCCCAGAGCCTTTTGGAAAACTAATATTGCCAAAATGTGATTTTATGTTACAGTCACCACATAAACAAATTAGTCTCAAAACAACTTAGAACTGAGCTTGAACTAATTCTTCCATTTCTCTGATTCAGAATGATTAAGCTTGTGTCCTTGAGTCTTGAATTTCTTTATAATCCTGTTTTTCAGTGGTGCTTATTCTGCACTTTTGATCTTGTAGTCACAACCCACTTGATTAGCATGGTGGAAAGTGTCGGACCATGAGGAGGTATGGGAAAGGTACTGATGGGTTATTTTTTTAATAAAAAGAAAAGAGCTTTTGAGAATAACATTTAGAGGACAGATGGGGGGGAAATAGAAAATAGGAGTTCGACTTGCAAGAAGAAAGAGCAAAAGAGGAGATGGAAAAGAAAGAAGAGAAAGGGATACAGAAGACACCTCGGAGAAATGACACCTGTTGCTGTTGACTGTTAACATTAGGGAGAAGACGAGGAATGAAGGATAGCAAAACAGAAGGAGGAAGGTGTAGTAACCTCTCTAAGTAGCTTAAAACAGAACAGGGATTATCCTCTAGAATTCATCACAGCGCACAAAGGTGCATAGATAGCCTTTAATTCCTAATAGCAAGGGATTTAATAGCAAGGGATGTAGCAGGCACATTCAGACACAGTCACGTTTCATCACTATGATCCTCCTTTCTCCATAAAACAAGACACCTTAACTCGGAAACATGGTCCCCCCCGGCCAGTCTTTACGGGCAGAGGTGCTGCAATAATATGCCAACACATGTCCTGTGCTTGCAGTGTTTCCCTCCCACGTGGCCATAATGAGAGTTCTGCATATAGGAGTTTCTAATTTACTCTTACCCTGAAGGATAACATAAGCAACATGGGGATGTTGTTAAACATGGCATATGTTGTTGCTGTGAGCTGCTTTCGCCTTACCAGTTCTGTGGGTCAAAAGTGACTTGTTTCCTCAGAAGGCTTCCTGTGCAGGGTATATCAATTGGCCACGGAGAAAATCTTTAGAAGCCTTATGACAAGGCGTACTAATAAAAAACCCCAAAACATAATTGCTGGCATCCAGCCTTACAGTTCAGTGTGGGAACTTCTTCCCACAGGATGGAGGGAGAGTAGTGTAAGCTCATGTACAGCACCTCTTCACATACACAAACATAAATAATTAGAGTGAGTTCATGTCTTGTTGGAAGTATAGTTAGTATCAAGCCTTGGCTCTATTCCACTTGGGCTGTTTTCTTTATGAAATAGTAAATGTGTGTGGCCGTAACTTAAATTTATGTTATAAATATGCACGATTAAAATTGACCCTATTTGCTTGTGTGCCAAAATTGTCCCAGCAGAGGAATTTGGAGAACCCAAATTTATTACTCTGGCTCCTTGATTCTTCTGCTCCTCTGGCTCCGACTGCGGCTCTGGCCAAAGCCGAGCTGGAGCAGAGCGTTTCTGCTGTGTGATCAGGTACGCGGTGCCCAGCGGGGACAGCTGGCAAGAGTCGCCGGTGTCGCTGGCTTCGTACCAGGGACAAATTCCCCTCTGATGGGAAAATGTAACCAGATTACGCGCCCTTTAAGTTATTGCTCGCTGGGAAAAAAAAAACGGTGCCGCCCTCCTGCAGCTTGGGATTTGGTCCCTGGGACATTCAGGGTGGTGGGGATGGTAGCAGAGGTGAGCTATGCCGAGTACCTCTAAGGACGTACAACTCACCCGTTATCTCAGACCTTCCAGGTTGAATAATACCCTAAAAACAAGCTTCTATAATGCACTATTGATATTTTTCCCGTCTTAGGGATATCTGCAATGCTGGGCACATGTAATGTGTTTCACAATGCTCGTTTGCAGCTTGAATGGCTCGTGGGGGTCAGAAGCAGAGTGCAGGCTTTTTCACCCCTTGAGCAATGAAGCATTGAGTAAAAGTTATTATTACCAATTAGTGCTGGCATTATTATTACCAATTAGTGGCTGTATGAAGCAAATCATTAGTCTTAGTTCAGTTATTAGCAGCCAGGTGTTCATGAAACTTGCCATGTGCAGCTCGCGTTGGACCCCAGCAGTCACTCTCGAGGCCAGTCGCTGAATTTGTGACGTCTCCGCGCTGTCCCTGCATGGGTTTTTGTTGTCCCCCCCAAAAGAAGCATTCTTGGTGTCATTGTGGGTTGGTTTTTTTGTTGCTGCTGGTGTTAGGTACCTAGTGAGTGAATACATAAGGCAATTCCAATCTCTAGACCACTATTCTGCCGCCTTTAATATGCTGAATTCATGGTTTAAAGCCAAATATTAGATTACCAGTTGTGTTGTTGGTTGCTGCTTCATTTGTAAAAGCAAAATTGTCATGTCAGAGAAGGGAAAGTTACAGAGCAAATTACTCTTGATTGAAAATATTGTTTCCCTAGGGCTCCTGGTTTTGAAACCCTTTAGTAAGCAGTATTTTCACATACCCATTAGTTTGCATAGTGACTTTACACAAGAAATTTTAGACAGCAAGCAGCATGAATTAAGTTCTATTTAAGAACTTAAAGAGCACTTTTATACTGTGTTATAATTTAAAAAAATAAGAAGTTAATGGGAAAAAAATGGAATTCTACCATTAGTGTTACTTCCATATTGAACTACGCATTTAACTTTGGTGCATTTTGCAGGGGATTCATAGCTGTAGCTCTATAATTATATAGAATAACTAATAAAGTAAGAAAAATAAGAATAACTAATAAAATTTTGATGTACCAAATACTTATTGCATAGAATTGTTTTTAATCATGTAATTTGAATAGGCATTAGAAATCTTTTTCATTTTTCTTGGAGTAAGGAGGAGGGGGTTGGAGTGCCATTTTCTCTTTCAGTGATTCAGATGTCTTCTGATTTCCAATATTAGTGAAGAAAGGATTTGACTGACGATTTCTGTGAGGAGCGTTTAGAGCAAATGAATTGTAGGATGGCATCAGTCAGGTCGGGTCAGTCTGAGCACTAGTTGGGTAGGGACATCTGGTGGCGCAATAAAGGAATAATTGAACACTTGCAGCTCAAAGTGCAGTTGCATTGGAGTGATTAAGGCAAGAACACCATTATGCTCATGCTGTAATTGCTTTTCTGTTTCGATATTACTCTAGAAACACTTATATGCATGATTACATTTCAGTTCGTGTATGGTTTTAATTTACTGCAAAAGAGAAGTAGAAACTAGAGGCCCTATTCTTGAGCTGGCAGCTTGCAGACGTAATGTGTTGAATGCCCTTAACTCAAAGGGCATTTAACTTAAGTCAATTGGAGGTTTAAAATCAAACTCGTGATACTGGACCCGATTCTGTGGATAGAGTGGGTTTATGTAAACCCTGTGCATTTGGGCTCTGTTTCTAGTTCTGCCAGTGATTCGCGGTGATCTCTGGGCAAATCTGATTTCATTTATTTCAGTCCATTACTCATCAGTTGTTTCAATCCATCTTTCGGTCCATCTTTCTGTAAAAGTGCTATGATAATTTTCAGCTTCTGAATTCCATATGCAAAGAATCATAAAAAGTAAAATGTTTACATATCTTTGGTTACAAAGTTCTATATTAATTAAAGATACAGTGAGCAGTTTTATTTGTATGTGTTTACCTTGGACCCCTTATAGGTCATATATACATGACCAATATTTTAGGTGCAGTCATTTTAAAAGAGAAGCTCTTTAGACTGAATTTTCTGGTACTGTGTGTAACTGTGCCTGATACTTATTTAGCACTGCGCACATGGTGACAAAACCAAGTCCTTGGAAACACACATGTTGAAGACCATACCCTTGGGAAGAGGGTCCCAGGAGTGTTGAATGCTGTGACATCTTACCAGCACCACACCAGGCACTCACCTGCCCAGGCAAAGCAAGACTTTCTTGATCTGTGAACATCTTTCATCTCTTTATGTTCTTCCTGCTGTTCGTGTGTATCCAGCCATTGGTAGCATGTGTTGACCACACATGGTGCCTTCTGGGAGATGGTGTCATGTGCTCTGGGGAGGGTTCGGGCACAGGCTTTCCAGGGACACCTTGGTCTCTGCAGGCAGAAGGTGAAGTATTGTGTTCACGTACTCCCGCTTACGAAGCTTTTGCAACTGCTGTCTTGTCTTCTCTTAGAGTAGATGTGTTCTTGAAATGATGGTGTTGATAAGTTACTAGTTCGTGCTTTAGGTATTGTGTCAGGATTGCATTGTTACCATGATGTATTCCCCATGTAATTCTATAAAAAGAAAAAGGGAAAAAACCCCAAGTATCTGCTCTTTGGTTTGCTACCAACATGACACTGAGAAGCCTTCCAGGAAGCATCTGCAGAAGCTCCAAGCTTCGGCTCCTTTCATTGTATTCTGGACAGAAAAAAGTCAATCACATAAATTTTTCATAGCCAATTGTGGACTCTTCACCGTGGTCATTATTCACACAAGGAACCCTATAGTCTGTAAGGAAGGATGTATATGATCAAGCTCAGAATCAGAACAATGGCTATATAATTCAAAAACTGGGACTTTCAGATTGAGAGTCTCCTTTAAGTAAGGATATGCGGAGATCAGCATCGTGCAAGGTAGAACAGTTTATCTCAAAGTCAGAATAACTATTCCTTGCAGCTCTTTGCAACAGGGTGAGTATCTTATTGAGGTCCAACCCTCCTTTCTCTCCTTGCAGTAACATTTATGTTTTGTAAAACTCATCATGACTTCTTTTCCATAAAGCAACAATTCTTTGTAATATGAAATCTTCCATTGTCACCCCAGTGGTTCTGTCACCATCCTTTAAAAATTTCTTCACTCTTGGTTTGGATAAAAGAGAGAAGCGCTGGCATTTGTACGCTGTACCCTTTGTGTCTGGGATGTCCCAAGGCCGTGGTGACAACTGTGAAATCAGGGATAGCCACAGAGTTGTTACAGACGTGCTGTTTTCCGTTAATGAGAAGCTGGTGTTCATCTGCAGCCCTTCTCAGTAATATCTAATCCATAACACTTTATATTGTATTGCAAGCAGCCCATTATAGAAAAAATTGTTGTTTTTATGTTTCAGGTGCAAAGATGGCTTGAAAGGATTTACGTACTCTGCACTAAAGTAAGTAAAGTTTCTGTGAGCACATAGCTTGAAGCGAAGATTTTGAGAAATCGTGCATAGTGACAGCTGCATTGTATGAAAAGGGTGTTCCTAAGAAAAATCATGCTGTTGTAAAACTTTTCCAACTTTTGGGGTATACAGCATATTTGGAAGAAGGCATAATATGCTGGTAAGAGAGGAGTCTTTTCATATTTGGGACTGTTATTGAAAGGAAATGCAGACATATGGTTGCATGTTTTTGAAGGAGCATTAGTCTTTTCTCTAAAACTGGGATTCATGATTCTCAGTGTTCTCCTGGAAGCAAACAGCTGCTGTGTGTTGACCTGGAGTTTATTTGCTGTATTTACAAAATGTTGAATGAATACAACAGTAGTTCTGTGACCAACACCCAAATAAGACATGGACACGTAGCATATTCGTTTGAGAGATCTTAAATGTGCCACTAAACCTTGTGTCTGCCCTAGTAGTCCAGGCTCTCCTAGAATTTACTTTGCAATGGGATCGTCTGGTGTTACTCACTCATTTGTGTAGTTATACAAAGTTCTCCCATCTTCATGTCTCATGTCAGCAGTACAAAGACACGTTATTCTTATCTGTCCTTTATATACTCTGCTACCTGTATGTCACTCAGACAGCCCAGTGCACGAACAGTGTCAACTCATAGGTGAAGAGAAGAACTGAAGTCAAGCAAGACAGACTTGCTGTTGTTGGTCTAGTTGGAGGTCTGTGACAAGTGCTGTTCCCCAGGGGTCAGTAGTGGGCCCAGTCCTGTTCAACATATTCATCAATGACCTGTATGAAGGGGTAGAGTGTACCCTCAGCAAGTTTGCTGATGACACAAAACTGGGAGAGGTGGCTGACACACCGCAAGGCTGTGCTGCCATTCAGCGTGACCTGGACAGGCTGGAGGGTTGGGCAGAGAGAAACCTCATTATGTTCAACAAAGGCAAGTGTAGGGTCCTGCACCTGGGGAGGAATAACCCCATGCACCAGTACAGGTTAGGGGCTGACCTGCTGGAAAGCAGCTCAGTGGAAAGGGACCTGGGAGTCCTGGTGGACAACAGGATGACCATGAGGCAGCAATGGGGCCTTGTGGCCAAGAAGGCCAATGGCATCCTGGGGTGCATCAAGAGGTGTGTGGCAAGCAGGTCGCGGGAGGTTCTCCTCCCCCTCTACTCTGCCCTGGTGAGGCCGCACCTGGAGTCCTGTGTCCAGTTCTGGGCTCTCTGGTTCAAGAAGGACAGGGAACTGCTGGAGAGGGTACAGCAGAGGGCTACAAAGATGATTTGGGGACTAGAACATCTTTCTTATGAGGAAAGGCTGAGGGACTTGGGTCTTTTTAGTCTGGAGAAGACTGAGGGGGGATCTCATCAATGCCTGTAAATAGTTAAAGGGAGGGTGTTGGAAGGATGGGACCAGTCTTTTTGCAGTGGTGCCCAGTGATAGGACAAGAGGTAATGGGCACAAACTTGACCATTGGAATTTCCATGTAAACATGAGGAGGAACTTCTTTCCTTTGAGGGTGGCAAAGCACTGGAAGAGGCTGCCCAGAGAGGTGGTGGAATCTCTGACTCTGGAGACATTCCAAACCCGCCTGGACGCCATCCTGTGCTACCTGCTGTAGGTGACCCTGCTCTGGTGGGGGTGTTGGTCTAGATGATCTCCAGAGGTCCCTTCCAGTCCCTGTGATTCAGTGTAGTGGAAAATATTTTTTAGAGTTTGCAGCTATGAAACAGCTGTGGAATTTGATAAAAGGTGCCAATAGTTAAATAATTCAATCTATAGTCCAGAAATCTGGACATGAAACACTCCTGTGACAGCGTTGCAGAAACAGTGCTTTCTGAAAGAATCACCAGTTTACTGGGGTATTCAGTCACATACCAAATGATAAAGTTTTTATACTTTCATTGCCATCAGGAAGACTACCACAGTACTGTGCAATTTGGATTGTAGTGCAAAGTGTTAGGAAACATCTTGCCATTGTGACCTCCTTTGCCTTTGATATACGGTAATTGTACACCTAAGATGAACCGGTATATTGACAGTATCAACTTCTGGGTGACCAAAGAGGGCTGAAGATGAAGCCAAGCAAAGCAACGTTGCTGCTTTTGGTGGGAGCGAAAACATTTTGAAGATTTTACAAAAGAGATATTTCATAAAAATATTATAGTAATCATCAACCTTTATGTAACCCCATTTTGCTGGAGATAATTGAGATATTTCATGTGCCTTTTTATTTTCTTATTTGGTGTTCTTGCTTTGTATGAGAGATGGACTTCCCTGGTAATGGTTTTGTTCCTAGTTTTAAAAAATTCCTGGCAGCAATTGTGACCATTATCTAAATTTTAAATGTATGTCAGTGGAGTGATCTTTTCAAAGAGATGCAAGGTTTGGCAGCTGTATAGGATGCTTTTTCATTTGCAGACCTGTGGGTAACTTCAAGGTTGTCTTAGAGACTTATATTGGACTTTATGTATTTCTTTGAGTTATTTATGTAATTGTTGTTTTGTTCTGTTTTTTTCTTTCAGGTTCATTGTAGGGAAAGAAGAAATCCCCACTCATTCGTTTTCACCTGAAGCAGCATTTTCAAAAATAGATAGAAAGATAAAGCATTGTGAAAAAATATCGCAGCCAATGAACATACTGGCTCTAACAAAAAAGCTCATGGACAAAGTGTGAGTTGAAGAAAACAAAAGAAAAACAAAACAGAATGAATCATTCTTAATTAGCTGACTTTAATGGTTTGATGCATTGTATTTGTCAAAGTTGTATAATACTTCTGCTTTGCTTTGCATTTAAGTGTTTTTGCATTTCATTTTTACTGGGTAGTTAGTAATGACAAATGATGAACTCTAATGAAAGCAAAATTTAAGACTTGTATGTCATAGCAATGATTTGCAACATGCAGTTGTCTAACGAGGGAGAGTAAGTTCAATCAGTTCTGAGTGGCAGAGTGGTGGTTGCTTTTTCTGCAGTTTTCAGCAAAACCAGCTCATGGCATGGTTCTGCTGGTGCTAGTAGTGATACTAAGGAGGGGAACTGCACAGCAGCAGACCTTACTGAGGTCACCTTAAGCGCCCATAACATCGTGTTTTTGGTGACCTACATCCCTGTGTTGCATAAAGGAGAACTGCCTAACACAGGATTGGTAGCACCTGGCCTGCCTCCTCTGCCAGGAAGTAGGAAATTGCAAAGCAAAGAGTGAGTCTAAAATGGTTTTGCACAAGGACAGATCTAGACATCTGAACATAGGTAAGGTTGGTTCCTTCCTGGTCTACGGGATCCAATTTATTGTCCTTTAGTATGAGCTTAAAGAAATGACAGCAGATAGCTTTTCAGGCTAATATGTTCAGATGATGTCCTTCTGCTGTGCTTGATTTGTGCATTTCAGGCACGTTGGGTACCACAAAGAGTCATGCATTTACAGGGAAGATGGAATAAAAAATGGACTAGGGGTCTGTTCATACCACACCTATGAATCTTCACTTCCATTGACCTCTCCAGAAGCAGTTTTAAGACCAGATCTTTACCTGCTGACAAGCAGAAGAGAAGTCTTCCAAGTGCATTGTGTTCTCAAAGCAGTGGCTTATCTTACGTGCTCAGATAATGAACAGAAGTGAAGTGGCCTGCATCACGTGGTGACTTCCTATGATTTGCTGTGGTTTTTAATTGAAAAATATCAGGGAAGTCAGCAGTGGCTTCTCAGGCACAACTGTATTAGACAACAGAAGACCTACAAGGAGAAGACAGCTCCAGCCATAGGCAGATTCTTTTAGCTGACTTGCTTATAGCTATTTTGCCTTAAATACCCCTTATTCAGTTTGCTAGATACAGTTCATAGCTCTTCTGCTCTTCGTTAAATACAAGGATCAAGGTGGGGAAGAGCGCTTTTCCTTTACACTTTTGAAACTCCCAACTCAGACATTCAGAAAACTTTCTGTTTTCAGTCCTGTGCTCTCACAGGTTTCTCTTCCATATGGTTCTTTTCAATATAATTGAGTCTAAATGCCCGTAACCTGATCACATTCTCATTACAATTTTTGCTGTATAAACTGACTTCACAGATGATTTATGGCCATTAGACTTTACAGTGCACGATTCAAAACTTCCAAGATATTTGGCACAGTATATAAATTGTGTAATTTATTTTGCATTAAAACTTAAATAGTTGGCTATAGCAAAATACAATGTTCAGACCTGGTATGACATTACTGCTTTTAATTCTACATAATGCGGGGCTAACAACTGTACAATCCATGTGTCCCACCATCCCAAGCCAGTCTCTTTCAAACGCTCAAGGTCAAATTCTCAGTCTGAAGTAAGAGCTACATAAAAATCAACACAGTAGAAGGAATAGCCCAGAAGTGAAAGGCTTGTAATTGAGAGAAATCTCACAGGGTGTCTCTGCATTTGTATGTTCTGCGTTGCCCTCCAATGAACCTTACAATGGTATGAAAGATGTAAGGATGCAGATAACAGATGCTTGGTCAAATACCCTTCCAGAACCACAGAGCAGAGACAAACCGGGAAGGGTCATAGCGCATCTCCTTGTTGATCACAGTAGAAAATTTGTTCTTTAATTTTGTATTTAATGTGTAGCAAAGCAAGAGGTTGGATCCAAATAAGCGTGCAGACACTTCTTGCCATACAACTGAAGTATTGTTAGTTTTTTATTGTCCTTTTATGGCATCATAAAAGTTCACATTGCCCTTCAATGGGTAATGGGGAGAATGAGTGGTGGGAAAATAGCACTTTATGTATTTTTAGGCAAGAAAAATTTATGAAGTCTCCTGTCGATGACGTTGAAAACAGCTACGAGTTAATATGTGTTTCATTGTGCTTTTTGCAGGTGCAAACACGGCCCGAGGCATAGATGCTGTAAACACTATGAAGATAATTGCATCTCGTATTGTATTAAAGTAAGTGCAGAAAAAGTTAGATTGGCAAACTCTGGCAAAGACGGGGTAAAAGTCATTAGTCAGAAAAAGCATATACGTAGGAAGTGAGAAAGGAGCCTGTTACTCATTCTCCCTCTATTGAAAATGTGACAAGCCTGAAAACAGATTTTCTCAATTTAGGACGGGGTGGTGGTGAGGTTAAAGTTCTCCGGTCTTTCAGATTAACTGGAGTGAATGAATGACATAAAACGTGTGGGGAAAAAATGGACTAGCGAGCAAGGAACTTGTTTAACTATGTGATGCACTTCACGGCTGAGCCCTCTTGTGACTCCATCCTGACGAAAGCACCTGGAATGTGCTGCTTCGGCAGGCGGCGCAGCCCCGGCGCACGTGCAGCTGCGCGAGTCTGGCATGCTGCTGCCGGGCGCTGGCCTCGCTCCTCCGTCCAGTTATTTTAAGGGCTCAGGGTAATGAGAGATTGGTCACAGTTGCTGCGCCCAGGAAGAGCTGTTTATGCCCGGTGGCATAATTCATCCTCCGTTATTCCTGTGATCAGCGCATTTTTTTTTCGGAGGAGTACTGTGTAGAGATTTGTCTTGGCTGGCGTTGGTTTGGCACAGGTGGTACCACCTGCTATGCCTCTTTTAGGAGTTGGTAAGACTCCGGATCTCAATCACTTCATAATTTACCCTTTTTTTTATATATGGAGCAGCAAAAATGGATTTGAATATCTGCTGATGCTTTTAAAGTATATTTTACTTTCAAAAAGAACTTTTTTAAGTTGAAATTTTATATACAGTTGTTATCTCAGAGGAGCTATGCTTAAATTTAGCATCAGAAGAACTCTAGTACAACGTTTATTCATGTATGTTTATTAACAACATCATTTTGTATTGTATTAACACTCTTTTTACACTGCAGTATATTAGCGTAGCACTGTGTAACACGCATATAAGTTGCGCTGGAGCTGGTAGGATTTGCGATGGTGGCTAAGCGTTCCACTGAATTCCGATGAGAATATGCAGTAGAGCAATCACAAATAGTTCAGGATAGTTATGTCACTTTTCTGTTGTAGGTATGACATACATTTAACAGAACCCAGATTAAAATTACAATTTTACAACCTCTCACCACTATCTCAGTCCACTTAATGTTTCATTCACGGGCTTTTTTTCTTCAAGGGACAACATCTTTGGGGACACAGAGTTTCCATTTGCTTTGTGCTTGTTCAGTGCCTCCCGGCCCGCTTTGTCTCCCATCTCCTGAGTTCTCATGTTTGGTCAGCATCCTCTGGGGAGCAAACATTCCCTGTGCCTTCATTTGCAGAGCACTCTGTGTTTTCCCCATAGATATCACCGTCTGGCCTTCAGACTCAATGTCCGAGACGGCAGTGAATGTTATATTCAACACAAAGATTACAATTAGGCAGAAGTGATTCTGTGGGTTGATATGCTGCATTTCCAGATCTCTGCTGATGGCAGCATCTCCTAGCGTGCATCTTTTTTTCATGGGTGCCTTGCTGTAAATTCAGTCTGCTGCACTTCTACATAAAGTGCTGTCTTTCATTACTTAGGCACATTTTACAGTAATTAGCTCTTAACTACTGTTAGTCCAGACTTGCTTTCTGAGCTTGTTATTAATCTCGCACAAAATCCTTATGCATTCTGTGCTGCCTGCTCAGCAGTCAAATCTATAGGTACCCTCATGACACTATATTATTTTCCAAGTGCAGTTAGAACAAAGTTGCAGGTACGTAGTTTCACTGTGCTGCTACTTCTGGCTGATCCAAGTCCCAACTCAAAACCTCTGTAGAGAAATGGCTCATAGCAGAGTTTTCTTCACTCACTTATGTTTATTATAATGTCCTGCATATACTCTACTGTTTTCTACCTCTGTTATTATTTCAGGTCTTTTTATGGAAGATAAAAGTTACACTATTGTGCATTGATTATAAGATGTAATACTTTCTGTGACTCTGTAAAACACCTGTAAGCGTGATGTGGATTCACCTGGTTGATGTAACGAGCTAAACAGAAAGATTTTGTGCACTGCTTATTGCTGTTTGGTGCACATTATAAGCCTCAATCCTTCAGTTCAGCACTTCTAAGTAGGCTACTAATAAAAATGAAACTGCAGATATATTTGAGTGTTTCCAGTTGGAATTTAAGTGTTTTGTAACGCAGTGTTTCTCACCCCATCAGAGTAACCTTTCCTACGGCTGGGTAAAGATATCAGCCATACCATACTGTTGTTTGTTCTCTTGTTTTGGGCTTTGTTCATAACTGATGGTTTTAGGGCTTTTTTTTTTTTTATATAATGGTACCTGGTGTCGTAATTATCTTCTTTTTTTGGAAGATGAGGGCTATGGACTTCACACTAGGGTACCTCTTTAGGTGCGAAAATATGCTCATCTTAATTTTGACATTTTAACTACACCAAATTCACAGTGCATTTCCATCTCTGCCTACCTTACATACCTTTTAGTAGGCATTTTCATTACATGATCAGAAAACACTGGGTTGTTAGCTTTTCAGTACATAGAATTTACATACCTTTAAGAGCAGCAGAGGAAGAAGTGGGAATTTTTCATTCATAGCTACTGGATCACTGGATGACACAATATATTTTCTTCTACTTGATTCTCATAAACCAGTTCTTGAGTAGCAGGGAGAGTAATTGCTTCAGGAAAAGTTTATTACTGGATGTTTAACCACAATAAAATTTTATGAGATTTATGATGCATTATAAAGTCCTGTAGGAGGCAAAAATGTTTTGAGTTTCTTGAGTTTAAAAGGTTGTTCAGTCAAACTTTTTAGCAGGGCCTGTTGCGATAGGACAAGGTGTAATGGTTTTAAATGAAAAGAGGGGAGATTTAGACTAGACATAAGGAAGAAATTATTTACTCTGAGGGTGGTGAAACCCTGGCACAGGGTAGATGCCCCATCCCTGGAAACATTCCAGGTCAGCTTGGACAGGGCTCTGAGCAACCTGATCTAGTTGAAGATGTCCCTGCTCATTGCAGGGGGGTTGGACTAGATGACCTCTAAAGGTCCCTTCCAACCCAAACTATTCCATGATTCCATGATTCCATGAAACCCTCTGCCAGTTATCCCTGTAACTGGAATTGTCTTGGTGTCCCTGAATATCTTCTGAAAAATGAACTACAGAAATCATGAGCATTGGGTGCATGCCTTATTTGCCAATAGTGAGTGCACAGAGAGTTTTCAGATAAGGCATCTTCCAACCAAAAAATGGATAGATTTTATTCAGAATGATTAGAGAAGTTCAGCCATAGGGTAAGAATAATGATAGGAAGCTGTGGAGGAAGTTACAAGAAACTGGGGAGAAGGATTTGGAAAGAAAAAGTCGGTGTGGTTTTGCGACATGGTATTAAAAAGCAGATCTGTATCCAATGTGGAACAGTAAGAAAAAAAATCATTGGAACCTATATTATCCTTTCTCAGTAGCTGTGCACATAATCTCCCTTCCAGTTTCTCCCTCTCTCTTGCTGCAGGCATCACTCAGCCTCCAGTTTGGTTGAGGGAAAGTATGTGAGCATGTGCCAAGCCACCAGGGTCAATTTCTAATTCTCACACTTTCTGAAATTTATTTTTTGTGGACTTTTTCCTCCTCTAGTGCTTTCTCCAGACATTTGAGGGTAGAAGTGCTCTTTTTTTCCACCACATTACTTTCCTCTATATACCCAGTTGTGGTTAAAAGCTGGTCAGTAACCTGGAAATGAAGTCATCAGGATTATTTCAAAGACTAGAATTTTGGAGCAGAAGATAAATAGAGTTTGTCCCTTGAGGCCTTTCAGATATTCATAGAAATTAAAGGAGAGTTTGCCTTATAAAATAAAATCTAAAAATTAAATTAAAAAAAAATTTAAAACATTAAATTTATGTCAGGTTTGCTGCTGGCACCAAGCTGTGTGACACGGTTGACATGCTGGAGGGAAAGGATGCCATTCAGAGGGACCTGGACAGGCTTGAGGGGTGGGCCCATGCCGACCTCATAAGTTCAGTAAGGGCAAGTGCAAGGTCCTACACCTGGGTTGCAGCAATCCCAAGTGAAAATACAGGCTGGGCAGAGAATGGATTGAGAACAGCCATGAAGAGGACTTGGGGGTGTTGATGGATGAGAAGCTCGACATGAGCTGGCAACATGCGCTTGCAGCCCAGAAGGCCAACCATATCCACGGTTCAAAAGAAGCATGGCCAGCAGGTTGAGGGACATGATTCTGCCTCTCTACTCCGCTCTCGTGAGACCCCACCTGGAGTACTGCATCCAGCTCTGGAGCCCCCGACATAAGAAGGACATGGACCTGTTGGAGCAGGTCCAGAGGAGGGCACGAAGATGATCAGAGGGCTGGAGAAGCTCACCTATGAGGACAGGCTGAGAGTTGCGGTTGTTCAGCCTAGAGAAGAGAAGGCTCTGGGGAGACCTTACAGCAGCTTTCCAGTATCTGAAGGGGGCCTACAAGAAAGCTGGAGAGGGACTTTTTACAAGGGCTTGTAGTGATAGGACAAGGGGTAATGGCTTCAGACTGGAAGATGGTAGATTTAGATTAGATATTAGGAAAAATTCTTTACTGTGAGAGTGGTGAGACACCGGAACAGGTTGCCCGGGGAAGTTGTGGATGCGCCATCCCTGGAAGTGTTCAAGGCCAGGCTGAATGAGGCTTTGAGCAACTTGGTCTAGGGGAAGGTGTCCTTGCCCATGGCAGGGGGTTGGAACTAGATGATCTTTAAGGTCCCTTCCAACTCTTAACCATTCTGTGATTCTATGAGAGTAAATTGTCTGTGATTTTATTGCCTTTGCTATTTTACAGGGGAATCAGGAAAAAAAGACTGGTCTTGAGTTTGAAGATGGGGTGCATTTTACATAGTATCTGCAGAGTGGGTTTTAAACTGCTCAATGTAAAAAATAAGTATTTCTGTAGACTTCTTTGCTTTTCCTTTTTTTGAACTGGTGGTTTCTTACCACAAAATCTTTCTTTCTTTTCTCTAGGGCTTCATTAGGATGTTTAGCATCGGTTACCTGATCCAGTGTTGCCTTCGGATTCCATCCACCTTCCGACACCTGTTTACAGAACCATCCCGGTTACTTTCCCTCTTCTACAACAAGGAAAATTTCCAGCTTGGAGCTTTTCTGGGATCTTTTGTCAGTATATACAAAGTAAGCTTATAACATACAGAAATGACAAATGCCACGTTTTTTATTTCACTGCTCAGAATATCACGAAGAGCTAAAAAGTCTAGCCGCTTAATGTTACTGATACTATTTGCTACAGCGTGTCACCGACAAATTCTATAGTATTGCAGTAATCAAACTGTAAATAGAAAACTAGTCTTCCATTGCGTGTGTTTTTTCTATAATTTCTGAATGAACCAGATGGATTTTGCAGCACGGTATTGAGATCGAGAGATGGGGAGTACTTCAGAGAAAGTGAATTCAGATTTCAAAGGGACTTGCAGTAGCAGCAGTGTTGCCAGAGAGAAGCCATTTGCAGGTTTTTTGTCTCAAATATCTGAAATTCTTACTTGATGCTAAATAGCAGGAGATTGCAGAACATGTATCCTGTGCAGCTGAGGAGACGTTGCACTTACCACTTGGAAATCTACCCTACTACACCATTATAAGATGACAGATTGTGAACTGATACTCATTCATACAGCATTATTGGAGTTAATCAAATTATGTTTATCTATGCCAAAAGAGAATGTGACCAAGCACACACCCAGAGGGAGAATATATTGCACAGTGCAGCGCCGAAGTGGCTTTTGCACTTTTACGTTCTTAATCACACATGTCGTTTTTCAACTGCTACTTTACTTGTTTTGCAAAATTAATGTAATTCCCCTGTATTATTCAGGAGAAACATTAGTTACTGAAAATAAAAAACAAGTGTTATTTGTAAGCACAACCACATTTCACTTGACTTGCAGTCAGATTGAGACATAGGAATTTTAAGGTTACAGAGTTAAAACTTTGTAATGGCAAAGTGCAAATGGGTTGTTCAGAGTTTATTTGAGAATTAAATTTTTGTTCAAACTGTTGAGAGAAAAGCACTGAACAACTTCCTGAGCAACCTGCTCTAATTAGACCTGCTTCAGGCTGGAGGTTGGTCCGGATGATCTCCAGAGGTCCCTTGCAACATTAATTTTCTTTGATTCCATGGAAGGCATGCATTAGCTGGATTAAGAGCCGGACACACATATCTCAAAGTAAACATCAGCAGGCTGTCATACTGAATTATATCATGTTGTCTCAGTGCCATCAGCACTGGATTTGACCTTACTAAGCAGATCTCGAACAATTTAGAAGCAAACAGAAATTTACCAGGGATAAAATTTGGAGACAAAGTATGGATTTCCAAAACAGTTGAAAAAACAATGCAGAGGATGTGGCAGATGCGGAACAATCTGGATCATTTGGTAACCTGCAGTCATCCAAATGAAATGTATTTTAATGCAGTCTAAGCCACAATTACTTACATCCATTCTAGCCTGAACAGCTGTGTATTGTTCTCTGTGTCAACAAACAGGTTATTATGCATTTCACTGCGTCTTGTAGTCATATGCAGTTCTAACTTTTTAGATTAATGTGTTTTCCTGGTTCCAGAATTTATTGGATGTATGGAAGAATCTCACGGTGTTTGGTATGTAGTTGAAAATGGAGTTTATTATGGGAAAGGGTCTAGACAACTACAGCAAATGAAGACGATATGAATTCAAGATTAGCTTTGGAATTAGATTGGTATTCAAATCATATTGGTCTGCTCTCTAATTTTGAAAGAAACAATAACGGTGAACTGTTAATTAAAACACTGAAATGTTCAGATACTGTGGATTATAGCTTTTATCACAGTGCACTCTTAATTCATACTGTGTGCTATATTACTAGTTTATAGAGGAATATCCCCGGTCTGTGCGTTCTGAAAGAGAAATAACGAGGGCTAATCCTGCTCTGTGTTCACCTACAGGGTACTAGTTGCTTCCTGCGTTGGGTACGAAACCTGGACGATGAGCTTCACGCACTTGTAGCTGGTGAGTCCATGACAAGAAGTTTATGTTGCCTCTGCTGGGACTCTGCAAATATTTCTCTCGTCTGTCCTCCCCGTTCCCTTTTCAGACTTCTGTGATGAAAAGAGGAGTGTACATCAAGGTTGTGTCAAAGTGACAGTGGCGTTTCAAGTAGCTTCAAATAAAGAGTTACAATTAAAATAGTAGGGCAAATTCAATCAAATGGTGTGGGTTTTTTTATGGTCAGCTTCAAGGACAATATATTATTGTATGCACAAATGTAAGTTTGTCCTTTATTTTCCAACTGTAGAGATATGAGGCTCGGACACTGTCTCTTCCATACGTGACAGAATACATATTTGAAAGGACGGGCTCCACTGGGCTGACCTACAGATTTCCTTCAGGGTTTCAAAATTCTCTGGTTTTTTTTTTTTAAGGACGTAAATCATATTTTGATGGGCAACACAGGAACATCACTGAGCTTTGTTGTAGCAACAGAAAGCATCGTCTTGTGCAGTGTTGAGCTGATGTACTGCAACAGCAACAATAAGTCACCATCTTAACGATACTTTTGTTTTCTAATTGTTACAGGGTGTCTAGCAGGAATTTCTATGATGTTTTACAAAAGTACTACTATCTCTATGTATCTGGTGTCCAAATTAGTAGAGGTAAGATGTTACCCTCGAAACAGAGTTCTTTATTTCATCTGTTTTTTTCAAGGCAGAAAAAGAAAATGAACTTCACAGGCTTTGTCAGACAATTCCAGTGTAATACAAAGTTGCGTGGTGGTGGTGTGTTTCAGTAGGTGTGTGCCAAGAGGCAGTGCCATTTTGTGGTCTCGTTTCTTTCTTATTTTCCTTTCTGTGACTCATTTTAAAAGTTCTTTATCCACCGGTCTCCATGTATATTCTCCATGATTTTTTTTTAATCTCCTGTTAGCCCTTCACTTTGTAGCGTTTGCAGATTTTTTAAATCTGAAAGTTCCAAGAATGTCTATTCTGCCAGAAACATAAATCAAAACTATTCCTTAATTGCCGATTTATTGCCAAAAGCTACAGCTTAACTTCCTGCCTTTGTTCCCTAATTTTGGCATTCAACAATCCAAGATAACTCAAAATAGCTTAGGTTTTAGTCTATAGCTGGAGTTGTTTGTCAGTATACTTCAACTGATTAAATTCCCAGCTTTGCAACGAACTTTGTTCTAATTACTAGTTTTCAGACTTGAATTATTTCTATGAACCTGTTAAAATTAGAAGCCCAGGGAAAAAAAAAAAACGTTTATAGAGTTTGAGTATGTTGATTATACTTTGCTAACCAGCTTTTGGTTTCTTACTGTGATTTTTCCATAAAATCGGGACTTAGTCATGGTTATTTCCCCAACAGCACCACGGGAGTAAGTTGGGAGCGTTCTCTTATTATGCATCATCTCCAGATCACAAAGCTTTCTCCTGCAGACCTCGAGGGCCTCGTTCCCTGGTGATATTTATCCACCTCCATTACCAGAGCAGAATTCATTTCAAAGAATACAAAAAGAAGGAATTATTTTTTTTTAAAGCATAAAATTAAACATAAAAAGGGAAGATATATTCTGTTTATTCTTCCTCCTTGTAATCCTAGATCAAGCTCCGAAGGTAGTTCGCATATTGGTTATATAAAAGCAACTCTGAGTTATCCATATTGACTTTTAGAACACCAGTTGTAAAAAAACAATATTATCTTGTATTGCTGATGGTTTTCTCTGGACTTTGAGACATTGTGGCTGCAGTGAAATAAGAAAAGTGCTGTATGTTCTTTCTTTCTTTCTTTCTTTCTTTTTTTTTTTAAACTACTTTTATCGTCTTACGCAAGCCAAGGGTAACTGACCAAAGAGGCGTGTGCTGCTTTGGAAGGTCAAGCTGTGCTCAGGAAAATAAACTTTACATGTTTTCTCAGAAAGAAAAGTATGTGATTTCAAGCTGTTTAAGAACAGTGAATATTCACTTTGTTGGAATAGCTATTGCATTGTTCTTTTGCTTTTTTAAAATGAAGAATTTAACATAGCAGACTTTCCCTTTTTTATCTTTAAGGTCTGTACTACCCTGTTAACACCCAAGCTGTTGCTAGGTCCCGTTCTATGCATTTATAGCCTCTTATTCTATTGATCTTGGATAACTTCTATAAGCTAGCTCAATCAGTGTCACGTTGGTGGATATAAACAAAAATGTATGAGTATAGATTCGTAATGTTGACAGGGTTTTCTGAAAAGGTAAAAATAAATAAAAAGCTACTTTTAATTTGTTTCATTCAGCTTTTTTTGTTTATTTTTATAGACTATATACTTCAAAGGCATTGAAGCAGGGAAGGTTCCCTATTTTCCTCATGCAGACAGCATCATCTATGCCATTTCTACATCAATATGCTTTCAGGCAGTAAGTATGTTGTCTTCTAACAGAATATGAAGTTCTTTTAGTTTCAATCAAATGTTGAATGAAATGAGGAGCACAGGGATACAGTGATATAGAAAAGATGGTGTGGTGAATCGGGGCTCCTGCATCCTGCTTTGGAGCGTCACTGTGGGAAGATCGTTTCTAGGACTCAAATTTCTCATATGCTTATGGCTGAATACATTATACAAAGCATAGAATTCTTTGGAAAAGGTCTTAAAATGCATTGGCCCAAAAGATGAACATAAATGTATGGACTTTCATATGCATATGAAAGGACAATTTCTCAAGGAGGCAAACAATATATTGTAATTTTTATTTTTTTTTAGTCAACTGGAAGTTTTCCCTTTCAGCTAACTTGAATTAAAGTTGCCTATTTGAAAAACTCTGCAAAAATTGGCGAGGGAACCTGAAGTTTTATGTTCGAAACAAGCAGTAGTTATCATCTTTTGCACTTCCCAAGTCAATTACGTGCCTTCACCCTCAGCCCTTTTATCTGCTGCATCAGCTAGAAAAGCTCCTTTTCCGTGATACCCAGATTACTATTCTACTGCATGTCTCCATTTCTAGACCTTCTGCTGAAACATCTCACTGAGTGTTTCCTGGACCTCCATAACTATATGTATTTTTTGTACCCCTCAATAAAAAGAATATTAAATAACCCTAAAGCAGTCTTCTGCTGTCTCCTGCTTAACACAACAGTTCCACTCCTCCTCATTGCTCTCATATATTTGGGAATATCTCATTCTAGGATCAAAGCGAACTGGTATTTTAGTGCTTGGGATGTGCCTGAAGGTCTACAGAGTTGAGATCTCCAAAATACTGTTGGCAGGGGCCATCGTATGAGGCTAACAGAAATAAAGTTCGTATGAGAAAAGAGGAGAGGTTTTTTTAATTACTTGATAACTGATTGGAAAAGGGATCCAAGACTAGAAATAAATTGCTAGGTTTAGGAGGCAGGAAGGAGAGGGAAATTAGCAACGGGATCTGTGCTGAGATGTTTGTTACTCACTATATTCATAAGTGACCTGGAAAAGTAATGGAATAGAGAGAAGACAAGGATTTTGGTTATATGACATTATTTAAGAAATGTAACGTGAAGTATAAAGTTGACTACAAGAAATAGTAGATCACAAAATGCAGAGCGAGTGGGGGATGAAATAGCAGGTAAATTTAGCATCCACAAGTGCAAAATCCTGTATGTAGGAATAACAAGGATTATTGTAGCTTTCTCTGCAATGAGATCTAAGTTAATTACCCACACTCTTGAAAGATAGCCTTCTGGGAATATCAGTCTGTGCTGGTGGTGGTCATATAGAGCATCGAATTCAGCTGTGAGCGGTTTGTCTACTGGCAGCGCTGGACACTGGCAGGTGATCACAGCTGCTTTTGGTCTGTGAGTTGTGAGGTGATTTTTAAAAAATTAAATAAGTATTTCCATAACTGTCCTTTCACTGGTTTTGGCAACGCAACGTAGCAGATGAAGCTTTTGCCTGATTCCGTCAGCTGGCTCTGACAGAATACTCTCCTTGCAGGCTGTCATGGAAGTTCAGAACCTGAGACCTTCCTACTGGAAATTTCTTTTACGACTAACAAACGGCAGGTATGTGATCAGGGGATGTTAAGGCTTGTCTAAACGCATCGTTGATCACATTCGGCTTTCTGTGTCATTCACTGTCAACAGCAGAGCCGTAGAGTACACATGGGCTAATTTCCTGAGTGTTTACTTTGCTTTTCAAATGGTTTCCAGTCCACTTCAAGTTCTTTGCTGCTGAAGTGACGTTGCTAGGTTTAGTCTAATGACAGGAGCAAAGACTTACATCTAGTGAAGATTATTTAGCAGGTGAGTGTTTTACTGGAAGGCTTCTTTATCTTTAGTTCACTTGAAAGGTGGAATGCTTTCAGATCTCAGTGCAATATTAAGCATCCAGTAAAAAACTATACAGGTCGAAGAAATCACTTAGTATGTACAGTGACTGACAACATGGTATTACTACGTGTTTAAAAGCATTACTAGAAATGTCAGAGTATTTCTTAAGAATAATTTGAAGATTCAATAGTTGAATTGGGAAAGGAATTCTTTTTTTCTTGGAAAACCAATGAAAAATTTTCACTGATTATAACCATAAATTTACACTCTAATACCTTACTGGATATTTTTTTCTCTTATTTGCTGTGGGGATCTACAATGCTTACCTTTTAAAATAGATTTTGCTGTAACTGATTTTTAAAAATACAGTTTAGTGAAGTGGACACTATTATACTGATGTAGTATGTGGCAGAAACAAGGCATCCGAGTCTTGATGGAGATCAGTTTATGAATGGGATTATAAAAGGTAACGTTTGTCGTGACAGCGAGCTCTCCAGACTATAAAAATAGAAGTGAAATCTGAGGCCAGTCCCTGCAGCATGTTGACCCTGCGCTCCCCATGGCACAGTACACTCTTAGCTGGACATGAGGTGACAATACATTGCTAGGCGTAGTGGGAAGCTTTTCCTTGGGATGCCTGGAGGCAGTCTGCAGGCAACCTCGGAGGCCGTACAAACATGACACGGGGGATGATGTCAGTGCAGATGTCCAATTTTGGCTGCGTTTTTCCCTCCTGTGCTAATCCTAAGACTGCTGTAGTTGAAAGAGAGGAGGGAAAAGAAATTCTCTTCTGCTCATTTATTTTATCTGAAATAAATCTCTGTAATAGTAATTTTGACACTCTCTGCATAGAGTGATGTTTCACAGGTCTTTCACTCAACAATTTTGAAGACTAAAGAGATGGAAGTACATCATAACACCCATAAAATTGTTATTCAGACTTGGGCAGGCATGGCCAGCGTTTGCAAGTCTGGGGTGAGAAAGAAGAGTAGTATATTTTGTTTTGACTTATTTTGTGAAGTTAAAAGTAGAAAGGGACTCTATCCCCTTTTCCACAAGTTGTGTTATATAGAGTGTATCCACACAGAGCACTGTTAATCAGATTTGTGAAATGTTGGGGTTGTTTTAAATCTCTGTTGCCCAAAATGAAAAAAATGCAGTCTCTAAACAGTGCAGGCTAAAGCCTGTATTTCAAAGATTTGGGTAGTCTTTCATGAAGTGAAATAATGTTAATAATTTTATAAATAAAAATCCAATTAAAAATATTTTATAAATAAAATAAATTTTAATAATTTTGTTTTTTTCAAAAGTAAATTCATAATCTGTTCAATCTCCCATGTCTGTTCTTTTTCAGGTTTGCTCTCATGAACAGGAAAGTTTTAGATGTATTTGGTACTGAAGCATCGAAGAACTTCAAGAATTTCACGCCTAAGCTTGACCCAAGATACACTGTTGTACCACCAGAGCTACCGCTGGAACTGTCTTGAAAACGATAGTGTATCTTGTCATTGAATGTGATCAGCGTTTTGTCCTGAAAAGTTAATTAACTTAACAGTCGTATGTATGGAGGAGGGCTTGGCCTCCACTTCAGTATTATTTCAATGAGAAATGCTTTTTACCAATCAAAAATACTGAAGCTTTGCAGGAAGGTGCAGCTTAGTGATTAAGCCCCTTCTGTACACAGAAAATATTTCTGGATTACTGTAGTTGGTTGACAGTATGGTAGATTCCTGAATGAATTAAACAAATAAGTAATATATTTAGAGAAGAGAAGTAAAATATAAATATGCATAATAATTTGAAAAATTCTGTAGTTCATACCAGTAGAATATTTCTTGGTAAAACTAAAAGTAATTCTTAATTCACAAAGGAAGACAAATGGCATAGTTTAGGTCCAAAATTTTACCTGATCTTAAAACTATTGCAGTCAGATGAAAATGCCTCCTTGGCTTTCTGAATTGCGTCACTGATTTATCTCAAAAGAGCCACCCCCCACTCATTATTTAAAGTTACGGTGTTTTTACACAGCTATGGTTGCAAAACGAGGCATTCCTTAGGAAAAGAAAACGCGTATTAATTCAGAAATCACATTCCAGGGCTGTAAATCCCACTGTTGATACGGATAACAGACAAGGAAAACAAGAAGGCGGTACGGGTGGCTGCTGCGCCACGAGGAGCCGCGGGGTGTGGTGGGCAGTATCTGCCAAGTGGAAAATGACAAAACCGGCAGAGGAAGGAATGAAACGTTCCAGCCTCTGAGATGGTGCTGGAAACAGCAGGCAGTTACAAAAATAAAAAAGCCAAGAACAAAACAAAACAAAAATCCCCCAAAATATACTGAAATTAAATGTTTATTTTTAAAGGGCTTGACATTGTCGCTTGAGATGGCATCGAGTTGTTTGTCAAGCTGCAACGCCAGCCAGGATTTCGAGCCTTTCTTTAAAAGAGAACTGGCCGCTGGGGTTAGACTGTTACAAGAGAACAGTTTTGACGATCGTATTAATAGTATTTTTTCCTTTACTCGGTGAAGAGTGGTTTTCCGTCGGTCCATCAGCCAGCCACGACTGGGACAGTCACATTAAATTTAATATGGTACTCAACGCAAATAACTACCTGCGCAAATTGCATCTCAGTTTTGCCCTGCGTATTTCTGCAGATGATAGTTTGTCTTCTAAAGCGAGACCTTGGCATGCTAATTGCTTTTTTTGCTTTTGGGGGCTTTTTTTGTTAGAATCCATTCAGGTGGTGCTGAATGGTGTTCGTTACCCTAGAACTTAATGAAAAGATGAACTATATTCACATTCAACTGTAAAGAGATGAGGTAAGCCCAAGAATGGAAATTGCAGTAGGTTGCATGTATTTTAAAAAGAAAAAAGAAAAAGAAATCAGTGTTTTATGGGAAGTCTTTGTCAGAGGATATGAATTGGATTAATTATTAGAATCTTTGTTTTGTAACATTGTAATCCTACCCCAACCTTAAACATATTTTAATTCCCGTTAGTATAATTTCTTATTGATGAATATACAGTAATTTTTATCAGATTTACAGAAATGTCATGAGAATTGTACCAATCTGTGCACAAAATCTGCTTCTTCATCAGCTACTGTAACAGTGATGCTTTATCACTGTTACTGAAGGTGCTTCATCCTTTCAAACAGCAGTTGTCCAAGTTAGTGTGAATAAAGTTCTGCAAGCTAGTTTGTATGCAATATTTTATTGCTTGAAATATTATATTAAAATTCCTCAAAAGGAAATAAAAGTTGATTCAACATAAATTTAAAAGGATCGTAATAGGTTTGTAGTGTTTTTCCACTGGAATATGGTCTAAAATATTTGACCTTGTAAAGTCTGAGAAGTTATATATTTTAGGTAATATGTTAGAACTCGCACACTATATTATGAATACTTTCTGGTGTAACTATATGCCATTCTCAAACTTCAAGATATTTTACAGATGGATTAATTTTCTTCACTGGAATGACAATTGTGATTGTTTCTCTATTTGGGTAAAAAAAAATCCAAGTACTACATCTCAGCAGCTGAACAACAGTTTTGTCTATGTTCTCTTGCTTCCAAAATTCACAGTCCTTGTTTCAAGTTATTTTCATGTAATGTAAAAAGAAATTAAAAAGTTTTAAATTATTTTTATTCAAATCAAGTATATGTAAGAGAAAAAAAAAATAAAGTCCTAATGTTTTTCCCAATAATAAACAGTTGCTGCTTAAAAAAGTAACTTTTTGTCTATGTTGTTGTTAATAAGCCGTCTGGAGTCCTCAGTGAAGTAATACTTGGTGGTGAAGGAATGCCAGGAACATGACGGAGCGTTTAAATTGTACCTATTTGTTACAAACTGAAGTCCTAAGGCAGTGTTGAGTGAAGAGGTAACGCCAAAGCAGTTCAGCTGACAGCTTCAGCTCTGCGCTTCCACGGGTAATTATGCAATACGGGTTGACGTTATTTAATGTTTCTTTTTTAAACAGAGAAAGCCACAGAGCCAGTTCTGAAGGCAGTGAAAAGCTGCACGCCTCCAGCTCTGCTGGCCACGTGGCCAGACGGTTGGGCCTCATGTGACTGAAATGGCAGCGTTTCCTACCACCTGATGTGGCACGGCTATTTATGTTTTTGATCATATGATGTGTATCATAGAATGAATCATAGAATTATAGAATGGTTTGGGTTGGAGAGGACCTGAAATCTCATCTAGTTCCAACCCCCCTGCCATGGGCAAGGACACCTCCTCCCACTAGACCTGGTTGCTCACAGCCCCGTCCAACCTGGCCTTGTATCTGTTTGATCACATCAAACTTCTGCAAAAGCAGCTGATTTTACAAAAAGGAATACAGGGTGAGACTTGCTCAGGAGATGGTGGGAAGTGGTGAGTCAGCCTGAAATACTGCAGTTCCTTGGTAGAGGTTTGCGTTTCCTTAGGGAGGTTGCGCAGGAAGATGGTGCTCAGCTCCCTGGAGGCATCTCAGGAGGGTGTACCGAGAGCTGCTGCCTCATCCATGGCTCCCAGGAATCAGGAGTAAATATGCCTGTGGCAGGCAATTTTTTCACCTTTCCTTGAGGTTGTTTGCATGCACGGCTCTTCTGGAGAGCTCATCCCCATCCCAACCGCTCTTACCGCACCGCCCTTACTGTGCATCTCACTTGCCATCACTGTAGTCCCCGTCTTGCACCCAGACCCCCCGTGCTCCTCGTGCCAGATCCCAGCGTTTTGCCCCAGTTCCTCTTAGTTCTTCATCCCTCCCTCACCTCTGCCCAGCCCAGTGTCAGCTATCCTCCCTTCTGTCTTACAAGCTCCACCTACAGCCCTTGGGTGCCTCCTTTTGCTTCTCCTCTAGAACCGCTCCACTGGGTGTCCCGGGGAGTGCTGCTCCTGCCCGAGGGAGCAATCGGGCGGGAATGCTCCGCCGTGCACCCCAGCTTTTGCCGCCACCCTTGGGTTTTGCTCGGCAAAGCTGCTTTAGGAGCAGCAGAATTCAGTAGTCCAGATCTAAAGTTTTCCCCTCCCGATCCAAAACATTTTGGCCGTGACTAAGATACACGTGCAAAATCCCAAAGTGAACGTTGTGGTCGTTTTTTTATCTTTTGTGATGGATACCTATTGATATCCTTTGTCTGCCATCTTTCAGCTGATTTTCAAGCCGTATGAGATTGCTCCTGTTGCAGACCTTCATCACTTATTCCCAGTCCTTGTTGGAGGTGATGATGAAGGTGTTGACATCTGCCACTGAGATCCACTAAGGGAGAGGATTTTTTTTTTTACAGAATTATTTTAAATCTAGCACATGGCTGAGATCAGTGCAGATTTGCTGTGTTCATACATGGTAGATATTTCCACCAGGGAGCGCGTGAAGGCACATAAAAATTTTGATCTTTTAGAGAGCTAATAATAAAGAGTGCCTACAATGACACATTTTTAGTTTTTATAGATAAGGCCGTCTCAGTTCATGAGGAAGATCATCAGAACTGCTTCAGTGTAGACGGAGTGATTTCACTGCTGAAGGTAAAAGCTTGAGCTTCCTTGTGTTGTCTCACACCTGAGTCTCCAGGACAATCTCAGAAGCTCTGGCTTCTGCAGGTGCCATGTCTCCAAGAAAGGGGGCTCTGAGAAAATATGGGGTTTTGTTGCCTGGTCAAGAATGTCCATGTTCCTCATTGTTTCTCAAGCACTGTAAGAACCAAGATGCCTTCCATAACATGGACAGCCTGTTCTCCTAGTAGCTTCCCACACCTCTCATGACAGACCTCTGACCCTTTTACCGCAGCTGTCTTAGACGAAACATTCCTGAGAACTGTTAGTAAAGCTCAAAAATAATTTTCAGAAAACTTGTTGGGCTGTTCCCCTTCTCCTTTGAGAGTTTCCCTTCATTTTGTGCAGGCCACCGTGCTTTTGCATTTGAGGACGTGGGAAGGGGTTCATTCCAGGTGCTTGGCGACATCCCAGGCAGAGAGGTCTGCTGTGGTCTGAGCTCAGCCCTATGCTGGGCGAGTTAAAAATTCAGGATAGCTTCTGTGAAAATACTTCAGTTTCCAACTCTGCCAGAGGAAACTGTTTCTGAACAAGTGGTCCTGGGGTGGGTGCGCACTGACAATGCACAAAAAGACAGAGCAAGAAAATCAGTGAATTAAACTGAGCTTTTACTTTGTTTAGGATTATTTTTCCACAACTGCTTTCAACAGGAAGTGGAGGCAGAGCCCAGGCTTTCTCTATCAGCATCAGGGTTATGAATCCTTGCCGTGATGCAGAAGAAACATAGGACCAGGGAGCAGGCGGTATGTAGCACAATGCGGTTGGGGCCAGCAAAGTCATCCTGGTGGCCATAGCTTTGTACCTAAATACTGGTCTGGAGGTTTCCACTTCCAGGTTCGTGTTTCTAAGCAGTGAGATCTCCACGAGGAGACTGGCATTTCCCTCACTTCACCCCTTGTTCTGCACCTGGGTGAATCCAGCACTGGGGGGAACTTGCAGGTGACTCTGTTGACGGGTCTCACTTTCACAAGTTGCCTCCTTTTACAAAACAAATATGTTTTCTCCCACTCCTTTGAGGATAAAAATGGAAGAACTTGTCCTTTTCCCTTCAGCTACACAGTTTCATGGGTTCTCTTATTATTTAGTAGAAGATCCTGAGTGTTTTATTTATCCTGTAGATACACTTACAGTAATATTTGAGACAAGGATATTTTTTTCCCTCATAAGGAGCCTAAAATTATCGTTCTGGATGTACTGGCAAAATCACCCAATGCTCCCCCTTGCCTTTGGCCACGTTGAAATGGGATCGCTTCACTCAGGACACAACACCCACCTTTCGCAGCTGATGGATTATGTCCTTCCATCTCCATCAAATACGACACTCGTTTTGCCAACAGGCTCCTTTGAACGTGGCAAGCAGAAACGTGAATTAGAGCCCGCTTTGATCTTAAGGAGTTGTGTTTTTTTTTTCCTGGCGGAGGCCAGGGAGTTTTCCGCTTGTTAATTAAAACAGAGAGAGGTCGGAAGAATTTTAAATATTAATGTCACAGCTTTACCCGGGGTGGAAGAGGCTGGTTGGAAATCCAGGCGGATGATTAATCTTCTCACACTGGTGGAATCCAATCGATGTTTTTTTCCCCCTCAGCTGCCACAACGGAGACATAAAAAACACCGCGGTGGCTGTCGGAGCAGGAGCTGACGGGACTGTTCCCAGGACTGCTTGAAGGTTACAGAAGACCTGATCACACAGGGTCAGGGACAAAAGCAAGGCTTTTTTCTGTGTTTTCGTATAATTTTGAAGAGTGACGACCTGCTTTCCCACTGCAGGCAGTAAAAGCTTAAAAGAAGGGGTGGATTGGGCTGGGGCGAACAGACCTGGTATGAGAGAGTCCCACATTAAAACACCGCTGCTTGCACTGTTTTGATACAAACATAAAAAAAGTTCTGAACAACCCAGAAATGGTGTTTTGCTCATTGTCTATTGGATGTGAAAAAAAAAGTAAATAAAAATAATCGGGCATTTCCAGCCCCTGTCACTTGTGATTATATTCACAAGCAGATTTAACGTCTCAGACTGTCTTGCACTGAGATGCCCTTACGTCTCCTTGGACACAAAAAAAATAATATCCTGTAAACACTTTGAAACCGAGGCAGAAAGTGACCCCCTGGTTCACCCGTGACATCTTCTGGGTGGTGCCTGTAGCCCGGTGGGAGAGGACAGCTCTCGGCTGCACGGAGGCGAGGTCTGGCCTCTTCTGCAGCAACGTGGGGCAGGCCCTCACCGTCTCCTCCACCGTAAGACCTGGCAGCACCAAATGAAACTTAAGCTTAAACAGATTTAAAACAAATTTAAAAAAGAAACTACTTCCACCATATGACGCGTAACTCGACTGGGGAACTCCTTGCCTGTAACCATTTACAGGAGCTGAAAAAGTGGCCGAAAGATCAGCTCTAACTACACCCGAAGGCTTAAAACAGACAGTGTCTCACGCGGCGCAATTCTCTCCCCGTTGCCATCGCTGCCGCGCGGGTTTGAGAGCGTATTGCCAGTGCTTAGCGTTCGTCTAGAGGAGATTTGGGTACTGTGCAAGGAAGAATGGGCACTTGGACAAAAGTCACGTACCAGGACAGCCCGGCCACGGGCCTTGCTCAGCGGGACTGGTGGGACACCATCAGCCCACCGCAACTCCTCAGGCACCAGCGGCACCAGACATTGTCTCTGGGAGGGTATGGCCTGCAAGCAGTAAAATTTACCATTTCTCACCAGCTTGGTGAGGTTTCCACTAGGTGTGTGTGTTTCCCTACTACTAGAACGTGCCCTGGCTAATGCCCACAGTGCTCCTGGTTTATGGAGTCATGGAGGGAAACCTGGTGCCATTTCCACCAGCCCCATCTCCAGCAGTATCTCCCGAAAGGTGGTCCTGTTCCTGCACCTTTACCTGTTCCCTCCATATGTTTCTGTAACCCAGTGCTCTGCATCAGCCCCATCATGCTGGGAATATTATTTCTCCAGGGTAAAGGAAAATCCAGGCATCCTGGCCGGGGGTCTCCTATGGGAGCGCACTGATCCTCTGCGTGGAGCTGATCTAGGACTCCTGGCTGCAGCCCCAAGTTTATTATTAATGCACTTTTCTGCACTACCAGCCAAGGTGGGTCTGTTGTCAGGGTGGCTTTGCTTGGTCACATTCGGAAGGAGACTGAAGCTCTGTCACAACTGCTGTTGGGTCTGCCAACCCAAATGTTCTTCTGTGATGGGTTATCAAATTCTAGCTTGATTGCATCTTTGAAGGCACTTGGCCTTGATTTCCCAGCCAATATACCAGGCTGATGCAGAAATCCAGTTGTTTTTTTACAACAGTTCAGCTGAATCCTCTGCAGGGTCACATTGGCAGCAAGGAGGGGCGCTGGAGATCAGCCCTCTTTAATCAGGTGGGTCAGTCCCACAGCCACAACCTTCAGTGAAGTGTAAGCTCTGTCCCTGCTGTTGATCCCAAAAGCAAAGCAACGTCGCTCATGCAGGGGAAATCAGGGAAGCGCAAAAGCTGGTATGTGACTTGATGACTCTACTTCATGCCTGCAGGCTTAGATGGAGCAAAAGTCATCAACTTTCATACACGTTTTTCTGGATGGGACCAGCAGCAGAACATCTTCATCTGCCCACTCATAGCCTGCTGAAATCAGGGCAGGAAACCAGCAGCCCACAAGAACGAACTCCAGATCATTAAGCCCAAGGCCGCTCACCACCACAGGCTTCCTCTGACATTTGGGAGTCTGTTTCTCAAGAAGCTGCTGGAGTCAACCGGTGACTGGGCTGATTAGATCAGTCCTAACGAACTGGACTGAGCCAGACTCACCATTGCCGTCAGAGACATGCCCAACGGCCTCCCGCAATTTGCAATGTGTAGAACAAAGCTGCACTGATGAAAAACCTCCCCCTTTGATAGCAGTCTTCACATGCTGGCCTGCCTGGAAACTTGGCTCCGTGCGGTCTCCGATGATCAGCTGCTTTCTGAGCACAACCTCGGGCTTGACGTTCGCTGTTTTGCAGCTCTGGGAAATAGAGGGAGCTTGAAAACCAGCATTTGCAGTGCTCCCGTAGGAAGCCGTATGCTCAAGTCTTGCTCACCCCAGCTGGAGTTTCTGCTCACCTCTCTGTCCTCCTTCACCCTCATGGTTCTTGTTCAACCCCACAGTAACCTACAGCCGCCGAAGATTATCTGCATCCCTGATCCAGGGCATGTAAAATCCAAAGATGATCCAATGGGGTGAGCTCAACCTTTTTGCTCAGCTGGGAAGAGCAGCAGTGGGGCTGCCTTTCTCAGCCCAGGAGGTGTTTGACCATGATGCTGGCTTTGATCTGTACGGAGACAGAGATGCTGGACAGGAATTGCTGCTTGCTCCAGTAATCATAATACTACTCAGCATGGGATTAATTTTTGATTCCATGAATTACTTTGAAATTATTTTGCTTTAATAAGTTGGGGTGGGAGGAGAGTATTCTCGCAGAGATGAGAACAAGTCCAAATAAAACAGTGTGTGTAGCAATGAAAAGTAATTTTCCTGGGCGCTTAGGGGAGCTGGGGCCAGATTTTCAGTCCCTAACTCAGCTCAGATCGTTAGACCAAATCTTTCTTTGAGCTCCTGATACTTAAGATTTTCCTGTGCTATAAGGCAAGAGTCACCCTTTGCCTGCTGTGATGGGAAATGTTGCCCAAGACTTGACAATTTAAGCACTTTATGCCATCGTGTAGAAGAAAGATCTCCCTCTACTCCTGTGCGCTCTCTCCTGCAGTAGGTGAGAGCACGGACTAGACTCCCAGAGGACTTAGGAGTCTCATTCTCCATTTTTGGTGCTTCAGCCTCAAATCATGACTCTCAATATCCACCCCAGCTGCAGTTTAACTTGCCATTTGTGCGTTATTTTGAGGTATGAGGTTCTCTGAGGACTTCCTGTGCTGCCGCCACTCCTGTACAGATGTCCTCAGCTGTGATAGTGCTAAGAAGCCTCCCGTCTCCCACATGCCCACAAGGATACAGGGATCTCTCTCCTGAGGCCAGACCTCTGAGGCACCCAGAAGCTGTAAACTGTCCAGAAGGAACAAAGTCTGGCCCATGCTAACTCCTGGACATGTCCCAGGACCTGCTGGCTGTGTACTGGTTGGTCCTGGCCAACAAATGCCAAGGTGCTTGCTAACAAATTAGCACTGAGAGCCCACCCATTCCTGGCCCGGCAAGGTCCCCTGGCACACTTGAGTTTAGGCGTATGGATGCAGCATCAACGCATGGGGAAGGACGGGGCTTCCCACACCTCCCAGTACTGCCACGGGGCTGCTGCTGTGCTCGCTGCAGAGCAGAAAGCAGCGAGAGGGGCTCAGCAGAGAGGCACAGCAGCCTTAGCCGGCGGATCTGCAACGATTTTGTTGTGATTTGGAAGTTTAAGTCCTGATGGGACTTGTCAAGGCAAGGCTTTGTCCCTTTGTTTTCACAGGAAGTTTCTGATTCCCAGCCATCCCTTACTGCTGTTGCAAGGGAGGAAAGTGAGTCATGGAGTTTCCTATCGGCCTGAGGAGACAGGCAGAGAAATTACTTATGAGGGACTCTGCCCAGACAGTGAGAGCCTGGCAGCGAGGGAGAAGTCGGGCAAAGAGCTCTTGGATTCATTAGCATGGCTGCAAATTAATTGCCCGAACCACTAATGGACATAAACATGTTTCCCTTGTGGGCAATCATTCCAGGAGGGAGCAGTGCTGCTTTGTCAAGGGCCGGGATTAGACAGGGTGATATGCATTTTATAGCCTTAACCTCCATAATTCACTACACGGACAAAGCCGGGGAGGAAACCAGATGCCTGTGGAGTAAAGATGGATGTACCAGCTTCCTCTTGCTCACCCCTCGGTCCGCTCTCTGGAAATCACTGTGAATTCACCGGGAAGTTCACAGGCTGAGGTTTATTTCGGTAACAGAGCCCTGCTAACCGCAGTCCCCGCTGCGCACAGGCTGCAGGGAACAGCGGCCAGCGTGTCCCAGGCCAGGCCGCCCACGGGGGCTGCTGTGGTGGGTGTCCTGGGGCAGAAGATGCATCTCTGCCCTCCATCCTTGGCCAGAGAAGACCTTCCTAGAGGTGATACCAAGGGGAGAGGTGCCTCCTGCAGCACAGAAGGAGAATTTTCATTTTCCAGAGGGATACCTTCAGCCTGCTGAAAGGACGTACTGCTATGGCCAACCACTTGAGTGTGGTGGCATTTTGACTTCCAAGCAGCTCTCTCTGCTCTCATCAGCATCCTTTCACTGCTTCTTCTTTAAACAAAAATATCTTTATGCTTTTAAGACCAAGAAATGAAGGAGGAAAACAAGTCACTACCGTGTAAGGGAAAACAGCCCCTCCCAACATATATAAGATTTCCAAAAAGCTAATGACGGGCTGGGTGGGCCTATGTTCAACTCCACAGGGAAGATAGTACATTTTGTGCTAACAAAACCAGAAGGCAGTAAAATTTGCACAGTCTCATGAGAGACAGCAACTCGAGAGGAGAGGAAGGGCCCTGACTGCAAGTTGCCTACAAGCAACAGTCTTGTGAACTGGCTGGGGTTCCTCCTTGTGCAGAGGTACGTGACGCAGAGGAAAAGCTGCTCCTTAGGTTTAATTTTAGTGTGTGCAACGGGCTCTGAGATTGTACATGAAAAAGTAGATCAGCATTACAGGACAGGCAGTGAGCGTGGACCTGAGCAGCTCTGCTCCTGTGGGAGAGATGGGGACGTCAACACATGAATATGGCATCGTCTTTTGAACAGGTCAGGGGATCTCTGTTCCTACTCACCTGCCATCCCTGTGTCTAAGAGATTGCCCCTTTCTGGGGGAAATCACCCGTCTCTCATCCAGACGTTTTGGGAGAAGCTCACCCTTCAAACCTGCAACATGCCTGCAATGTGCCGTGGGGTTTGGCCTCTGCTCTCATCTTCTTTTAGAGGTTTGCTCCAGTTGAAAGAACTGAAGAAAATAAAGTTTCTTATTACAGACTCAGTTACTCATACTCTCCAGCCACACAGCCTGTGTCTACGTGGTTCTCATGAACACTCAGATCCAGCCCTGCTTTCTGCTTGGGCTTCCCCTGTGGAAGGCAGGGACTCTTTACTGCACGCAATGCTCAGATGCCAAGGCGAGAAATACCTTCCTATCAATAAATATATTTCCAAAACTCCTCACCCAGGAATCCTTCACATCCCTAATTGCCCTGATGCCGTGACAAGGCTTAGGCATGTATAAAAATATACCCAGAGGCATGTACACACATACAGATGACCACAGTGTGGGTTACAAAATGTTTGAGACTTTGCTGACTTTGCTTACTTTTGCTTCATGTCATTTAATGTGATGCTACAGTGAGACAGGACATTTGATTTCTTTTTTAGTCAATGGAGAATACAAAGGAAGTACATTTTTAATAGAGATGAAGTGGGTATGTATTCTTCTATCAATGCTTTGTAAAAGTTTGTACTGCTGAGTGTTCATACCAATCTTTTTCTGGTAAAGATACAAACTTTTATGAAAAATGCATGGTAGGAAATAACCATTTTTTGCATCAAGTCCTGTCATATTGAAGGCTTTGAATTCCCTGGGGCCAAAATTTTACTGTCTGATTTTTGAGTTGCCTCTAGCTGACCAAAGGAGTGTGAGGTAGGTTTTGCTCTGGATTCAGCTTCCCCTGATGCAGATGCAAAAGTCTTCACTCCAGTGGCACCTGGATCCCATCCCGTGCATAAGCCGGACCCAAAGCCCACATGACTCTTCAGAAACCTTCACGCTCACTCTGTGACAACCATAAAACCGTCATGATTTGCAACTGTTGATAACACACCCAAAAAAGCGGAGACCTAATTTGATGTCTGTATTCATTTTCAAATGACTTGCTCGGTTGCAGTTTGTTGATGAACGCTGTGGGAGGGCAGGACAGGGGCTCCCACTGGCATGGGTTCCCCGTGTGGTAGGTATCGGGGTGCCCATGGGTGTTGGTGGATTTGACCCTGGGGTGCTTTCCAGTGCAGCGAGTGCCACATTTTGGCTCCCTGAACCTCTAGATAGAGGGGAGCCCCCAACACTTGGGTCTACAGGCCCTGGGTTGCCCATGGCAGGAATGTACTGAGCCAGAAGGCATGATGTCATCATGGAAGGAGGGAGAGAAGTTGTCTTTTATTTTTGCAGGATGAACCCCAGCTGGAGTTCACACGAGAAGTGCCCAAGAAATATTTCTGAGGTCTGAGTCTGCTATGCTGCCCTTCATTTGTGAGGTTTTGGTACAAGACCTCCCTCTGCTTCATCATAACAGAGTGCTAAGCCACATCCATGTCCTACCCTGGCGACTGCTCCAGCAAGGGGTGTAAACACAGGCTCAGACCCACCACCATGGTACTGGTTGATGCTCATGTGCCGAGCCTGAGGTTCCCACCACGGCCTCTCCTGCATTCCACATTAGCTGGGCCCTTTGCAGGACATGACTGTGGTCTGGTCCATCTCTCCAGGTACCAGACACAGCTGGCCCAAGTGACCTGGTTTGCTAAGTGGCTGCTGGTATGTGGCCCTGGGTCCACTGAGCCTAATGGGGACACAGCTGGGTGTACAGGACATGACAAAGTTGAGTACCGCCAAGAATTTCATCCTGGTCCCACATGGCATTTGCTGGGTGCGCTTACTCCCAGACTTTCCAACCCAGAGCCACTTTGTGCCTAGTCTCCTACTGTATTAGAGAACTTACAAAATCCCTGAGACAGATACTCTGCCTTTGGGTTTTAAGGCAACAAATGAGATTTACATAACATTTGGAGGCTAATTTAGAAGACGGAGGCTCTTTTGCCATTTTTGCCAGAAGCATCAAAGATTCTACCCATCCTGGGAAATCATCTGCACCCTCAAAATCAGAGCGTATCTAGGGCTAAGGTGGGAGAATTCATTGGAAAGAGCGACAATCTGTGCTGTCCCTACCTCCTTTGTAATCATGCAGCTGATGAGCAAAAGGCTTTCATGGAGCTGAACTTACATTAGGGAAAAAACAACAAGCAAAATGCAACAGCTCCCTCCCCAAACCTCTGGAAGATTTCCCTTATGGATTCCTACAAAGTCCAAGGGTGACATTTTATAAAACTGATGGAGGAATTAGTGCTAATTCCTTGCATCTTAGAGATCAGACTCCCAGAGGGGACCTCAAGCCAAGCAGCCGACCAGTGAAATGTCCCAAAACCACTGGAAATTACTAGAATATTCTTCATAATATTGTGGAGGAGGAGGAAGAAGAAGAAAGAAGTGGAAATAGCTGACAGAAATTAAATAGAAATAGAGCAATCCTTTGCTCTCTGTATTTGGAGGGCAAGACCAGACAGGCCAGAAGTGAGCAAGCTTGCTGATGACAGAGGGGGGAGAAACAGGAGAGGTAAATTGTATTTATATAGATGCCAATCAATTTGGACAAATGTTCAGCAGCCCTGACGCTGAGACAAACCAAAGCCTGCAGAGGAACTTTTTTTTTTTTTTTTAATCACTGAATAACCAGATTAAAAGCCAGTATGCTCTGGAAATAATTGGAAAGATATTATTTCCTAGTTCCCGTGGGAACGTGAGCTGGGATACTCTGTGCCAGTTGCTGTCAGCAGCATCTATTCTGAGAAGACCCTCAGTACCAGGTTACAGCAACCCGGGCTGGGAGCGCGTGGGCTCAAAGAGCAGCTGAGCCCACTTGTCCAAATCAGCCTGTTACAGGCATCCTCGCTCTCTTCCTTGGGCTGCAGGTGAAAAAGGAGAAACCAGTGACACCCTGCCAGAAAGCAGAACACCTTCAACTTGCAGAATTGAGGGATGGATTTTTTTCCTGCATGAACATTGCTGTTCGTTGCATTGGCTTTGTTTCGAAGCGTTTGACGTATTTCTCTGGGTAAAAGCTTAGGGAAGAAATGTGTTTCCTCTGCAGCGGGTGGGAGGGTAGCAGAGGACAGTGGAGGGGAACATCTCCCAGCTCATGGGGACAGCAGAGTCCTGCAGAGTCACTGGGCCGTGGAAGGCTGCGCGAGGCTCCCTGACTTGCCTTGCTTCCCATTATTCTTTGGAAGGGCTCCAGCTATCCTTTCATTTTTTCTGCTGAAACAATTTTTTAAAAGCCATATTGTTGCACTTCCCCCCCGTCTGTCCCCCCCCGAAGGTGCTAAGTTGTCATCAGAAAACTGCACTTGAAAAGATTTTGGTTAGTGAATTTTAAAAAAAAAACAGCTTAAATGAGATATTTACTAGAGGTACCTGGGCAAGCAGCAACACTGAACATGGTCGCATCATGAAAGAGAAGTGGCCCAAGTCGATGGGTCTCCGTTCTCCTTGTCCTCCTTGGCTCCTGCTACATTTTGGAACTTGGAGAGCTGCATCCCGAGTGGTGGTAGGACCAAGGGAGAGGCTGTGCAGACAGGACAGGAGAAGGCAGGAGACCAGCAGATTGACGAGGCTGTGGAGTCAGCCCAGATGAGCCGCAGGAGTGAGAGAAATGGGCCGGTAGGTGCCATGTTGCCCTGCCAGCAGACTTCTAGGCAATGCTCCTCCCAAGCTTTGCCCACCCTAGTCTGCTGCTTGTCCCGCAGGCAGGGTCCTGGCTTCCCCAGGGGAGAGCCCATCCATGACACACCACCTCCCATCACCTTCTGCTCTGGAAACCTCCATGATGGCCACCGATCACCCATGGTGTAGCACCTGTGGAGACATGGAAAGCTGGAGATCAAGGCCTGCCAGCACCTCGAGTAGCTTCGAAATGTTCATACTGCATGTTGTCTTAAAACCCAGCCTGCCTTGTGCTGCTGGTTGGTGTTGGGAGTCATGGGGCTTCCCTGGGCAGTGGTGGGGACAAGCATCTTTGAGCAGGCTGCTGGGGCTCAGATATTATGGAAATGTAGCTGTATGGGCAGGAGGGTGATAACCCTGCTGCTGTGTGGTCTTCCTGGGCGGGTGTCTGTTTCTGGAAAAGGAGCCCCAGGAACCAGGCATGGTTCCTCCTCTGTTTCCCAATATGGAGGTGGTCCCTAGGCCACCTCTCTTGAGTATCCTGCTTTAAAGAAAAAGAAGACAAATTCCTGAGTAGATATCTTCAAATGAGTGAAATGTGGGCCCCTTTCCTTATGGCTTGGTTTTCTCCAGAGTCAGGACTGTCTGTGAGTTTCTGCAGCACATGGCCAGGTCTTGAGCCACTGTTAGTCATGATGACACAGCTCTTGTTCCAGGGGAGATGGGGATTTTAAGGGGATTTTGAACACAAATCTGGAAGGCAGCATTAGGGAATAATTGTCACATGCAGAGTGCTACTTCTGGAAACCTTCCCTCCTCAGCAATCTTGTTCCTCAGTCTTCCTTGATTTAGTGATTCAAAACTCCCATTTCCTTCTTTATTCTGACTTGTGCACGGTGTTTTATTTCCATTTCTGCTTTCAGCCTCTTCTATGACATTGGGCAAAGCTGTTCAATGTCTTTCTTTTGTTTCCTCTTTCATTCAGTGTCCATCATGTCCTGTCTGGCCCTGTTCGTTCAAAAGGATACTTCATTTTAACTATAAGCACATGGGGTTTGGATCAGATAATGAGAGGGGTTTTTTTTTTTATTAAAGATGATCTTTTATTATGCAGTTGTACAACAGAAGGAGGTTCTACTGTCAGAGAATCACAGAGTAATGTAGTTTGGAAGATCATCTGGGCCAGCTCCCTGCCCAGATCTGGTCATTCGATGGCCATGAGATTTTCCCCATGATAACAAAAGATCCTCTTCATTTCTGGTTAGATTTTTCCATGCTTTATTCTCCTTTATGCAGCTGATAACTGCTGTTATGGTGCAAGTAATGGTGTGGTCAAAGTCAAAAACAGTTAATAAGAGACGACCTCTTTTTAATATGGGCTGTACAGAATCCATCCACTTCTCGCTGCTTGGCCTGAAAGAGGTGAGTTCTCCTGCGATTTGTTCATTGTCAACACACTGGTGACTGTGGCATTGACAGTGCATCAGCCAGGATGTCAGAAGACCAAGTGCCCAAAATGGAATGCTAGTGTTGGTAGAGGATTACCAGACACAGCTCAAAGGTTAGCACTGCATAATTACACCCACGTGGGAAACAGCAGTACATTATCAGCCAGGAAAAAACCCCAAAGGATGTCATATTGCCCAGTTCCCTGCCCACCCACTGCCATTCCAATCCCATCACAGCTGAATTTACAGCTAAGACAACCAGCAATGAAACAGCCTACTAGACCTGAGGTCCCGTTTGTCATCACAGGACACTAGTGCCTCTGGACCTGGCTCTCAGCAGGTACAAATTGGGAGTTTTGACACAGCTGTGCTAGTTTGTGCCAGCAGAGGACTTTTATGGACCTCTCCGTGTCTGAGCATGGGAGACAGATTGATGCTGGTTATCTTCATGAGGAGAAGATTTAGAAATCTGCAGCCTGATTGTCCTTGTTTACAGTAAATCAGGACTACTGAAATCAGTTGGATTCTCATCTCATTTAAATGCAGTTCACCCCACTAGTTGTTAACTTTAGCAGCATTCCTCCGGGGCTGTACCTGGTGCAAGAGCACGTTTCAGCCTAGTGAAGCCACGCAGCTGTACTATAGAGGCTGGGGGACAAAATAGTCCATTTTCAAAAGGAAAAAACCCAATCTATACAAATCAATAACTCCTCAGAAAAAAAGCTGGTTGGAGACTGGGTTTCTCTAAGGCTCTAGCTTGTCCTCGGCACTATTGTTTTAAGCATGTGATTTTTAAATCATAAAGATTTAGATTAAGACCATAAAATTTTAAGTGGGTATATAGTAAACAGTGTAACTGTGAAGGTAGATGATTCTCCTAGTAAATAAGAAAGTATTTATAAGCTCGTGTATACATACATTTTGAGAACATAATTCTTCTTGTGTTTGGAATATTACTTCATCATGAAGGAACTGGAAAACTTTATTCAGCTTCACAAAGCTGCAATATTTTTATATAAATAACCCACTCAGTTCTGCAAGCTACTTAAGCTTCTGCTTAAATCCTGTTTGCTTCAAGCTTTGCTTTCCATTAGTGCTCTTTCAAGTTAAGCACGGGCTTAACAGCTTTTCTAGATCAATGCCCAAGATAGCAGGTGACAATTCCAGCTATCAAAGAGACTTAAGTCAAAAGTCTACTTCTTTGGTCTTCTTGTTACCCCTAAATCTGTTTTGCCCAGCTCCAGGTGTGCATTTCTTTAATGGACCACTGTTGAGTTGTTTATAGCCTTGGGGGTCTCCAGTGCAAACACGTGTCCCTTCTCCAATCACGCCCTGCCTGTCGACACCACATCCCATGTCCCCATTCTCAAGGCCTCTGCTATCATACCAGGCTTGTTTTCCTGTGCAATGCATCATTATCCTGGGGTTATAAATATTTCATTCAGTACAGAATAAGTATTGTCTATATAAAAAATCATGGGTTTAGCACATTATTATTACAAAGAAAAAAATCAGGCAATAGTGGTCATTAGAAAAACTGCTGTTACAGCCGAACAAGCTATGGCAAAACTCTAGGCAAGCCAAGTCATGTTTGAACAAAGTTGGGCAAGTCATAAGGTCTTGCAGGGCTAGGATGAAGTCTGTGGCCTTTTACTAGCAATGGCAATGCTGAATTTAGTGGGATACAGGGCAACAGCAAAATGAAAGCATTAAATAGGCTTGGTGCCCAGACTGACTATTGAGAAACAGCACTAATGACCTCTTGTTATCCTGATAATTCCTCTTTCAGGAGACTCTATTTGAGGATGTGAAGCACTATATCAAATATTCCCTTGGTGATGCCATGCTGACTATTCCTGATGATTTTCTTGTCCTTAGTGTGCCTGGAAATGGTTTCCAGGATTAGCTGCTACACACCTTCCCAGGGATTGAGGTGAGACTGACTGGTCTGTAGTTCCCTGGCTCCTCCATCTTGCCTTTCCTGAAAATAAAAGTCCCATTTGCTTTTATCCCAGTTGCCATGATTGATCAAAGATTATCTAGTGGCCTCGCAATGTCATCTGCCAGCTCCCTCAGCATTTGTGGGTGCATCCCATGAGGAACCATGGACTTAAGTAACGTCCAGATTGCTTAAGTATTCCCCGACCTGGTCCTCTTCCACCAAGGATACATCTTCCTTTCTGCAGACTTTCCTCTTGGTCTCTGAGACCTGTGTTTCCTGGAGGCTGACCTTGGTAGTAAAGACCGAGGCAAAGGCGGCATTCGGCACTCATGTCCTATGTAACCAGGTCCTCCATTTTGTTGAACAATGACCCACATTTTCCCTAGTCTTCTTTTTGTCTCCTGTGTACTTATAAAAGCCCTTCTTATTGTCTTTGACATTCCTGGCCACATTCAATTCCAGCTGGGCTTTGGCTTTCCTAACTTCATCCCTGGATGCTCAGACAATTTCTTTGTATTCCTCCTAGGTTACCCGTCCTTACTTCTGCACTCTGTACACTTCCTTTTTTTGTTTCAGTTTGGCAAGGAGCTCCTCCTTCAACCATGCAGGCCTCCTGGCATTTTTGCCTGACTTCTATTTTCTTGGGATGGAACAATCTTGATCTTGGAGGATGTGATCCTTGAATATTAACCAGCTTTCTTAAGCACCTTTTTTCCTCCAGGGCCTTATCCCACAGGACTCTTCCAAGCAGATCTTTAAAGAGGCCAAAATATGCTCTCCTGAAGTCTAGGGTTGTAAATTTGCTTTTCACCCTCCCCCCTGCCTTCAGGATCCTGAAATCCAGCATCTCACAATCATTGCATCCCAGGCTGCCTCTGATCTTCACGCCCCCAATGAGCCCCTCCTTATTGATGGGTATAAGGTGCAGCAGAGAGCCTTCCCTCCTTGTCTCTGCTGTTACTTGGAGGAGGAAGTTATCATCAATGCACTCCAGGAACCTCCTGGATTGCTTATGTCCTGCTGTGTTGTCCCTCCAACAGGTATCAGGGGTGGTTGAAGTCTCCCATGTGGATCAGGGCTTGCAAATGTGAGGCTGCTCCTAACTGTCTGTAGAGGCCCTCATCCACTCGGTTGGGTGGCCTATAGCAGACAAGCACTATATTGTCATCTTTACCTGTCCTGTCTTTAATCCTAACCCGTAAATTCTCCATTGACTCCTTATCCATCCCTAGGCAAAGCTCCATGCAATCCAGCTGCTCTTTCACATAAAGGGCAACTCCGCCTCCTTATCTTCCCATCCTGTTCTTACTAAAAATCCTGTATCCCTCCATTGCAACACTCCAGGCATAGCAGCCATCCCACCACATCTCTGTGGTCCCAACAAGATTGTAGCCCCAAAATTCTATTTATTCCCCATACTGTGGCATTAGTATACAGGCACTTCAGAGAGGTTCCCCAGCATGTTGAGTTCCTGGAGAGGGTTTTGGCGATTTCTCCATAATGATGCCTTGTAGGCAGTTCCTTACTTACATGCTGGAGGTGATCCCACTTAAGCCTTATTTTGTTGACTTTGTGATCTCTTCCATCACGTCATCCCCTGTCCTTTGCGTAGTGATTCTGTCCATCACTCCTTCACAGAACTGCTGCTTACTCTCTCCATCCCCCATTATCCTTAGTTTAAAGCCTTCCTTATGAGGTCAGTCATCCTGTTGGTGAAAATAGCTTTTTCCTGCTTAGTGAGGTGGATCCCATCTCTTCCAAGCAGATGCTATTCTACAGACAGGGTCTCATGGTTATAGAACCCAAACCCCTGCCACCAGCACCAGTTCTGCAGTGAATTACTGACTTGTCCTACTAGCACCCTTCTCCTCAGGCCTTTTCCCCTCACCAGCAGTATTGAGCAGAACACCCCTAGGTCCCCATGCCCTTGATTACTGCCCCCAGAGCTCTGTAGCAATTTTTGATATTGTCCAGGTTTCCCCTGGCAGTGTCATTTGTGCTCACAATAACAGCAGGGAGTAGTAGTTTCTTCCTGGTAGTCTTGCATGATTTAAGGCTAAGTGGACCAGGTCTTTTGCTTGTAGTCACATCTGACTCCCCTTCAACTTTGATGGCAGTGAATCTATTTTGCAGCTGTAAGCCATTAGGTGGGGCAGGAGCCTTCACCCTGGTGCCAGAAGTCACTAGCTTCCACTCTTCCCCTTTTCCAGAGGTTTTGCTTGCCTTGATAGCCGGGATAGACACTGCCTGCTTCTCTGCTGCAGAATAGTGGAACGAGTCAGCAGAGAGAAAGAGGTACTCTGGGGCTGTGATTCATCTGTCCTATCTTATATATCTGTTTTAGGGCAAGATGACATAGTCCCTAGAAGTGCCTGGTTTTCTCCAATGACTGCAAAGGTGTTCTAGATACAGGGGATCCATACAAATCATGTTTCTCGGTGTGTGACATCAGAAAGTGGCTTATAAAAGAGCTAAAAATTAAGAACAATAAGAATTAAATGCCTTTTATATGTTCACAGGCACATTCCTACATGCAGTCTTACAAACAACATGGGGAAAATGGAGAAAATGAATGAACTCTGAACTTAAAATCTTACTGCTGTTTTTCAGCAGCTGAAAAGCATTTTGGTGACAATGTGCCAGCAGACAGGTTTTTTAAAAATATCGGGTGATCTTTGGATTAAAAAAGTTGATCAATATGACACTAGGTGGCATTGTCTAAATACATATAAAGCTCTGTGCTTTTATCTTTCTCTTTCAAAGGAATGATCAGGTATGAAAATCTCATTGAAATGTGTGGGGTTTTTTCTCTGATTTTTGTTCTCTATTCATTGTGGTCTGGGATTTAGCATCACTGAAATGCATGGAGTAGTCCAGTGATAAGCTACATTTCATGGTTTCATCTATGGCTGAGAATCTACAGCTCACAGTCTTTCTTTTATTTACCTATGATATTGACTCTCAAACAACGGTGTTTTCTGGAATATAAATGAGAACAGATTCAAGCCTCATGGCTTCTTATCTTTTGTGAACGGCTCAGAGTCTGACTGGTTCAGTCCCAAGGTGGCCAGTGAGTTTCTGTGAATCGCCACAATCCATTGAGCATCCATCCCTCTTCTGAAATAAATTTCACCTCCTTATTTTTCAGAACACTTGTCGGCTAGGTTGTGCCCCTGAAGGATCACATCAGGATTGTGTGATGGTCCCAGTTCCTGTAAATGTGATTGAAATACTGATAAAACCAAACAAAAGGATGTTGATAGATCACGCACATCACCAAGGGAAGTGAATCTGCTTTTTTGTCAATGGTGGGAGAGATTTTGAGGTGTCTGAATGTGTGAAATTACTCAGTAGGATCAGGTCCACATTGGCACACAGAAAAATGTGATGCCTTAAGGACAACAGATGAAACTTTTTCTTGGAAGAATTTCACAGGCCTGTTCTGAACATTGAGGTGGACAAGGGCTTCATAAAGGGGACAGCGCAGGAGAGCAAATTCTTTTCACTGTTCAGCCCTTCTAGGCAGGTACAGGTCTTGGGGAACATCTTCCCACGCACACCCTGTCATTACCCTGACTGCTCTGGGGAAATGGGCTCTGATGAACCAGTGCAAAACTGACTGCTGGAGTCAACACACTGGAGTCTTCACCAGCCTGGTGAAGAGATCTTTTAGGCAGGAAAGCTCTCATGCCTTTTCTGGGAAACCAGTATGACTGGGCACCTGTCTGAAGTGCCGGCACTCCAACACGTGCAGCACAGGGAACAAACAGGAGGAAGCAGAGCTCTGCATGCAGTCGCAGGGCTAAGATCTCTTTGGAATCACAGTGACGTGGTGGGATAGCTCACACAGCTGGAGTGCTCTAGAGATTGGATACAGGCTCTTTAGGAAGGACAGGACGGGAAGGTGAAGAGGAGGACTTGCCCTCTATGTGAGAGAGATTTGGGAATGCACGGAGCTCTGCATTGCAATGGGTGATGAGCTATAAAATAAGAGCTTGTGGCTCAGGATTAGAAGGTGCTGTTGTTGCAGATGTCTGCTACAGGCCACCTGCTCAGGAAAAAGTAGTTGAATCTTTCTCAGCCAGCTGGAAGAAGTCTCACATTCACAGCTCCTGATCTTCATGGGGGACTTTAATGATCCTGGTGTCTCCTGGAGGGACAATCAGCAGACAGAATGAGTTGCAGGTTTCCTAAGCAGACAACAAATCACACCTGTGTCTAGCTGTGTCCAGTGCAGGGCAAAAAGGAGGAATAAACTTTACCTTGCTTACCTGGGACAGATCCAATTTTTACAGTAACGAGACAGCTCAGCAGGAAACCTCAGTGATGAGGAAAATGGGATGGATGCCTTGGCTAGTTGCACCCTCTTGGTTCATTTTTGATATTTCTCTCACCCAGTGTCACTCCTGTCTCCAGATGGGCAAGAAGTTGGATCTAGGAAACTACAGGCTAGTCAACCTCACCTTGAGAAGACAGTGAAGACAATAGCCCCGGAAACCATTTCCAAGCAAGCATTTCCAAGTTCAAGAAGGTGATTGGGTGTAGTCAGCATAGATTAAAGAAGAGGGACTCGTGACACCAACCTAAGAGCCTGCTACAATGAAATGATGAGCTTGGTGGATGAGGGGAGACCAGTGAATGTTGTTTATCTTGACCTTAGCATGTTTTTTGGTACTGTCTCCTGTGACATTCTCACAGGCAAACTGATGAAGGACAGGGTAAGAAAATAAACAGGGAGGTGGACTGAAAACTGGTTGAACTGCTCAGATAAAAGGATTGTGATCACCAGCACGAAGACCATGGAGATATTAAAAATCCAGCTGTACATGGCCCTTAGCAACCTGCTCTTGCTTACCCTGCTTTGAGCAGGGGCTTGGGCCAGATGACTTCCAGGGATCCTTTCCTACCTCAAATATTCTGTGATTTTGTGAACAGCAGCTTCTCTGCTGGTCTCACTTAGGGTCGAGCCTGTAGCTCAAACCTCCAATTTCATAAGCATCTGTAACTATTTTAGGCAGGGCAGAGTGATCCTTGCCCTGCAGGACTGCCTCCAAACTGGTGTCCTGTTGCTCAGGGAGAGAAGTGGCAGATGTGTGCAGTCTCATTTTTTGGGAAAAGGCTGGTTATGACCAGAGCTGTGTTTATGGCTGTAGGCTAGCACAGAAATACTTGGTCATGCTGGAGTGTGTAACAAGAGAAATTGGCTTTAGGTCTTTAATACGCTTCTGATACTTGGACTGAAACTTCTCATGCTGGGGTGATTTCACACAAGAAATATTTTAAGGTTTGATGGCTAACCAAACAATATGTCTGATAATTGAACTGCCGTGCCATGTTAGTAGTACTGCTGTTAAACATGGGAAATTTATTTGTCTTTAGATAGTTGAAGCAGCAGGCTGTCTGGGACTCATCCTAATGTACTGTAGATCCATGCAACCTAAACAAACAAGCATGTGGATTGCAGCTAGATACTTGCACATGTGTGTTAGAGGAGAGCCATCCTTGCCTACCCTGAGGGACCTACAGAGGCAGACCAAACTAGCTTGATGGCATTGCTCAGATGGAAGGAGGTTTATATGGGCAATGCAAAAAAAAAAAAAAAAAAAAAAAAAAA